>CM076614.1:35691734-35835950 GCA_038502775.1 Hippodamia convergens
TCCAACAACAAACGAACCAATCTCAGCAGCAGCAGCAACAGAACCAACAAAACCAACAACAGAACGTAGTCAGTTTACCCGGACCAAGTCCGACCTCTTCCAACACCTCGGGTATAGCGGGCATGTCCCCCTTCAGCCTACCCTCCTCTATGTCTCAAACTCCCGGCAGCGTCCCGACGCCGAACAACAACCAGTTCCAGCAGACGGTGAGCAACGGTCCCTCCAGTTTACCGTTGGCCTCGCCCGTTGGGTCTAACAGCAATAGTCAGCAGAATCAGTTCAACGAGTCGCTGAAGAATAGGTTGGCCCCATCGCCGTCTGCTCTTTCTATGCAGCAGCAGCAACAGCAGAACATGCAGCAATCGAATCAGCAGCAGAATCAAGTCAATAATACGAACCAGAGTCAGACGATGCAATCTAGGATGGATACGACCCCTGTTCCGACGCCTCATCCGCCTAGTACGGGGCCTAAGTCGGTTAATTCGTCGAGGGGGCCTTCGCCTGCCCCGGCGACGCCTATTCAGTCATCTCCGGCGACAGCGTCTAGCTTAGGTAAGTTTGTTAGCTTCGTGTTATAGATCCTAAGAAGTCCGAATCGATAAATGTATCAAATGACGAAGAAACTGCAACACCCAGGGGGAGTTTTTTTAATTTTAAATTTTTTGGGAAAACGTAGATAGAACAAGGAGTGAATGATTGAACTTTGGAAGAGAAAAAAGGAAGGGTTTAAAATTTTGTTTATTAAATTTGTTAATATGTGTTTGTCCACTGTGTAGTAATTAAATGGTTCCATCTGTTTGCTTATATTTAGCGAACTCAATTTTATCGTCGGAATCAGAATGTTTCTCACAAAAAAAAAGGATTATTCGTTGGGATGAAATTTCGCGGTATGGCGCTCATCCATTAAAGCTTACGCTGTTCATCTTTAGGAAAAGTAAAACAACTAGAATGTCATTCATTTTTGGCAGACGGATATTTACTTCTACACGATGAAATACAATATGTTTTGATTATTTTTTCAAAGCAGATGACCTCAAGTCAAAGTTGAATTTATAGGTTAGATATTAGATAGATGGATAGACCAATTGTTCCGTTATTCCAAGGAAAATTCACTAACATCCATAACCGATTTCAAGCGAATAACCAGTAATGACAGCGGTTATCTACGGTCCTGCCTGCGGTTATCTACGGTTATAGTCTTCAGGGATATTCCTTGTAAAATGATTATAACCTACAATGACCGAAGTCGCTTGAATGCAGTTGGTCCTAGTTGGTAATTACCAATGAGGACCAGGTTATTCGCTTGAAATCGGTTCATATCACAAACATTTTTACTGTACACGGCACTCGAACAATCGCAATAGGTAACTAAAATTAATATATTTTTTCGCATAAATGACCAGAATGAACACTAAACTGAGCGGAGGCTATAAAAAAAAAACGCGGGACGTTTCTTGTTTCTTTACCTCCACAGCGATATGTCGAGTGGCTATCCCTCAGTGCAGCGTTGCCGCTCTTGGCAATGCCCGGGCCAGGGGATTTAGAAAGTCATTAATCAAGTAACAAATTATGTTTACATGAAAAAAATCCACGATTTTTTTCTCCAAATTTTAACCATTTACTCCTTGCTAGACTATCTACAGATCGGGAAAATAGAATTGGAAACTCACAGTTTCTATAGTAAATTCGAACAGGGCCATATTCTAGTGGAACAGTGGCAGAATCGAAACCTCAGAGGGAAGTTATATCGAATGAACTGCTGGGCCGACAGATTTGGTTGGGTGGGAATGTAGAGCACAACGTATGGTACTCAAAGTGTCGAACCGAATTAGTAACACTCCAAACGCGGTATGGGTGATTTCATATCTGTTGTAAATGAATACGACAATTTTATTCCACTCTGACTCTGACGCGAGGAATTTATTTGCCTCAATGAATGACAAATAATTTCTTGTGGAAATTAGTATTGATGTTTTTATTCGCCGAAAGTGGTTTGAAAATAAAATAAATTCAAGAAAAAAAAATTGAAAACCAAAAATACATTTCACGAGGAGAAATTAAAACAGTTAATTCTATGAAAATAAAAAAAGGAAAACAAATTCTAAAACATGCTAAATTGAAGATCAACAAATTCAAGGTAAATCTTCAAATAATCTACCTTGTTGTGTCAAACAGTAGCCAAATCTATTATAAAGAGATAATCTCATATCTCTGAGAAGATTAGGCATTCTTGATAGTTTGGCGAGCCGAAGAAGAAGGTATTAGCCTATCTCCAAAGGCAACAATGAAAGAAGTTATTGTCTCCGCAATAGATTGACCACCGAAGTACCATTTTATGAATGAATTTTCTCTTTAACCGTAAACATTTTATTTTCAAACGGTCTTGCTATAACATCTGACGTTCGGATGCCACTAATGTGCATTGCAATTCGCGGCAGCCGAGATCACCCCTCTTGTCGAGACTTATTTGTTAATATTAAATGATAATACAGTCAAAACCGGATATAGCGACACCGTTTACAACGACGAATCGGTTAGAACGTCCATATGCAAGGGTCCAGACTAAATCCTCATATAAACAGTTATAAAAAATACCGTTTATAACGACATCGGATAAAGCGACATATCGGTTAAAGCGACGAAAAATCATAGGAATTTATCGGCTATAACGACCAACTGTCATACTTTCTTGTTGAATCAGAACATTAATGTGAACCTTATTATAATGAATAATAGGTACCTACATGCTATCTACTCCTCCATTCCAATTCCACATCACGCATGCTCTACTGCTCTATGCAGTTCAGTGTATCTTTAACGACACGATCGTGCGCAATACGAGAGCCAAAAGATTGTAGATTTCGCTGAATTGTTTTTGACCTTGGGTTCATAAATCACGAGATGTCGCAAAAAAAAGAGAAAAACATTCAATATTGAAGAAAAATCCCACATAATGAGATTAGAGGAAATTACAACATACTTTCGAGTCTCAGCTCAAAAATAAACAGACCAAAATTACCGACTTTTTTGTAAAATAATTGTATTGTTTGTTTTTCATAATAAATATTCCTTTCAACTTTGTACTTTCATTCGGAAAATAGTCCATATTCAAAATATCGCTTCAAAATGAAAGTTCATTAAATTATAGAAATATTGCTTATAACGACTACCGGATATAGCGTCCATATTTTGCAGTCCCTCCAATGTCGTTATAACCGGTTTTGACTGTAATAATATTTATTCAGAGAGAAATAAATAAAAGAGCAAAACAAACATCAATCCTCAATAACCTAAAATTTATGAACAAACAAAAAAAATCCACATGGATATATCCGCTCGTAGACTTTACAATATGGAATACACAATTTCATTTCTGACTACCATACAAAATCCTTCTATCCAAAAATCATATACAATAAATTAAATTACAATGATCAATCTTACAAATCTATAAAGCTCCCAATAGTATATTCGAAAACAAGTTGCAGAATGAGGTCCTATTCCAACACGAATGCGAAATTCGAAAACGAGCGACAAAGGAGCGAGTTTTCGAAAGCATGAGTGTTGGAATTGCCTTCTGCAACGAGTATTAGAACGATATTTTCTCTATTTCAGGCAAGTTTTCTGGAAAACTCTCGAAATTCAAATAAGAATTTCGATTAGTGACTTTTGTATTGTATCTTGGAAGTTGGTGTCACTAATGAAATTTGACAGATTGCGGAATTTGAATTGATTTGATTTGAAAATTGAGTGGATCGGAGGTCAATACTGACAACCACAAAACGAAAAATATAACTGAAAACAATGCTGTAATGAGTTTCATTACAGCACTACTTTTAGTACTGTAATGAACTGATTACGATACTGAAATAGAGAATAGTATATTCTAAAACAAGTTGCAGAATGAGCGACGAAGGAGCGAGTTTTCGAGAGCATGAGTGTTGGAATTGCCTTCTGCAACGAGTATTAGACGATATTTTCTCTATTTCAGTAAAGTTTTGTGGAAAACTCTCGAAATTCAAATAAAAGTTCAGATTAGTGACTTTTGTATTGTATCTTGGCAGTTGGTGTCACTAACGAAATTTGACAGATTGCGAAATATGAATTGATTTGATTCGAAAATTGAGTGGATCGCAGGTCAGTACTGACAACCACTAAAAGAAAAATATAACTGAAAACAATGCTGTAATGAGTTTCATTACAGCACTACTTTTAGTACTGTAATGAACTCATTACGATACTGAAATAGAGAAAAGGATATTATCTTTCAGATCAATCTTTGAGTGTAAAACAAGCCTAGGGGTTGAACAATGTACTTGCGTAACTCTTTCTTGAATATAGTTGGTATAATAATCTTTTTTAAATTTATTGGCAAAGTATCAAAGATAAACGGTCCCAAAAATATATGACTTCGCTGCCCTATAGTTTTACTTATTTCGGGTACTACTGTATAGTGTTCTTTATAACGGGTGTTATGTTCATGTTTTATAGTATAACTGTCTAAAGTCATATATTCCACTCTCTGAATATAGTAAATCGGGAGAATATCTAAAAGGTTATCGAATCATAATGAGATTTCGATTCTTCCACTGTTCTACTAGACTCGGAGCTCATTCGAATTTAACATTCACATTCCTATGTGACCATAAGGATTTTCTTCATCTGTATGTTTCAAATTTAAACAGCTACTTCTGGGTGTTGCACTTTGTTAGTTAGTACATTAACTGTATATTAATTAGTGTATTAATTGTTAAAATTTCAGGTAAAGGTATGAGTAGCGCAGAGAGGGCTGCAATGAACGCGCCCAGGCAATCGTCGGCGTCCTCTCAACTGGCTGCCATAATGGCAGCCCACGATCGGGACGAAGATTCCCCCTCGCCCTCCAACGGGCGGGGAGGAAAGCTGGACCAGATAAAGACCGAAGACACGACCATCGAGGTTAAACAGGAGGTGGTCGACGACGCTGAAGTGAGCCAGGACGGTGGTAAAAACATGAAGAACGACTATAACAGCGCTGACTTCAAGACAGAATTCAAGACGGAGATGTCCGAAACGGGAGACCATGGAGACGGTAACGGTGGAGGGGAGGTCAAGATGGAGGCCAAGGTTAAGGAGGAACCGGGAGAGGGTTCCGGAGATGTTAAGCCTAACGTGAACGACATTCCTTTGGTTCCTATATCTTCTGGGGCTGATGGTAAACCTAGGAAGTGCAGTAAGTTGATTTGTTTGATTGTTTTATTTCGGTTTTTTCATAAGTGAGAGCGGAAGCATTTGATCTTGTTGAATTTTTTTTTAATTGTAACTAAAAGAAGATTTGTTCTCGGGAATTTTGATTTTGAAGTGTTTTCAAACTTGGCTTTCAATTCATAATAAACCTCTAAAGTACACTTTAAACTAAAGCTCACTTTAAAAATCCACCCAATTTCATAATGAAGTTAAATGGGACACGTAAAGGAGACTTTAGGTGAAATTTTGTATGTTGGCATAACTGAAATCGTTTTATTTGACCTAAAATAGACAGTTGCAGTTGTATTCAACCACAGCCATCTTAAAATTGATGGAGGTTATGTTATTTTCATGTCCTGTGGATATAACGTTCAGGTTCAAATTCAAAATATACACCTAGAAATTTGGTGTATTGAACTGAATATTACAAAAAAAAAAACAGAATTCATGATTGCGGCTGACAAAAGGGCAATAAGGGAGCGTTGCCACAGATTAACATCATTAGATTTAGAAATCGAAATAAGGAAAAAGAATTGAATAAACATGATCTTTGAATTAGCATTTATTTTTACTAATTACATCAGCTTAATGTAGCAAAATAACCTGTTATGATTGAATATCTAACATGTTTCCCATTGAATGCATCAGCAAAAACTTTTTGATTATCACCTAATTCCTTTTTCAAAATTATTGATAGGAAACATGTCAGTGATATCAATTGCAACACTGCAGTCTCATTTCGAAATTGAAAATCTACATTTCCATACTCCGTATCCTCATTCCACAATGTTTCTGGTTCATATGATTAGTTCATGGCATTGATCTTCTTCATTTGATGAATCCGAACTAGTTGTCTCAAAATTTTCCATTTTTATCATTCAAATATTATACCATATTTTCATGCTCACCGCATTATCTCTTGTTGTGCAAGTTGATTTCGAAATAAAAGACAACAAAAATAACATGTAACTAACCTCAAATGAGTTGACAGTTTGGACACGAGAGGTTAGGAATTTATTTATATATTCAGGGCTGAAGGATACTTTAGCAGCTAAAGTATAAATAAATTCCTAACCTCTCGTGTCCAAACTGTCAACTCATTTGAGGTTAGTTACATGTTATTTTTGTTGTGTTTTATTTCGAAATCAACTTTCACAACAAGAGATAATGCGGTGAGCATGAAAATATGGTATAATATTTGAATAATAAAAATGGAAAATTTTGAGACAACTAGTTCGGATTCATCAAATGAAGATCAATGCCATGAACCAATCATAAAAACCAGAAACATTGGGCTAGACATGTGCTGATTTGAAATATCGAAATTGAAAAAAGAAGAAACTTTTTTTTCCCCTCACAAATGGATGGAAAAATTTGTGCTACATTTGTGCCATAAATATTTCCATGAATATTTTTCAGATTTCCCGACAAATTACGAAAATGAAAAAAAAGTCAGCACAGTACCTTTTTTTCCGACAAAAATTGTTTTGTATAATTGTGCCAAGTAATGCCGGTCATATTTCCAGAAAAAATCGACAGGTTTTCCTTCATATGGAGAAAATAAGAAAAATCAGTAGATTGTGGAAAAATATGCATACCTAGCACTTCTGGATTTTCAAGAAAATTTTTGTTGTTCTGAATTTTGCTTGGTTTGTGCTGCTTTGTGCCGATGAAATTTTTCCATTATTATATGCGATTCTCAAGATATTTCACAAAATGTGTTGTACGAAACAAGTATTAGTTCAATACATTTTGTAAAATAGCCTGAGTAACCTATGGAATAAATACAAAATTGCAACGGCACGAAGCAGCACAAACGTAGAACAATTGAGCACTACAAAAATTTTCTTGAAAATCTAGAAGTGCTATGCTTACTTCAGACATACCGTTGCCAGGTTTGCAGATTTTCCCACAATCTACTTATTTTTCTTATTTTCTCCATATGAAAGAAACCCCGTTGATTTTCTCTGGAAATTTGACCCACACCAGTTGGCACACTTTTTGTCGGAAAAAAAAAAGAAGAGTGCAGAGCTGACTCTTTTTGTCATTTTCGTAATTTGCCAGAAAATTTGAAGAATATTGGAGAATGTATTCGCGGCACAATTGTGTCACAATTTTTCAATTAATTTGTGAGGAGAAGAAACGACAGATAGCCTAGCACGATTTTTCGTGATACTAAACAGACTTGTGTATAATTTTTTTTATTTTCATTTTATTCTGAGATTATGCTGTGTAAGGTAAATTTTTGCGAAGCCATAATGAACCCTATTTATTATTTCAGCAAACATTCGAATGCTATCAATTCTGTTCGTTTTTAGTTTTTCAACCCGACGAGTTGAGGCAGAAACTCATGCCAACTTTGGAAAAACTCTACAGATTGGATCCGGAAAGCATGCCTTTCCGGGTACCTGTTGATCCACAAACATTGGGCATACCGGATTATCTGGAGATTATAAAAAAACCTATGGATCTATCCACTATCAAAAAGAAGCTAGACATGAATCAATATACTGACCCTTGGGAGTATGTAGATGATGTTTGGCTCATGTTTGATAATGCCTGGTTGTATAACAGGAAAACGAGTAGGGTTTACAGATATTGTACTAAGGTAATTCTTCGTTTATATATTTAATTGTATATTGCCTCTTTTTTCAGTTTTCCGATGAACTTTATTAATTTTTGTTTTGTTTCAGTTATCGGAAGTGTTCGAACAAGAAATCGACCCTGTCATGCAGTCGATGGGGTACTGTTGCGGTAGAAAGTACACCTTCAACCCACAGGTGTTGTGTTGCTTCGGCAAACAACTCTGTACAATACCCAAAGATGCGAAGTACTACTGTTATCAGAATGGGTAAGTAAAATTTTATTCGCTCGTCGATTATTCGAATTTTTACGATTTTTTTTTCTGTTCCAGCTTGAATGCTCTTGGTTTGGGATCGGATAAATATACATATTGCCAAAAATGTTTCAACGACATTCAAGGAGATACTGTAACTATCGGAGATGACCCTAGCCAAGCTCAAACGTAAGTCGAATCTTCTACAAACATCATATTTCACTCACATGTTTAATTTTTTTCATTATGACCATTACATACCTTAATTATTCTATATTTCGATTTATGGCGCTATTCTGCTTTTTAAATGTAGCTTACGCTTGATTTGTATGTGGCCAGCTCACAAATTCGCAAATAATGCAATTCTGGGATTGTTCCTGTTACTTATTTTCAGTGGTACATTTGAACTACTTATCAAAAACATAACCTATAATCGTAAGCAAAGATGTTGGAATAGAATCTACTACTCTACAGGGTCTTTGACTTGTAGAAATGTTTTAACGGAATATTCCTGAGGTGAAAAAAAAAACACTTCTTGTCTTTACTATTTTTTTCCGATTGGGTTAGGTCAAAAATTCATATAAAAATGTAACCGTTCAAATATATCTCGTAACTGATTCAAACGAATGAAATGATTTTCATCGATATGGTAAATCTGTCAGGAATACATATTCCATTCTCATGCTTTATTTTTTTTTTCTTAATGACCATTAGTTCCTCAATTATACCAGAAATTCAGGTATCAGCAAAATTTAAAAAAAATACAGGGTGTAGCAAGTCGACGGCCTATTAGACTTTTCTGGAGAACTGGACCTATTTGAAATATGAAAATTCCGATTATGATATTGTTCGACATTATCTACCGAGCTGAAATATTCTTGAAACCTGACCTCTTTCATTTATACAGGGTATGAAAACAAATTTTTCGAAATTTTTTTTTTTCTGTTTTTTCGTTTCCAATTTTGCTAGAGTATTTAATTCTGAATGTTTTCATCAAAATCATTGCATTCGTCGAAATACTTTTCAACATATCGAGAAAAAACTGAAGAAGAAAGGGAAATAAGAGCATTCGGTATTATGTTTGTTATTTGTATTCTGAATATCTTATGCATGAACCGTTTTCTCATTTTTGAAGTAGAAGACTGTGGTGATATTGCATATTTATAGAATTTTGAAAATCTCATCACAGGGATCAAGATTGGCTCATTACTTTCGTGTTTCGTATTAGAACCCTATTTTTTTATGATTGCGTTGGATTCTGCGATGAAAAATAATGATAGTGTTTCAACATATTAATGTTTCTAAAATGAATAATTCTTGAGTTATTTAGAATTTTCTGATTTCATGTCAAATTCATAAAATCTGTTTCATATCAACAATGATCTATGGTCATAGGAGATAAATTATTCCAATAACTCACTAGTGACATACCTTTTTTCGGAATTTATTTATCATTGTTGATATGAATCAGATTTCATTAATTCGACTCTAGCTACGACATGAAATCAAAAAATTCTAAATAATTCAAGAATGATTCATTTTTGGTGCATTGACATGTCAAAAAAAACTATCATTATTTTTCTTAGCAGAATCCATCGCAATCATGAAAAATAGGGTTCTAATTCGAAAAACAAAAGTAATGGGCCAATTTTGATCACAATTTTTGACCCAACATTTGGAACACCCTGTGACGAGTTTTTCAAATTATAGAAATTTACAAGATATCTACAGTTTTCGACTTCAAATATGTGAAAACGGTTTGTGCTTAAGATATTTAGAATAGGAATAACAAACATAATACCGAATACTCTTATCTCCTTTTTTCTCGATACTTTGAAAAGTATTTCGACAAGAGCAACGAATTCAATAACAGTATATTCAGAATTGAATACTCTATCAAAATTGGAAACGAAAAAAAAATTGTTATAATTGTTACAAGTCAAAGACACGCCCTGTATAATGAATCTCATGTAATAAATACACTTTCTGGTTTGGACTACACTGTATATCAGCTATTATTGAAGATAAAGACGTGCGGTTTTCGCGACCTTGTATCACTTTTTTGTGAATTTTTTAAAGCCACAAACAGAAATATTCCAACTACATTTTTTCTCGGCCCTGCAAACGATAGAAAAAAAAATAAATAAAACTGCTTATATTGTATTTCAGAAAAAAAGAAGTTGGAATATTTGTGTTTGTGGCTTTAAAAGTTTCACAGAAAAGTGATACAGGGTCTCTATCTTTAATAATAGCTGAGATACAGTGCAATCTCATCCAAAATGGGACACAATGCACAGAAATATGCTAGATATGCTCCTGCTAAATGGATTGCATGGAATTTTCAAAAATGCAAGTGTTACGGGAAAGAACTGCACCATCTTCTTGAAAACTGTTTTCACCATTTACTCGCATAATTTTTCATATGAAGGATTGTTCTTTTTTTTTACTGAAGTTGAAGTACAAGTTGATGAGCTCACATTAAATTTTTTTGAAAACTTTACAATTTCATCTATTGAGCAGTAATTCAATGCCAAATTTCGTTGAACAATCGAGAAAAAAAAATCATATGGAACACTTATTATGACATCATTTCTAAGGCCCATGTTTTTTCTGCAGTGCCATAAAGAAAGACCAATTCAAAGAAATGAAGAACGACCACCTGGAGATGGAAGCCTTCGTCCATTGCACCGACTGCGGCCGGAAGCTGCACCAGATCTGCGTGCTGCACAACGAGAACATCTGGCCTCAAGGCTTCACCTGCGACGAATGCCTCAAGAAGAAGGGGCAAAAACGCAAGGAGAACAAGTTCAACGCCAAAAAACTGCAGACCACCAAGCTGGGCGTATACATCGAGACTCGAGTCAACAACTACCTCAAAAAGAAGGAGGCCGGAGCGGGAGAGGTCCACATCCGCGTCGTCTCTAGCTCCGACAAGGTCGTGGAGGTCAAACCGGGCATGCGCAGTAAATTCGTCGAGAACGGCGAGCTCAGCGGAGAGTTCCCTTACAGAGCGAAGGCTCTCTTCGCTTTCGAAGAGGTGGACGGAGTGGACGTGTGTTTTTTCGGGATGCACGTGCAAGAGTACGGTTCCGAGTGTCCGCACCCGAACACCAGGAGGGTGTACATCGCCTACTTGGACTCGGTGCACTTTTTCAAGCCGCGTCAGTTTAGGACTGCGGTGTATCACGAGATACTGCTCGGTTACATGGACTACGTTAAACAGCTGGGTTACACGATGGCGCACATATGGGCGTGTCCGCCGTCGGAGGGCGACGATTACATATTCCACTGTCACCCGCCCGATCAGAAGATACCCAAACCGAAGAGATTGCAAGACTGGTACAAGAAGATGCTCGATAAGGGTATCATTGAACGAATTGTTTTCGATTACAAGGTGAGTTGGATTGTATTTTGTTGTAGTCGTTTTTCTTAATCGAAGCGTAGTTTCATCTCATGATGGCAAGAATATTGAAAGTTTCTCAAAATATGGGTATATACAAACTACACTGTCATCGTTAACTTTAAAACTACTTTCTCTATGAATTGCGTTAAGCCGTTTTCTACTCCTCGCGGGATCTTTCAGAAATCTAAATACCGACACCTTCTCATTAGTAGATTTATAGTTGCTTTTGCAACCAGGCACTGCACAAGTACGAGGCATAGTACTCAAATCGAAGATTTGCAAATGAAATTTCAATAAACATTAAAATGAAAAACCTTCCTTTTGATAATCCTTCAAGATATGGACAGTAAAAGTTGAAAAATTCAATCACAAACCCGATACAAACTGTTCTTGCAACTGCAACACTTATTTTCACCTAATTTATTGATATTTTTCATCTTATTATGGAAGAAATTTCGTTCTCAATATTGGAATTCATGTTTCATAAAGGTTTCGAAGAAGTCGACGTTGAGCCTGAATCAGGTAACGGGATGAGTCATAGGGTCGGTTTCATAAAACTTTGATTGCACCGTCAAATTAATTGAAGTCACCGTGATTTGTTGACATTTCAAAACGGGGGATTCGATTGGTTTAAATTGACGTGAAGTTTTTTGATCGCACAATCAAACCTATATAAGGTGGATATCATGAAACTTTGATCGTGCGATCAAAAAACCTTACTTGAATTCGGACTAATGAAATCACTTGATTTCAAATTTCAACGAATCTTGATGGATTTAATCAACTTGACGGTGCGATCAAAGTTTTGTGAAACTAACCAAAATAGTAGTGATCAGAAAACTATTTAAGATGATCTGAGTAGTGTATTGTTCAAATTGTATTGCATTTTTTATTTTTACAGAGAATACACACCCTGTGGTGATTCTCCAACTTCTGTTGCTACAATTTTTTACATTTTTCAAATTTCATTTTTCCTATTTTATCCTGAGTAGTGCTTATATAGGGTTATTCACGAATACGGCTCTATAGAATATTTTACGGAGAGACAGAAGATTCAGGATTGAACTTCTTAAGGTGAACTTTTGAAGGTTCTAGGACTTCTGGTTTTTCCGGAAGTGAAATTTTTTATTGCATAATTAGATTCTCCCTTGAATTCTGCGTCTTCTTGATTCCAAAAGTTTGAATTTTCCAAAGAAAATTCTCTATAAATGAGGAAATACGAAAAAAAATTTCAAAGTTGAACTCTGATGAAATACAGACAACTTCGAGGTTTTTTCATTAAATTTTCTCATTTTTTGAGAATCTCTAAGAAGAAAGGCTGATGCTTCTTTTCCGATAGCGTGATTTTCAGAATACGATACAGGAGGTCACAAATTCTTTGTCAAAGTTAGAAGTGGTGAAACATCAAAAAATCGTTTTTTCAAATTGGAACCCCTTTTTTTGAAGCATTTTCGAAATCTTCGTCGAAAAATAATAAGAGCATACGTCCAAGACCTATCCCAAACTGAATATTTTTCTAGATATTCAGATGAAACGATTTCATTATTGAAAAATTCAAATTTCCCTACCATGACAAAAAAGAAATTCTCCAGAATTAGGAATTTGCGGAAATTATCCTTAGCTTTAAAAAAATAAACTCGTCTGAACTATAAGAAGATATTTTCTCGACAACAGAGTTTTCCAAAAATTTCACTTGACCGCTAATTATTTTTCAGTAAAAAACACATTAGGAATGATATTGAAAATTGAAGACAAAATAGTTTTTCCTGAATATTTCGAAAAATATTCATTTTGCGATAAAAATCTTTTACGTATGCTCCTATTATTTTTTGACGAAAATTTCGAAAATGCTTCGAAAAAATGGGGTTCCAATTCGAAAAAAAAAACAATTTTTTGATGTTTTGTCACTTCTTACTTTGACAAAGAATTTGTGACCTCCTGTATCATATTCTGACATTCACGCTATTGGAAAAGAAGCATCAGCCTTTCTTCTTGGAGATTCTCAAAAATGAGAATTTTCAATGAAAAAACCTTGAAGTTGTCTGTATTTCAACAGAGTCCAATTTTGAGATTTTTATTCGTATTTCCTCATTTGAAGAGAATTTTCTCGGGAAATTGGAATTAAAAAGACGCAGAATTCAATGGAGAATCTACTTATGCAATAAAAAATGGATCTTTCCATTTGAAAAACGAAAGTTGATGTCACTTCCGGAAAAACCAGAAGTCCTAGAACCTTCAAAAAATATACAAGAAGTCGTCTTCTTACTTGAAGCTCACCTTTAGAATTTCAATCCTGAATCTTGTTTCTTTCCTAACAATAATCTATTGAGCCATATTCCTGAATAACCCTGTATAACATGTACTGCTATTAATTTTGTATACTTGGTTCGGCAGAAAGTGACATTTTTTTTCGAAGCTGTTGAAAATTGGCTTAGAATTGAAGACACGAGTGGATGAAGGTGTTAAGTTACATATCCAGACAATTGAGAAAATTGAGGTCAAAGTTTAATTAATGGAACTTTTTTAGTTTAAGTCCTGTTATAATTTCTTATGATTCAATGGGCACTTAATAGTTGTTTAATAATATTGCAGTATTAGGATGGTGATATGTAACAGATCGGGACTTAACACCTTCTTTCATGTCAAGAACAGATATTTTCAAAAATTGTAACATAACACCTTCATCCACTCGTGTCTTTAATTGACAATTACAGGTTACAGAAGCACTACTCAGGATAACATTGGAAAAATGAAATTTGAAAAAAGTAAAATATTGTAGCAACAGGAATTCAAAAATCCTCATAAGGTGAGCATTTTCTTGAATAATGGAAAATGCGATATAATTTGAAAAATACATGACTTAGATTTTTGTTAATATTTTTCTGATGACCACTATAACTCAGCCAGTTACCTGATAATGGCTTGACGTCGACTTCTGGGAAACCCTGTATAATTCAGTTATAGCAGTTTAACCAATGAAATCATTGAAAATTATTAATGGCATCCAACAAAAAAGTTTTGGGTTGAAAAAGAAGTATTCATCCTCGACATTCTGAAACCATTTTAATCATAGTTTTATCCAAACCTGAAAAGAAAAACATCTACGATAATAGAATATTTTTGTTCAGAAATTGAATATTAAATTGGCCATTTTTGTCATCCTACAACAAAGTGAAAATTATCTGTATATTCAAAATCTTCTGACAATTTCAGAGAAATATACAATGAGAAAGGAGATAAGAATATAATTGAAATTAAATAGTATTTAAACGTTCGACATGTATTTATCGGTTAATTTAACTAAACTGATGATTGGTTGATTTTCAGGATATACTTAAACAAGCAATGGAGGAAAATCTTAGATCAGCGGCTGACCTTCCATATTTCGAAGGAGATTTCTGGCCTAATGTTCTTGAAGAAAGTATAAAGGAATTGAATCAAGAAGAAGAGGAGAAGAGAAAACAAGCGGAGGCTGCTGAGGCCGCTGCAAATGCAGTAAGTCATATTCAAAATTTTGTACATTCCACCACACTTTCTCTGGATTTGATTTAATTCAATGTCATATAATATGTTTTAACGTGATCAATCTCTTTTCAGATATTTTCACTGTCTGAGGATAGTGAAACTGGACCTGATGGCAAAAAGAAAGGTCAGAAAAAGGCCAAAAAGAGCAATAAATCCAAAGCAAATCAAAGAAAAAATAGTAGTAAGAAATCAAATACTCCACAGACTGGAAATGATCTTTCCGCAAAAATTTTCGCGACTATGGAAAAACACAAAGAAGTATTCTTCGTCATAAGGCTTCATTCTGTACAGTCAGCTGCTAGTTTATCGGTTAGTGTTTTCAGACAATCTATTCAATTTTTTTTTTTTTTTTGAAGTACGAAGAAAATGTTATTAAATAAGCCTTCTGTTTTCAGAAAATTCAAGATCCCGATCCGTTTATTCAATGTGATCTCATGGACGGCAGAGATGCCTTTCTCACATTAGCTAGGGAAAAACATTACGAATTCTCCTCTCTGAGACGGGCGAAATACAGTACCATGTCCATGTTATACGAGTTGCACAACCAAAGTCAAGATAAATTCGTTTATACATGCAACAATTGCAAGGTGAGAAACCGACAAAAAAAATTACGTTTTTGCACGATAGAACGAATCTTGTTAGTTACCGCGTTTTTTGCGGGATCTGTAGATCATTCTTACTGGTTGCTAAGGTAAACAGTGATTCACTTACCGTTCAGCGAACGGTTAGTGAAAAGAATATTCTTTGAAATAATGAAATAATATAAACAATTTGAATTCAGTTCATTTAATATTGAAAGTGAAAGTACTATTTTTACAATTGCTGATGGAAATACCACTGGATTGAGTAGTAGCCGAATTCACAGAAACCTCTGCTGAATTCAACATTTCATGTTGCAACTCTCTACGTTCCGTAGTATGCAAAATTTTTTTCAGCGCAGTCTAGTTTATTTTCCAGGGAATCCTCAACGTAACTTTCAGCCACAGTCGAAGACCGCCATCCACCTTGTCGTTTTAGTCCTAATACATCTACTCCTTTATTAGCAAAAAATGTGGCCGAAGTGCGTCTAAAAGAGTGGCCAGTATAGGCATTTGGATTTTCTAAATTAAAAAAGATTGCAATTTTTGACGGCCAACTTTCAATTGTCCCTTTGCTTATCACTTGATTACTGCATTTTCCGTTTTGATATCTCAAAAATAAATGCTCGCTCTTCGCATTTTGTGGTCCCAGACGGAAATATTTTCTATATATTTCCAGGTAATTGATATCATTATCTCGATCGATGACTGTGAATGTTCTCTGAATGTTGGTTTTTGTGTTGGGAATTTTCACGATCCCGATCTTCTATGACCCTGACGCTCATATTGTACAACTCTTCTCTTCTACACGCCCCTGATATACCTTATTTCAATCCCACCTAAAAGGACATAATTAGTTTATAAAGCACTATTATATCAATGAAAGCACACCTTAATAATCAAAAACATATCATCTGGTGCTTCTTTCAGGAATGTATTCATTTCTTCTCTTGTGAAACCAGCAGATTTTTTGGGTTTGTAAACAATAGATTTTCTTTTGAGTGCTATAATCGTTGCAAACTTGGGCATGTCAATACAGTCGTTCAAAAATATTGTGCTCTTCAGCATTGAATATTCCGCCCAAAGACTTCCAGGCGATCTCAGCTTTTCTATTCTTCGAACAAAATAGGCCAGTAACACTTTTTCATTGATTTGGCTGCTTTTAGTCTGAATCCATTCCTTGAAAGTATTGTATGTACTCTCGTAGCGGATTTTAGATTTCTCAGGAATAACTGGAGAACAGCCGATTTCCCAGGCTGTTTGAATTTCATTATCTTCTGAAGATTCTATATCGTTCATTTTTCAACGCTAGTAAATTCAATTGATTATTGTCACTTTGGCAATCTACCAAGTTTTCATCACCAAGACAACGCCTTATATTATATTCGTACACAGCATTGATAAAGCCACGAGTAAATGAATTTGTTAGATAATTATTTTGTACATTGGGTAAAAATTGTGTCTATCGTGCAAAAAACGCTATAAGTATCTCGAACGTTAAGGACTACCGCGATCTCAGACAATAATTGGAGTCGTCGCTGTGCTCCTCCTCCAAACTATTGTCTTCTATCGGTAAAAAGCCCTTACCGTTCTCTATACTTAATATACTATTTTAACCCCTCGATATTCTTGGATCAACATTTCAAATTTTTTTTTAGGCTCATGTCGAGACCAGGTACCACTGCAAGGTCTGCGACGACTTCGACCTCTGCCTTCAGTGCTACGAGAAAGACGGCCATCCCCACAAAATGGAGAAGCTCGGCTTCGATCTGGATGACGGCTCTTCGCCGAGTGATTCCAAACTCGCCAATCCGAACGAGGCGAGAAAACTGTCGATACAGAGATGCATTCATTCCCTGGTGCACGCTTGTCAATGTAGAGATGCCAATTGTCGTTTGACTAGTTGTCTCAAGATGAAAAGAGTGGTGACTCACACTAAGGTGAGAATTCAACTTTATATTTGACTTTCTTGTATGTGTCGTAATGTGATCCTTAAAATTAAGCCCCCTTTAAAGTTGAGGATCCCTTAAATTTATTGATAGTAGTTGTACTATCACTCAAAAAGAATTCTCACGTATACCCCATTCACAAATATAAAATCACACCTCTGGCCTTGAAAATTTGACACATTCCACTATGTTTCGAACGAAAATGGAGGTTATGATGCTTGTCAAAATATTTTTATGTTCCAAGTCAACGCTATGTTGCCCTTTCTACATTCTTAGCAATTACGTATTTCTCAGAATGTGAATTTATTCAAGAAATTAATGAATTGGAAAAGATGTGATAGACGAAAATAATTAACGCTTATATGATTTGATAGAAAGGATTCCTTTCCTAGTTATTTGTAATATTTTGATTTCGAACAATACGTAAACAAAGAAACAAACTGGCAACATCATTTTGTCATTAACGATATTTTCTTCTTTTCATCAGGTGCACCTGAAAACGATATCATGATCTCCTATTTTATTAAAGTGAATGGAGCATAAGGGTCCCTTAATGCCCACTTGCACGGTATTCTGGTTAAGACAGACTTATCTAAGGCGCCCTTAATTTTGAGTTAGGCTTTTCTCCACCTTAACGGATCAGATCTTGCACCGTATATCTAATAAAAACGACTTTGTGAAGCACGCTCTAAGCAATGCCAAATCTGGCAACAATTTATAAATCAGTGAACTTGTTTGTTTTGACATAGAAAAGAGATATGACCATATGGTTTCGTATTGGCACCGAGCACAGCGAAGTAAGAACACGTGATTTTATAGGCAAACAAGATTTTGCCTATGCATTTTCCTTTTCAGTATTCTGATTCACAGAACGATATATACTTTAGGCCGCTGACGAATAGGTACAGTACAACCTATTTTTTTCAATTTAAAGCAAATGTTTTGATTGGATTTCATCAATTCTTTATTTGTAACTTGAATGACATAATTCTCCACCTGTGGAATATCATCGAAGTAGTATTTTTCACATTCACAAGAATAAATAGAACCTGCAGAATTAATAATCACATGGGTACAATCAATTGCTCCAATAACACGAGGAAATCCAGCAATTTGGTAAAATTGGGTTTGGGTGGAACCTAATTCTGCTTCTGTTTGAGGCATTTTTATAAATACCGAAACTCGAACAACTATTCCTGATACTGTAGATTCGTGGATTTTCATCAAATCGGCTACAGCCAATAAATGTCCTGCTGATGCGTAGAATCGCAGGCACATAAGGAGTTGACTCATCGGTGGTGATACACTCTGATTCATGATCATCAAGGCTTAAACTCTTTTCTTTGCGGTTTGACTTCATCATACATAAGATATAATAAGATATTTACAAATCACTTGGCAATTCTGAACCATCCTCAATTAATCTCAGCAGTTGCAGAGTAGTTTTTTTTGGTCAACCGAAATCGCCGAAAAAATGCGAATTCGTCCATATCACGGTAGTGATCCGCCCTGTTAAATTCTAGACTTCTAGGAAAGCCATAATCAATGATATTTAATATTAGTCCACTGCATTTAGGTAGAAATAGGATCAATCTTTGGACCAATTCATACAAAAGCAAATCAAGGTTTTTCAGGTAGGTCTTGGTGTCCCAAATGATATCCCAAAAGTCCCCTAAGCGGGAGTGAACGCATAACATTTGGCAACGCTGTAAAGGGCTAAAATCTTTCCCCAATGTGAATTTTCGTGAATATCTAGGTCCGTATGGAACTTACGACAAAAATACATCAGAGCCTAAAGAAAGCTGATGAAATTTCCTAGAAAAACGATGTCTGGTCATTTTTTGATATAACCAACCGTTTCGTCACAATCTTGCCTTCAATTTAAACGTATGTGATAGTATGGATAATTTAGGTACTCTATTACACACCACCTTTGAGGATGAGTACAGCGCGTTTATCAAAGTGGTTTCTTCTAATAGGCCTAATCCACGTCCTTCATGTTTTTTGGAAAGGTTTTCGAAAGCTAATTTTCTTCTCCTGCGTCTCCTCCTTATCTCCTTCTCATAGAAGGATTCATATCCATGTATATTGTCCTCGATGATATCCGTGGAGTCACTCTCAGAGTTTTGGATTCCTGCATCGGTCACATTGTATTTTTCTGAGGAATCTTCTAATGTTTTGACATTCAGGCAAGATTGTCCATGGCAATAGCCACAAAACGGTGAGCAACGAAGTACTAAACTCCGACAGCCACACATTGGTCCACAACCTTTCGTACAATTGCAAAATATCATTTTCGAAAGACAATCAGGAGCAAATGTTGAGATGTCGTTTTTGGTTGCAATCTATTGTCTTTCAACATCCATCCCCCAAATCAGGATTCAAATTGTTACCAAGCAGTTGTTGTACTTGATAGTACACCCGAAACAGATGTTGTGCTGCTTGAAGAGTTGGAGGTAAAAGATTCAATTTCACTGGTCTGTCTCTGCTCACAGTTTTAATCATGCAAGAATACCGGTAGTTATTGATGGAGAGTTTTTTAATGGGAGCACCACATATTGCGAGGAAAAACTTCATTCTGTTTGAAGAATCTTCTTTAAACAGGAATTAAAGAATCTGGAGAGTTTTTTAATGGGAGCACCATATACTACGAGGAAAAACTTCATTCTGTTTGAAGAATCTTCTTTAAACAGGAAATGAACAATCTTCTTCAAACAGAATGAAGTGCTTCCTCGCAATATATGGTGCTCCCATTAAAAAACTTTCCATCAATAACTACCGGTATTTTTGCATGATTAAAGCTGTGAGCAGAAGCGGACCAATGAGATTGAACCTTTTAGCTCCAACTCTGGAAGCAGCACAACATCTGTTTCGGGTGTACTATCAAGAACAACAACGGCTTGGTAACAATATGAAGCCTAAGGAGTGGGGATGGATGTTGAAAGACAATATATTGTAGCCAGAAACGACATCCGAACTTCTTGCGCCTGATTGTCTTTTGAAAAAGATATTTTGCAACTGTACGAAAGGTCGTGGACCAATGTGTGTAGCTGTCAGCGTTGCCAAATGTTATGCGGTCACTTCCGCCTAGGGGACTTTCGGGACATCATTTGGGACACCGAGACCTACCCGAAAAACCTTCATTTGCTTTTGTATGAATTTTTCCGAAGCAAAAGTCTAATTTCAGTGGACTATATGTCGAAATCATTCTCATATAGATCATCAGTTTCATTCAATAAAATTCTATTCTTAATAATTATTAAATTCACGCAATCAAAAACAACACGTCAAAACTGAAGTTCGTTTTTGGCGTTATGAATATTTGAGACGGGCTTAAGTCTTGCTTAAGCCATGGATATTCGTGGCTCAAAATAGTTATTACTTATGAGGCTCTTAAACTGCGGTGCAAGAGAAACGACGTCTCAAACTCAACTTCAAATCCAAGTCGAACGTAAGTCAGACTTATATTTGACGGTGCAAGTGGGCATAAGATATGTTATGTGAAATAACGATAGTAGTTGGTGGTTAATGTTCCTGCGTTTATTCACAGTGGATGCAATTTGGCATTCTCTTTTCTTATTCAATCCCCATGGTGAAATTTTAATCTCATGTTTTCTTTCTTTCAATTCCAGATGTGCAAGAGGAAAACGAACGGCGGCTGCCCCATCTGCAAGCAGCTGATCGCCCTGTGCTGCTACCACGCCAAGCACTGCACGGAAACTAAATGCCCGGTGCCCTTCTGCTCGAACATCAAGCACAAGCTCAAGCAGCAGCAGCTCCAGCAGCGGCTGCAGCAGGCGCAGCTGCTGCGCCGGCGCATGGCCGTCATGAACACGCGCACGATGCCTCAGGGCACCGCGGCCGCACTGCCCGGCGCCGCCGGCAACGGCGTCGGCCTGAGCCCGGGCGTCGTGCAGTCGGCCGTGCCGGGCGCCGCGATGAGCGCCGCGATGGGCCTGGGGCTGCAGGCGCCGCCGCCCCCCCACCACCAGGCGCCGGGCGTCGGCCTGAAGCCGGGCGCGCAGACGCCGCCCGCGAACGTGATGCAGGTGGTGAAGCAGGTGCAGGAGGAGGCGGCCAGGCAGCAGGCGCCCCACGTCGGTTTCGGCAAGGTGAACCCGGGCGGGGGCGGCGGCGGGCTTCAAGGTCAGAACATGCCGCCGCCGCCGCAGATCAGGTCGCTGGGGCACGTCGGTGCGGGTCAGGGTGAGTTTTTTTTTTTTTTTAATTTACCGCCCACTAACGTCCGTTGTTATTTCCATGGTGTCGGGGAAAGAGGGGAAAAGTCTTTTATTGAGAATGTTCAGGAAAATTATTTGAAAACTGATTACAAATAACAAATCGTCCAGAATCGAAACAAATCTCGTTTTGGTCAAAGATAGACTTATCTCCTTTGTCCCCAGCACCATGGAAATACCTGAAGTTTGATTAGAAATTACAAATCGTCCAGAATCAAGACGTATCTCGTTCAGCTCAAAAAAAGACTTTCTTCTTTTCACCTGACACCACGGATT
Organism: Hippodamia convergens; assembly: GCA_038502775.1. Classification (NCBI taxonomy): domain Eukaryota; kingdom Metazoa; phylum Arthropoda; class Insecta; order Coleoptera; family Coccinellidae; genus Hippodamia; species Hippodamia convergens. Next base: position 35,713,766 of record CM076614.1, read on the forward strand.
TGCCACTGGGATAGCGCGAAAACGTTGCCGAATGGGCTGTTTCAGTCAAGTTTTGTTAAATACAATAAAATTCGCTTATAATGACATCGAGGGGAAATGAAAAATACGTCATAATAACCGGAAGTCACATAAAGCAGAATTTCAGCATAATTGATGGCATTTTTCTTGGATTCAGTTTAAGAAAAGAACGACAAATTCAGATTTGCTTTATTAAAAAAATAAAAAATTGCTTCTCTCACAAAAAAAAACTAAATATGAAGAACTTTTTCATTTTTTAGAAAAATAATCTGAAATTTTAGTTTGCGTTTGTTTTTTTCCGACTTTAAAGAATAGCTTCTTACACCATTGTACAACTTAGACATGGCTTCAATGGATGTCATTTTGTCCGCAAAACACCAATAATCTCTTCAAGGATCTGGATTATACTAAAAAGCATGTCGGCACGCGTATGTCTCGTATCGTATCAAACCTCATCGCATTGAAAAGGGTAGGGTGTCTTGAGAAAACGATCACTATAACCGGAAAAATTTTCGAAAAATCATGTTGTTGTATCTGAAATCATGTCATTGTAAGCGACATGTCATTATAAGCGAAGTCATTAAATCCGGACCTTATTGTAATGAGTTTTGAATGAAACCAAACTTGACTCTGCATTTGCGTCATGATAAGCGATTGGTCAGTAAAGCCGGCGTAATAATAAACGGATTCTAGTGTACTGTCGAAATTCAATGAATAATTCAGATTATACAGGGTTATTCCCGAATATGGCTCTATGGAATATTTTTAGGAAAGACACAAGATTCAGGGTTGAAATTCTAACGGTGAGCTTCAAGTAAGAAGACGACTTCTTGTATATTTTTTGAAGGTTCTATGACTTCCGGTTTTTCAGAAAGTGACATCAACTTTCGTTTTTCAAATAGGAAGACCCATTTTTTATTGCATGAATAAATTTTCCATTGAATTCTCAGTCTTTTTGATACCGAAAGTTTTAATTTTCCCGAGAAAATTCTCTTTGAATGAGGAAATACGAAAAAGAAATCTCGAAATTGAACTCTGTTGAAATACAGACAACTTCAAGGTTTTTTCATTAGAAATTCTCATTTTTGAGAATCTCCGGGAAGAAAGGCTGATGCTTCTTTTCCGATAGCATGATATTCAGAATATGATACAGGAGGTCACAAATTCTTTGTCAAAGTTAGAAGTGACGAAACATCAAAAAATCGTTTTTCTCAAATTGGAACCCCATTTTTTCGAAGCATTTTCGAAATCGTCAAAAAATAATAGGAGCCTACGTCCAAGACTTTTATCCCAAAATGAATATTTTTCGAGATATTCAGGTAAAACGATTTTGTCTTCAATTTTCAATCTTATTCCGAATGCGTTTTTTTTTACTGGAAAATAATTAGAGATCAAGTGAAATTTTTGGAAATTTCTGTTATCAAGAAAAAATTTTCTATACATAGTTCAGACGAGTTAAGTTCTTTAATTATCATCTGTTAAGCGAGTGCAACAATTGGTTTAAAGTTCTCAATGTGAGTATAAGCATTGAGTATAAATATAACAAGAGGCGTAACGTCCTTATACAATTTGAAGCCGAATTTTTTGCCCGTCAAGTGGCGGTACATAGCATCTGAAATAGGAACTACAATCTGGCTGCTCAGTCATGCCCATTTTGGTAGCTATTCCTTTACAGCAATCTGTAGTAATATTTACTACCCTCGGGTACTACGATACAAAAGCAGGGTCGGATTTGTTGCGGTTCGTTACGAACGCCGAGGAACGGACGCAGAGGAGTTTGTCAGGACCTAGTAAACCAAGAAACTATCCCTATTGCTTGTCAGAAGTACCAAACAAATCAAGGAATTGAGACTTATTTAATTTTTAAAGCAATACCATTTGAAGTTTGAATTTATATATCCGAAAAAAATTATCAATTTTCACAAAGTAAATTGCTTTCATTTTTGTTCGTGATTGATCAATCAATGATAGACATATTCTATATGTGAAAATAGAAGTTTGAAAACCTCATGAGAACTCAAATTCAAGAAGGCTCTGTTTTTGAAAAGAGACTTTGAGTTACATTGATTGTTTTTGCTTCCTCAAACTATTAGTTTTTGCGAGTGAAATTCCCACATTCGTTCACGAGGAATAATTCAAGTGAAGCCAGTGACCTACTGAAATAGACAAATTGATTTTTTGCTTTCAGATTTCAATTTTTAGAATACGAAATCTTATAGTCGTTTAGTTCACTGTTTCTGACAAACTCTCTGTATGAATGTATTTTAAAAGTTTCAATTCTACACAACACGTAATTACCATGATGAAAAATATTTATGGATAATTCTGCAAACCACAAACCCTTAACCTTTCGCGGCTGGCGAGCGGACTCTGACTCAGCATCTATCTTGAACACTCAGTAATTTTGAAACCACCCACTTGATTGTTTGGCCACCTTGTTTATCTTCTCACAGTAATAATATCTGAGTTAGGATAAAATATCAGTAGAATTGTGACAATGGTCAGAAATTTATGAGCAAAAATCCGAGTTCCAGCTGGAAACATTGAATTTTTTGAATTTCACATTCGTGTTGGAATAGGCGCTCATTCAGCAACCTTTTTTAGAATATACTATTATTTGAACGTAAAAGATAATTTCTTTGTTTCCCTCTTGAATGAAATTGATGTGGATGAAATGTTCATTATATTTTCGTGGTTGAAGCTTGAAGCCCCGGCGCTAATAGGTCGTAATTCTGCGGGCCCTCATATCTTGTACTGTCTTCACCGCTTTTTCGTCGGTTGATTGGATTTTGGATTTTTTGAATATAATATTGTGAAGACACATGACGAAAGGAAAAGTTCTCAACTGAATATAATAGACACTAGTGAAATTCTCAAAAACATATCAGTTCAAAATTGTAATAGGTGGGAAGGCAGCTATTTCCAGACTATTCCCTCTCGAGATTCTCGTGAGTTTACACCTGATGAAAAAGAAAACTTGCAAAAGAGTGAATAATTTTATTGCTCTATAACCCAATAAAGTCAACTTTGCGATAAGGAGAATATTGGAACACAAATTCTACCTGTTTTTCAAGTGCGTTACTCGTTTTTTTCAATCGCACAGTCAAAGTTTTTTAAAAACCGACCCTACATGTAATTTTTGACTATTAAAATTCCGTTTTTTATAATATTAAGGAATGTTGAGATTCACCTACTTTTATAAATCGAAATAGAATCTTTCAGGATCCACGGTAATTTGTTCAACATCTTGTTGAGTGCTTCCTTAAAATCCGACAAATATTACCTCTTTTGACTCGACGAAACTGCAGGCAAAGAAATACAAGGGAAAGGGGACCAGCAATTTTATGACAAACGTTTTGCCGAGGTATTTAGTATTCGGGTTCCGAATTTTAGTCCAGTAAACGAAGGTCTGAAATCACTTTTTTGCGGAAAGAGCTGCATCTTTGATATAATGATTGTCACTAGAGTAGGAACTCATGGTCAAAAATGCAAGTTCCCAAATTTTCAGGAACCTTGAAAAATTCGTGAAAATTTCGAAAAAGTCACGTTTTCTCGGAAACTAGAAGGTTTTTGGTAAAAAGTTTCAAACAGAAGTTGTATAGCTGAAAATTCTAGTAAACATTATGGCTTCACGCATTCTCGTGGTGTTGATATTGACTAATTAGAGGTGCATTTATGTAATGGCGTCAGTTGCTAACTTCATTACGTTCGGATAGCCGAAGACCGAGCCGAAGACGCTCCAAGAGAGCTTGTGGTTTTACCGAGGGTTTTATTATTCCTTTTTATGATGTATATGTTTATGAACTGCAGGGCGAAATGCCAGCACCCTTACCCAATGCTATACTATGCGAGTTCAAGAATGAAGACAGCTTTCGTTAAGCAGCATTTTCTTTCAAATATGCCCGAAAACTGCACTTATATTTGTTTCTCTTGTGATTTTACACCTGATTTTTTTGATCCGATGTGACCGGGTAATCAGATGTTAGCATTCCATGCAAGAATATCTGTCATTTGGAATTTTGAAAATAAAGGAAATGAAAGAAAAATTGTTGATGGCACACCCTCAAGAATTTTTCAGAAATATGTTGTGAGTCCAAGAAGCTCATTGTACAAGATGAAATTTTTTTTTAATTTTCACCAAGCTTAACACTGTAATAAAAAAAATAGTAATTTTTGAAAAAATTCAAAAGAAATATTCTGCTCTAAACAGAGCAGTTTTAGTTTGAAAGTTCTGCATTCAACGGATTTATTAAAAAAAGGTCAGATAATGATTCCGATGTGAGAAGATCGTTAATTTTGTAGAAGTTTGAGTTGTTTAACTCCTTGATGAAGTTATGTATTTTTATATTCGAAGGAATTCAAACTCCTCCTAAATTTACCGAAAATGTCATTATTTATATAGCACCGGATAAAGATTAACATTCTACATTACTACAGAAAATATGCTACTCAACGTTACCTGAATTGAATGTGATATACCTATTGTGATATATACCTTATTCTTTTCTTCAACAGGATTTTCATTTTTGTTCGAGTCTTATTAGATTTGAATATTTCGATATTCCGATTAATTTGATCAACCAAATATCGAGTGAGGTCACATAACAAATTTCTTGTGTTCCACGCTTTAGATTCAGTTTCACATATCCTAATTTATTTCGACAATAGAGTATAAATATATAATATATTAATACTCAACGGTTATATCAAGTTGAATTGAAATAGATTAGGTAAAATCTTCTCACGACTATCCATAAACGACGACCTTTATTGCGATAGTATACTGAATATCCTATGACGGTCCTGATTATCAACAGCTTGGAGTTCAGCTAGGGTATGAAATCGAACCTAATAGTTCATCTACCCACCACCAGATGTTAGGGGCTGAAATTTGCTTTCCTTGAAACACACAAGCGCCTCTATGAAGCAAAGAAGGAACTTCATCTGAAAGTAGCTTCAATTTCTTGAACTGGGTTGCGGCTCTAGTTATATTAATACTCAATGGTATAAGTGAGGTCAACGTAAAAAATTCTCAGGAATGCAGAAAAAAATTTGTAATAATTTTCAATGCTTTTGAAAGAATAATTAACGGAACATGTAACAATTTCATTACTTAAAATTCAAATTTCCCTACCATGACAAAAAAGAAATTCTCCAGAATTAAAAATTTGCTGAAATTATCTTAGGATTTAAAAAATTAAAAAAACTGAAGGCGTCTGAATTATATGAAAATATTTTCTCGATATCAGAGATTTCCAAAAATTTCACTTTACCACTAATCATTTTCCAATTAAAAAACACATTCGGAATGGAATTGAAAATTGAAGTCAAAACCGTTTCCCCTGAATATCTCGAAAAATATTCATTTTGAGATGAAAGTCTTGGACGTATGCTCTTATTATTATTGATGAAAATTTCGAAAAAATGGGGTTCCAATTTGAAAAAAACATTTTTTGATGTTTCGTCACTTCTAACTTTGACAAAGAATTTGTGACCTCCTGTATCATATTCTGAAAATCACGCTATCGGAAAAAAAGCATCGTTCTTTCTCCTCGGAAATTTTCAAAAATTAGAAATTTTTAATGAAAAAACCTCGAGGCTGTATTTCAACAGAGATCAATTTTGAAATTTTTCTTTCGTATTTCCTCATTTAAAAAGAATTTTCTCAGAAAAATTCAAACTTTTGGAATCAGAAAGACTTAGAAATCAATGGAGAATCTATTTATTCAATAAAAAATGGGTCTTTCCTCTGAGAAACGGAAGTTGATGTCACTTCCGGAAAAACCTGAAGTCCTAGAACCTTCAAAAAATATACGAGAGAATATAACAGAGTTTAATTTTGAATTTTTTTTCGTATTTCCTCAATTGAAGAGAATTTTCTAGGAAAAATTCAAACTTTTGGAATTAAAAATACTCAGAATTCAATGGAGAATCTATTTATGCAATAAAAAATGGGTCTCCCTATTTGAAAAACGAAAGTTGATGTCACTTCCTTCTTCTTACTTGAAGCTCACCTTTAGAATTTCAATCCTGAATCTTGTGTCTTTCCTGAAACTATTCAATAGACCCATATTCGTGATAACCCTGTATATGGTGCTCATATTTGGTGGAGGAACTTAACCGGGTACAAGTAATCCCTCTGTATATTAATCTGACTCGCCTCAGTAAATCCAAAAATCTTCTTTTATGCTCCCTTACTAATACACATAGATTCAATGAATCGTGAATAATCAACATTATTTTCGATTTCAAGCAACAAAGGTTTTTCTTTGTCTGGTAAAGATAAGAACTATCTCTTTCTGTTTATTAAATTCCCAACATCCCTAGAAACATTATTCATAACCTAAAAATACATCCGAAAAGTTTTATTACCCTTTTAACAAGGTTAAAAGGGTTATTTTTCTCTAAGAACTCTGAACTACTGTCTGATCTTGAAGGTGCCAGTGAGTGTTGAACTTGAACCAACTAAAAAATCCTCTTCAGCTGCTTAGCAAACCAAAATGGTGTTAAGAGCATGGATCTGTTTTAATTGTTTAGTGTTTCAATTTCAATTTACAGTGCTTTCATTACCTTCATCTCTTGATCTGCAGAAGGATTCCTGCTTTTTTCTCAGACAGTTGATTCAATCGCTTGTACTCCCATGAAAATGTACTCGCTATCGAATTTTTTATACTAACATACCATATAACTTTCTCTCGAAATCAGATGAAGCTTTCTCAGAAATTTTGACTTACCCTTTTTTAACCTTGAATGTTACCTTCCAGGTGGTAATTTGCTGTCAATGGATCAGTGGCAACGCTATCCAGGTGGAGTGGGACAGGGTATCAGGCAACAAGGACCGCAAATCATGCAGACGCAAAACACGATCGGGCAACAAGCAATGCAGAGCCAGCAAGCGGGTGTTAGGCCCACTGGTGCTGGACCCCAAAATCCGAATGCGATGATGCAAAAGCAGGCGCTACAACAGTTGATGCTGACTCTTAGATCACCGCAATCGAACGAACAGCAGGCGCAGATACTTCAAATACTCAAATCCAATCCACCTTTAATGGCTGCTTTCATAAAGCAGAGACAACAGGTAGGTTCGAATAGTCTGAAGCTTGATTAGAATTTATAGTTCAGTTACACAAGACTTTGATCGCACTGTCAAATTGATTGAAGCCACAGAGATTTGTTGAAATTCCAAAACAAGTTATTTGATTGGTTCGAATTTATGTGAGGTTTTTTAATCGCACAATCAATTATGTGTTTTATATGAACTTTGTCCAATTTAACTTATACTAACTGACAAAGAAGCTGTTTAAATTTAATTTTTTTTTTGTGAAACATAGATAGTTTAGCAAAGAGTAAATGATTTAAAGTTGGAGAAATGAATCGTCGATGTGTTCTAAAGTAAACATTTTTTGTCATTTAAATATTCTACACCATTTCCAAATGTAATTCAGAAACCGTCAATTGTATTTCAGATTAGTCACTTCAAATTCAGAAACCTTCAATAGAATCTCAGATTAGTCAATTGAACATCAGAAATGTTATTCAGATTAGTCAATTGAATTTCAGAAATCTTCATTTGTAATTCAGAAAATTCAAATATTATTTGAATTCAAGTCGGATTTTGAGTCATATATTACTCATTTTCATAGTGGTTATATTGTCAATCATATATCATATTCAACCAGGTATGTTTCCATGTATGAATAAAACCAATATAATCTGGTGAAATCTCTCTTGGTGCTGGTTTTTTTTTTTCTGCAACACTGGATTTCAGTAAAAATATGCTAAACCTTCTCAATCGATTCCTCACCCACCACCGTAGCTTCAGGAATAACACCTAGTGAAAATTAGTCAAATTGAGTACATATTTAATTGGAGATGCAATTGACAACAGTGTCTGCAGCTGGTGTATTAGCCATGGAGAGACTACGAGGTTCATTCAAAGCGCTTTCAACAGATGAATGGGTTGAGGTTTTTTTTCAACAGTGGCAAGATATGAGGAATCAGTTATCTGATTGAGTGATCATCCATGATAATGCTGCTTGCCATTTGAGATTGGAGACTGTAATCACCCAAACAGTATTCTTATTCTCCCATGCTCAATCCAATTGAAATTTCATGGTCAAAAATAAGACTTACGTAAAAACAAACCTCAGAATTCCAAACAGTGTTCTTGAAAAAAGACTAACATACCTGGAAAATATTATTGACTGAGCTAAGATGCAACTGCGATGGTAGACAATTTTTCCGAATGTATTAATACCAACTGGATTGGCAGTGCATTTATTATTCATGTATTTCAGGAAAAAAACGACGATGTTTGATGACAGAAGGGCGCAGTGCAAAGTACTTATGAAAATAGTCTACTTACTTCCCAATAATACTGAAAGAACGACTGACTTTCGTTTTTTTATTTGGAAGTTGTATAACCAATGATTCATTTGTTATTTCGATGTCATCCACTGATAAATTACACAATTCTTCACGCCGACAGGCTTCAAATAATCCGAAAATAGTTACAACCTTAACCATCAAGTATTTCTCATTTGGTGCCTCCTTTATGAACTATTTAACTTGTTCACGAGTGAGAATTTTCGATTTTTTGGGACGATATCCTTCACTTTTCCGTTTTAAATATGCTATTACCTCAAAATATTCACTAACATCAACACCAAAGAAGGGCGCTTGACATTATCATTGAAAATTTGCTCCACAAAGTTGATGATCTCCATATTTTTGATTTTTCTTCTAAGTATGCCAGGAAAACAGTTTCACTGAAGTTCCCTTCTACATTTTTCAATTTACACCAGGCCAGGAAATTGTCATATGCAATATTGTACTGCTGAATAGATTTTTTAGGTAGGAGTTCCAAATTTGCCCTTCTGGTATACTCTTCAATATCCAGAGGAACAACCAAATCGTCAACTTTATTAATAATTGGACTCTTGACAAACATATTAAGCAGTTAAAAACCCAAGACGAAAATGGACATGAACGAAATTCAAATGACAGCATATTTTCTCATTTGTTAGTAATCATAACGTTGGCAACGTTTGCCATTCACAACAACCTTTTGATTACTTGAATATTAAAATGCATTTTGAAGTTTATTGTCACTGCAAATTCGCCCATTTCATTATCAATTCCAAATTTGCCCTTCTGGTATACTCTTCAATATCCAGAGGAACAACCAAATCGTCAACTTTATTAATAATTGGACTCTTGACAAACATATTAAGCAGTTAAAAACCCAAGACGAAAATGGACATGAACGAAATTCAAATGACAGCATATTTTCTCATTTGTTAGTAATCATAACGTTGGCAACGTTTGCCATTCACAACAACCTTTTGATTACTTGAATATTAAAATGCATTTTGAAGTTTATTGTCACTGCAAATTCGCCCATTTCATTATCAAAATAGGACAGTTGTACAAAAACCATTGTATGGTATTTTGTTTGGGAAATTGTTCAATTCGCTCCGCTCATTTCACAAACTTTTTCACTCACAAAATAAAACGTCACTTTTAACACTCACATCATAAATAACCATTACGTAAAAGTTATAGTTCATTTACTAACATTGTTTTATTTCTGAATCACCCACAGTCGATATTTTCTGAAATGTAATCTGATATCAATGTGTGTATGAAATGAATTATTTCAAATTGCCATTTCTGAAATACAATTGATCATATCTTAAATTCAATTGAGTGTGTTATCTGAATTACATTTGTTGTTTTCTGAAATTCAATTGACTAATCTGAATTACATTCGATGTTTTCTAAAATACAATTGACTTATCTGAAATGTTATGTTATGAGATCTTGTCGAGCATGAAATTAAAACTCATTTTTTTTTTCAGCAAGCACAGCTGCAGCAACAGGCGGGAGGAGCAGTCGGGGGAGCCGCCCCCCAACAGCTCCAACACATACTCAGTCAACAAAACCCCGCTGCGCAGCAACACCAAAGCCGATTGCAGCTGCAAGGTGGAATGTTGAGCCAAGGCCCTAACCCTAATCTAAACCAAGGTCCCCAAGGCCAATCACTGCCGAGCCAACAGCACTGGCTCAAACACCAGCAAATGCTCGCGATGCAACAGAGGACGCAACAGCAGCACCAAGGCCAACAGCTCCAACAAACTTTCCAGCAACCCGGTGCGCCCCCCTCGTATCAGCAGAGACTTCCGGCTATCAGACAACCGCACATGGGTTACAATAATTCCTTCACGGACCAGTCTTATTCCCCGATGCAAGGCTTGAAGCCCACTCCGCCCCCTGTACAAAGTCCCCAAGGAGTGATGGGCCCCCCTCCCATATCGCTGCAGCAGCAGCAACAGCAGCTGATGCAATCGGTGCGGAGTCCCCCACCCATACGAAGTCCCACCCCCAGCCCCTCGTCCAGACCGATGCCCAGCCCGAGGAACCAAGCGATACCGAGCCCTCGGGGGCCCCAGCAATCCCCGCACGACCTGGCTGCTTCAGAGATGCTTCTCGGCCAGAACCACGCTGGAAGTGGTCTTCATCCGCACCCTTCGCCTGTCGGTTCTAGTCAAGAAGTGGGCGATTCCACCGCCATGACACCCCAAGATCAACTGAGCAAGTTCGTGGAACAGCTTTAGTGGTGAGTCAAGGCTCAGGCGCTTCGATCCTGAGGAGAATCATTAGTGAGAAAATTGCATTAGACATTCCCTCCGCCAGATAGAAAGCGTGGGATGGGAACGAATGCATTTCGACGTTGTCGAAAAAGAAAAGATGACTGAATCGGACATAAACGAGCAGCCGCTGTATAGCTTCGCCTTTGTTGAAGAACCTTTTAATGACAAGAAACAAAGTGTAATTGTACATAGATTATGTAGATTATGAAAGACTGGAGAAATTTTTATTATCAAAGTGTAAATATGTTTAATAATAGCACATTTGTATATTATATACATACATTATAAATACCTTATACATAATTATGAAAATATAAAATTAGCGATATGTTTACCTAATTTAGGTTATGAAAGATACCCAAAAGTATTGGCTTTTTGAGGCTGTGCTCTTAACTTAATGGATTGTTACCTACTCAAGGAAGGCGAGCGACAAAGGGTCGAGCTATGGGCGGGCTGCTGTTGACCTTGAATTGTTTTTTTTTACACATCAACTCTGTATGCTGCCGCGAAGGTGACCACGGTTAGTGTATAGCTATTTTTACCGAGAGACTGTTGGTGTCGTGTCGGTAGCTATTGTGATGGGGCCGAATGGTTCCCGTTTGTTTTTATATATAATATATATTTATAATTTATATATCGTCTTGTTTTCGTGTGTTTTACATTCCACGCCAGTGTGGAGTGGTGCTGGCACCCTGACAATCTTGACCCTGCCAGTGCAATACTTACACTACACTCCCTCCTAATTTATTATTGATCATGATTCGTGTAGATTAACTAGTGTTAAGTATTATATAAAAAAGAGAAATAAACATAATTCAACAAATACATTACCTTCTATCCTCATTATAGATAAAATTTTTATTTTTATTAATAAGAGTTTTATTTTGTTTTTTTTTTTTTTTTTGACCTTATATAATGAAAAGCAGTCCGAATTGAGTTCAAATCATCGAAGCTAAATTATTTGTATTTAAATTATTGATTGATAATGTTGATATTCGATAGTCAACACCTGGAGTAATGAATATTTGATGAATAAAAATTATTCTTTATTATAAATTCTTCTCTTTTCATCCCAGCTATACCTCACAAAGCAAAATTCTCTCGACAAGAATGCTATTCAAGAAGCAGTTTCTGAAAAAAGTATAGGTTGTTTAGATCAGATGCAAGGTTAAAATAGTATGACTCGAATTTCTAGAGATCGACAATAGAAACAAATCCTTATTTAAATATCCAAGTTATTTAGGAAAAAACTTCTTCCCCATTCTGTAAGATATGTAATGTTCCTGTATTCAGGGCGTTTCAAAAAGGGGACCCCGTCTCTAGGTTAAATAACAACACTGAAAAATAATTGGGACTTATTTAGGAAAAAATGTTCGTGTAACTCCATTCGTATTTAAGATGAAGGGCGTTAAAAACAAAATTACACGTTTTTTACTGACTCTCATAGAGGGCGCTACTTACATGGTTCTTACTTAGTAGTATTGAACATAACTTTTTTAGTATGAGATTAAATTTGTTCAGCAAAATTTTAAGTAAACTTAAACATCATTATGTCTTACACCAAGAAGGTACACTCGATACTGTGTACCGTTTTCGAACTATTTTGATTTGAAAATTTGGAAATAATAACTTATGCTGGTATAGAGTAATAATGAATGTATTAATTAAACAAAAAATCAAAAGATGAATATACAGAGTGGGCCATCCATAACATTCCACCTCGAATTTTGAGCTTTGGGGTGGAATAACGAAAAAACGCTCGGACAGGTCAAATTTTGTTGAAAGGGGGACAAATAAGGGTGTTCAAATGAGTTTGATATAACAACCTCTCTAGCTGCAACCCCTAACAGCTCTCATTTTTGAAAAGGGGTCGAACAGCACCTTGTTGGAAAGGCAATTCAATTTTCTTCATGAGTGTATTTTTTTCATCACTTCATTATTATACATCAATAACTGTCGCTCGGTCGTCAAAAAATTGAAATATCTCGGCTGATGTTCATTTAATCGGCAAAACGTTTCGAGAATCTACGAGTCCGAATTGACCTGAAAAGATACCTCCCCTACTTCAGAACGAAATTTTTTTTATTGCGAACTAGCCCGACCTGGCAAGATACTTCGTGCTCGAGTATGTCCATGCCACAGTTTTTTTTTACATTTTTGAAAGCCTATAGCTGCTCCCCCACCGATGAAAAGGTAGGTAGGTATACATTATATAACATTTTTTTTATTATCTAAACTTTGCAACCCAATAGGTCTATATGACTCCAATTTAGCCTCAGACTATCTATCCTTAACCAGAAGCGAAAGCTAAAGCATTTTTAGGGGTCCATTTTCAATGACCTTGAATACCACCAGCATAAACACTGGCCAAACAAAAGTGTGCACTGAGCTGTACACTGCAAACAAAAAACAATTCTTCGCTTAATTTCAAAACGTGATTTCCTTATAAATTCTTGAATGGAATGAAGGTTTACAGCTATACCATAATATTTTTTGTTATATTACCATTCATGGTTCATTAAAACTTTTCAAATTTGTATTTCGGTTGGATTGAATGTAGGAGTGTTGGATGAACATTAAAAATTTCAAATAAGAGTTTTATGGTTATATGATTTCTTGTTTGACGATTGTTCACCATATCAAAAATTCATTAAAATGTACATTTAGTAATTTCAAAAACTTAGTTAAAAGTCAACTATAGTAACAACATATTGTTGAACGATAGTTGTATTTTAATAAATAAATAAATAAACTAAAAATTTCTGCAAAGTATTCCGTAGTGTGCTTTCAACGATTAAATTTTCCTTATACTGTTAATTGTCTATGCATCTAATTAATTATAAAATCTAATTGTATCTGATGATATTGGTGAAAGATTCAATATTATGACCTGATATTTATGAGATTGGAGAATCGTAAGATATTTCTCAGCTTTCGATATTTCAGATCTATCTTCAAATCGGTAGGTTCGGCAACACTGCAATACAAGAAGGAATGAAGCTGAGTTTGACAGATATACCACCAGATCTGAAGCATGCGCACGTAATTTTGTCCCCCCATAAATTTTTTTGAGCTTTCGCTTCTGGGTAAGGATAGTTATTCTGTGTTTTAGCATCGTGGGCTCCCCTACTGTAAGAAATGAAGAAACACTTACACGAAATGTTTTATTATAAAACAAATAATTATTAATTACATTAACACGAATTTATAATCTATTTTTTCTCAATTTCGCTACTAGAACTACTACTACTGCTGGTGTTTTGGTTTTTATTTTTACTAGGAATCTTGTGATTGAAAGGTTTTCCTACTTCATCATAACAATTCTTAACCCTAAGAACTGCCGTTCTGTTCATGTGATCAACACTCACGTCTTTGAGGGCGTTTTCGAAGGCCTCGATAACCTCTGTTGCCGGGCCCTTTGCATATTTAATGTCTATTAAACAACTGTATACATTTCCTAATGCACCCTCTGTAATGTTACTCGTTTTCAGATGTTCAATCAGGTTCCTGATTATTTCTTCGTTTTGGGTATTTCGTGCGACTTGCACAACTCTTTGGAACATTATTCTCGATGATTTTTGCAGATGACCGTCCCATAATTCTTTAGCTTTCTCGTAGTTTCCGTTGGTGAAGTGGTGGGTCCAGAGAATGTTAATAGGGGCCAGAATTCCTTTCTCGGCATATTTTTTCGTGATGGCTTCATCTGAAATTGAAAAAGTTGTAATCAACAAATGTCAATGGGTCAGACTTGCAGTTTCCTTTCTTTCCGAAGAAAATTGTTCTATACGATTGTGCCCCAAGTGTGCCAACTTGTGCTGGTCAGATTTTCAGAAAAAATCATCAGGTTCTTCCTCAAATAGGAAAATTAGGGTAATAAAAAGAAAAATCTGGAAATTATAAGAAAATCAGCATACCTGGCAACAGTGTGTATGAAGTTGGAAAAGCATTTCTGGATTTTCGAGAAAATATTTGTTGTGCTGAATTGTGCTCCTTCGTGGCGTTAAAATTTTGTTTTTATTCGATTCGGTTCCCAAGATAGTTTACAAAATGTGTTGAACGAACACGTGTTTCATACAAGACATTTTATGAAATATCTTGAGAACCGTATGTAATAAAGAAAAAATTCAACTGCACAAAGCAGCATGAACCTAGCATAATTCATAGCAGCTAAAATTTTCTGGAAAATCCAGAAGTACAGGACAATATTGTGATATTGTCCTGTACTTCTACACAATGTTGCCAGGTATGCCGATTTTCCTACAATTTACAAATTTTTCTTATTTGTGGGCAAACCTGTTGATTTCTTCTGGAAATCCGACCGGCAAGAGTTGGAACAATTGCCGCACAATCATATAAATCAATTTTTGTCGAAAAAAAAGAAATGTGCTGTGCTGACTTTTTTATCATTTTCGCAATTTTCCGGAAAATCTGAAGAATTTTCGAGAAAATATTTACGGTACAAGAAAGCACAAATTTTTCCATTCATTTGTGAAGATAAAAACCAAATGTGCTGGGCTATTTTTTTTAAATTTGATTTTTCGGGAAAAAGGACAGACAATAAAGAACAAACTCATTGCCAGGTTTGTCGATTTTCCTGCAATTTACTAATTTATCTATTGAAATATTGTCTGGGAGGACTTTGCATATTGCTGAAAAGCACCATCAAAATTTGAAACAATCTTCCAATCATGTGTGTGAAGTTGGCTTTTGTATTTTCGAAATTTTTGTTGTTGTGCTAGGTTTGTGTCGTTGAAATTTTTTCTTAATTGAATGTGATTCTGAGAAATTTCAAAAACCGAAAAAAATGTCAGTCTAGCATTTTTTGATAAATTGGATTCCAATTCCAATGACTGAAAAAAAATGTTCTGCACATGTTTTGTGTTGTGCTGTTTGAAGTCTGTCCAATTTCCCGAAAAGTCTGAATAGAAAAAAATAAAAGATAGCCCAGTACTTTCGTTATTTTTTCTCACAAATGTATGAAAAAATTTGTCTTGTTCTGTAAATATTTTTTCGAAAATTGTTCAGATTTTCTGGCAAATTGCGAAAATGGAAAAAAAAGTCAGACTTGCAGATTCCTTGCTTTCCGAAGAAAATTGTTTTATATGTTTGTGCAACAAGTGCTGGTCAATTTTCAGAAAAAAATCATCAGGTTCTTCCTCAAATAGGGAAAAAAAAATCAGGAAATCAGCATACCTGGCAACAGTGTGTATGAAGTCGGCCAAGCATTTGTTGATTTCCGAGAAAATTTTTGTTGTGCTGAATTATGCTGCTTTGTAGTGTTAAAATTTTGTTTTTATTCGATACGGTTCTCAAGACAGTTTATAAAATGTGTTGAATGAACACGTGCTTCATACAACAAATTTTGTGAAATATCTTGAGAACCGTATGTAATAATGGAAAAAATTCAACTGCACAAAGCAGCATGAACCTAGTATAATTTAGCACAGCTAAGATTTTCTCAAAAATCCACAAGTGCTGGACCAACATCACACACATTGTTGCCACGTTTGTCGATTTTCCTGCAATTTACTAATTTATCTATTGAAATAGTGTCTGGGAGGTCTTTGCATATTCCTGAAAACTTTATTTGGGTTTTCTCTCCCAGTCTTTGAAACAAGAAACAATTATTTTAAATAATAGAAGAAAAAATTTTTTCAATCGTTTCTCGTTTCAGAGACTGGGCGAGAAAACCCAAATCAAGTTTTCAGGAATAATTCACTAATTTGTCTTATTTTATTATTTGCGGGAAAACCGGTTGATGTTTTCTGGAAATCTGACCGGCACAATTTGTCTCAATCATATAAAACAATTTTTGTCGAAAAAAAAAGAAACATGCTCTGCTGTTTTTTTTTTATTTTCGTAATTTGCCGGAAAATCTGAAGAATTTCCGAGAAAATATATATGGCACAAGAAAGCAGAAATGTAGCACAAATTTTTCCATTCATTTGTGATTAGAAAAAGCGAATGTGCTGGGTTATTTTTTTTTTCGGGAAAATGGACAGACTTTCGAAAAAATTCGAATGACACAACTTCCAGTCATTGGAATCCAATTTTTCAAAAACTGCTGGGCTGGAAAATTTTTTCAGTTTTTGAAATGTCTTAGAACCTCATGGAATTAAGAAAAAATCTAACGACAACAAAAAATTCGAATATCCAAAAGTACTGATCCAACTTTGTAGAGAAAAATATGTGAATGAATATCTTTTCGTTTTCGTAAAAAAAAAAAAAAATCAGATTGTAACTCGATTTGGTATAAGAAAATAAACATTATTATTATTATACTTCACACACATCTCGTCAAGAGTAAATCGAAATCATTTCTACATTCCAAACGATCCACCAATCCTTAATACTCACATTTCCCCAACAATTCGGGGTTATGTTCCAAAATCCCGTACGCCCCACCTCTCGGGAACTTCTCCCCCAACACCCTCAATTCCTCCTCCGTCTTCGCAGCATCGATCTCCTTCTCTAAATCGTCCAAATACCTCGCAGCCCCCCCGCTCACAACAGTCGCATGACACAACCTGTTATCGTAAGAAATGATCTTCTTCATATCCATGTTTATCTTGTCGCCGATTCTGACAATCTCATCCACCTTACCGGCCAAAGCCAACCTATTCATCGCGAATTTGAACACCCTGCTTATGGGGAAAGAATTCTTGTCCATCAATTCCATCATTAGGGTGTAAGCTTTGTCCAATTCGTTGTTTTGTACGAGCTTCTCTAGAAGTTCCGACGATTCAAGGTTATTCCAAAGGTGACTGACGTTCTTTCGATACTCGTAAGCTTCTTGATACTTGTTAGACTTCAGCAGATTTCTGTAGATTTGAAGGGGGGTTTTCTTCTGAACCTCCTCAGTTTTAACTATGGCCTTCGGTTCAGGAATGATGAACGGTACTTCTAACCCTTTCTTCTGCATATATTGGGATAAGGTTATCAAGAAGGTATCCGAAGGTTGCATATTTTCCTCCTGCATTTGCGTCCAAAGTCCATACGCCTTTTCAGAGTCGTCTTCTTTAATGTAACTCAACAGTAACTGATTATAAATTTCCGATCTGTCGATGTGATTCAAATCCTTCGTAGCGTCCTTTAAATGTTCCAGAGGCTTCACCATACCTTCTTGTCTGTATCTTTCGCAAGCTGTGTTCAATCTGTGAGGTCTATTTTGCAAACCAGGAGTTTCCAATATTCTCCTAGCTTGCCTGATCCTTCCACATTCAATGAACGAGAAGACCAAATCGTACAAACTGTTTATTTCCCCGTGAACTGTTGTACTTAAATCCGTTAATTTCTGGAGTTTCTCAGCATCTTCCGCTTGAATTAACCTACAGGCAAGTTCGTTCTTCCAAGGGGTTGCCTTGTAAACGTTGACAATTTCTTCGAACTTGGCCAGAGCTTTATCGAGTTCGTTATTGACTAAATGGACTTTAATCAAGGGACCTAACAACACGTTATTAACAGCAACATACTCCTTTGATACTAAAAGATTGAACAATCTTTCTAAATCTTCAACGCGACCTTTTTCGGCCAAAGAATTCATGAATCTCCAAGCTAAAGATACGTAAACGAAGTTTTTTTCCTCTTCACCTGGACCTCGATCTCTAGAAGTCTCTTCCAAGAATTTCATAGCATCTTCAAACCTCTCATTTTTATGAAGAAGATAAGCGTAGCGAAGAATTTTCGTGTCGCTCAAACTAAAATTATCTTTATCACTTTCCCTAAGTTGATTTATATAGTATTCCGCCTTTTCAAGGTTATCATGATGAGCGTAAAGATCCACAAGTTGTGCGTAAATCCCTGGGGTGAAAAAGAAATTCTGCGTTTTTTTCAGATCTTCTAAAAGAGCCTCAGTTTTTTCCACTTCTCTCGCTCTATAATAAAGCGAGAAAAGTTGTCTTTTCAATCCTCGCACATCTATATTTTTGCTCGAGCAATTTTCGATCAATTTCTCCAATTGCGGAATGGTCATTAAATGCGACGGGGTGTATACTGGGGGTTTTCGAGACAGCGAAACCGGTACCAACTCCCCTGATGTCAAAGTTGCAAGTAACGACGAAATCTCATCGTTCACCTTATCGCCTAAAGATTCTTGAATTTTTTCAGCGACTTCAGTCGAAATGCTCAGTCCTTGTTCCTTCAATTTATTCAAAACATTTTCGATCACGAGGGGGAAATTAGTTTTGTTGTACATCAAATCGGCTATTAAGTTACCGACTATCTCTGGTTTGCTCAAGAATTCCGTTTTTCCGTCTTTTAAAACACTAACCCTTCTGTCTAAATTCTCGTAAATTTCTCTTATAATCGTCATGTAAGATTCTATATCGTTCGTTTTGTAGAAAGCCGATGATAAAGGACGTGCGATAACTTCAGGATTATAATAAGCCGATATTTTCGTAGTTAACCAAGCAACGTCTTCAATTTTGTCTTGCTTCAATAAGGAAACGGCAATGTTTAGAGCACTACTTCCGACTGAAATATCGGAATCCGTGAGAATTTTAATTATTTCGCTGATAGTTCCTTTCAAACTTGGAATGACGTAATCTTTTATAGTTTCGCTGGTGGGTTGCACCCCCATGCTCTTCATTTTTTGCAACACTCGTAGGACTCCTGGGTTCCCCTCCTCCTTTGATACTGAACGAATCAGGGGCCAGAAAAAGTGGGGTTTTATTTCTTGGCCTCGTTTTTGTAATTCCTCCATTAGCGCATATGCAATTTCTTCGTTACCTTTCTCGATTGATATTTCCAAAGCAAATAAGAGAGGTTTGTCCATCAACTGGTCAGTTTCGATGTTGTCGCACAATTCTATAATGCTCCTGATGGGTCTTCTCATTTTTATCAATTGTTTAACGAAAAATGAACCGCTAGGTGCGGGTTTACCATCCGGGTTAAGATTTCTCGTCATCGTTTTTAGAATTTCGAAGGCGGGTTTTTCTTTTGCCTTGTTCACCAATTTTAACACTGTGTTGTAAGCGTCTTGATTATAACCTATAATTTTTCGTATTTTTTCTAGGATTACCGGAAGATGTTCTTCGTGGCCGTTGAGGGCTAACGAAGTTGCAATTTCCAAGAAGTCCTTGTCGAGTAAATATATTTCTTTAGATTCGCACTCTTCAATGATTTTTTTTATGGCTTCGATGTCTCCCTGCTTGGCATATCCGCAAAGTAAGGTTGTGTAAGTGTCTGCACTGGGCTCAAGGCCTGCTTGTGTCATCAAATTCAAAACGTCCTTCGCTGATTCCATATCACTGAAAAAAATTTCGATAAAAATTTTATTTTCATCTTCGTAATTCAATTCAATGAAATTTTGAAAATAAACAGGGATAATCTTGTACTTTCGGCATGTGACCTTGAAGCGGTCCCGTATTGAAGTAGCAACGTTGCCACATTGGGCAATTATTCGGGTATTTAAAGAGTCAACAAACTGGAAGTCTATTGTATCAACTAATTTTTTTAGAAACATACATGAGTGAAGGCTTTTTTCAGTTAGTTCTTTCCCTCTTCCTTATATCATTTCATATACCGAGTATATCCTGAAAATTATTCCAAAAAAAATCTAATTGGTAAGATTAGGTTTTATTGATCATTTTATTGCATGACTACCTATGAAAACCATTAAATATATTAATTCAAATATACATATATAATTTATACCAGAAAATCAACGCCATTGAAAATTCCAAGAGAAAATCATTTGAAAATATAATTAGTAAATGAAGGAAAAATAACAAATCAGTCCAAGAAAACGCAAAGAATTGCAAAATTCAAACGCAAAGAGATTAATTCATACATGTCTAATTATCCCCTGTCAAAAAACTTTTTCAGCGGCGCATTAGTTGAGTTTACATCCGTTTCCAAAGATTTAGCTTCAGCACAATCTGGCAACAAAATTCAAATGTGACGATGTTCGCGCGTGCGCAATTTAGTTCTTGATTTCTCATATGCGTAAAGTACAAGACTACCGAAAACATTAAAGAAAGTCTTAAGCATAGTTAGATCATTGATTGAATGAAAAACAGATAATCTTGTATTTTCGGCATGTGACCTTGAGGAGGTCCTGTCTTCGGCAACGTTGCCAGATAGGAAAATTTTTCGGGTGTTTGAAGAGTTTAAAGCCAACGAATGAATTCAAAGTCTAATTCTTGAAGAGTTTGAACGAAGTTGTTTAGTGAGTGTATTTGTTGAAATTAGAAGCAAAACAATGGATGATTCAAGATCATTCAGAGGCTCACAAGTTATGAATCCAGCAGAAATAACGAGTGTGGATGCAATCAGACAGGACAGAATTGCAAGGAAAAAAATTGTATTTCTGAGTAATTTTTTTTTGGAAACATACAAGAGTGGAGATTTCTCTTGCTTAGTTCTTTCCTTACTTCGAACTATGCAACTCAAAAGTCAAAATAAATTATATGAAACCATTTTATATTTTTTTCATGAACTGAGTGTATCCTGAAATTTATTCAAAAATAATCTAATTGACAAGTCTCGGTTTTATCTATTGCATGACTACCTATGAAAACCATTAAAGATAATTATTCAAATACATATACCATTTAAATCATTATACAGGGTTATTGATGAACCAAAATGAATATTTTTCGAGATATTCTGGAAAAACGATTTTGTCTTCAATTTTCAATCTCATTCCGGATGTGTTTTTTTACTGGAAAATAATTAGCGGTCAAGTGAAATTTTTTGGAAATCTCTGTTATCGAGAAAATATTTTCTATAGTTCAGACGAGTTAAGTTCTTGAATTATCATCTGTAATGCTAGAGCAACAATTGGTTTAAAGTTCTCAATGTGAGTATTACTGAAGTCAACGTAAACAATTCTCAGGAATGCAGAAAAAAATAATTTGTAATGATTATTAATGCTTTTGAAAGAATAAATAAGAGATGATGTAACAATTTCATTACTGAAAATTCAAATTTCCCTACCATGACAAAAAAAGAAATTTTTCAGAATTGAGAATTTGCGGAAATTATCCTAAACTTTGAAAAATAAAGAAAAACTGAACTCGTCTGAACTATAGAAAATATTTTCTCGATAACAGAGATTTCCAAAAATTTCACTTGACCGCTAATTATTTTCCAGTAAAAAAACGAGGTTGAAAATACAAAATCGTTTTTCCTGAATATCTCGAAAAATATTTATTTTGGGAGAAAAGTCTTGGACGTATGCTCCTATTATTTTTTGACGAAGATTTCGAAAATGCTTCGAAAAAATGGGGTTCCAGTTTGAAAAAAACGATTTTTTGATGTTTCTTCACTTCTAATTTTGACAAAGAATTTGTGACCTCCTGTATCATATTCTGAAAATCACGCTTTCGGAAAAGAAGCATTTGCCTTTCTTCTCAGAGATTCTAAAAAATGAGAAAATAATGAAAAAACCTCGGGGTTGTTTGTATTTCAACAGAGTTCAAATTTGAAATTTTTTTTTCGTATTTCCTCATTTAAAGAGAATTTTCTCGAGAAAATTCAAACTTTCGGAATCAAAAAGACTCAGAATTCAATGGAGAATCTATTTATTCAATAAAAAATGGGTTTTCCCATTTGAAAAACGAAAATTGAAGTCACTTCCGGAAAAACCGGAAGTCCTAGAACCTTAAAAAAATATACGAGAAGTCGTCTTCTTACTTGAAGCTCACCTTTAGAATTTCAATTCTAAATCTTGTGTCTTTTCTAAAAATATTCTATAGAGCCATATTCGTGAGTAACCCCTGTATATATCATTCATACATGTGGTATTATCTCTTGAGATTTTTCCTCTCAAAAAAATTTTTCGGCGGCGCATCAGTTGAGTTTACATCTGCTTCCAATGATATGACTCCTACACAATCTGGCAACAAACTTCAAATATGACACTGTTCGCGCGTGCGCATTTTGGATCTCAATTTCTCACGTGCCTAAAGTACACCGAACACATAAAATAAAGTCTCAAGAATAGTCAGATCCCTGATATACGAAGATGATAGTTCAATTGAAGATGACATTTCATTTCTAAATAATTAATTAACTGATTATTTCAAAACTGAGTGAATCTGGTTAATTTTCTTAGCCAGGAATGATAGATTTTGATGTAGATTCTTTCTCTGATACTATCACATCTCTGTTTATTCTGCCACATCTTTCAGAAGTAAATTGTATGAGAATGCCTCAGTTTCCAAAGTTTTCATGGTTATATGTTGGCATTCTCTCACAGGTTTATTTATTATCTGTCAATGTTATGAGTGTGAAAAAAGTTCTACCAACAAACATTTTTCAATGCAAAAATCACAAAATGTTATTTGTGGAAATATTTCACCAATTTTGATGAAAATTCAGTGAATTACAGAAAAAAATGTATAATACTCATATAGAAGACTCATTCTAAAACTGGTTTAATCAATTTTGATTCAATTGACTCCTTTTTCTTGTAAGTCAAAATTGGCAATCATCAGTGCATTTTTATGTTTGAAATTGGCAATCTGAATAAGTAATCAGTAATGCCAATCACGTATCATTTTAAGCCATGAATTCCTCATTTTTATTGATTGCTTTTTGAATATCCTCTGCTGGTATTCTTTTGCATGAATAAGATATAGCATGGTTTTGGATGTTCTAGACTACTTCACCATATATTTCCAACACAGTGACATCTATAACCGTTCGTCATCTAGTGATAGAATATTTAGAGTCTGAAAAACCTGAGACTTTTGAAAAAACCATTCTATTTATGCGACTTGTTATTGAACGAATTTGTCTTCCTAGTTTAATCTTAAAATTTAAAAAAGGGTTATTTTTTTTATATTTTCACCTCTTAAATGATTTTTTCCCTGTGATTCTCAATTCTAACCTAATGTTGATCCAGAAAAACCTCCATAATTTATATCACCATATAGGTATATATATAACTGAACTTTCCAGCAGTAAACACATCATAAAAATTATTGTAGAAGCTTCAAACCTTTTCCTGAAGATTCATAATTCTCAAAACAGGACTTGGAATGAAGCTGATACAAATCAATCATTTGAATAAAACCGCATCTGAGAAAAACTTTCATTAAAACCTGACCTGGGCTAGAGATAAACAAAAGTAGATGTTTCCTCTTACTTTAAATTGGAATGTCCAGTGATGAGCGCATTGAAGACACTCTCATTAACAGGCAATTGTTGCTGCTTCATATGTTCCAATACATTTGTGGCTCCTTCTATATCCCCTTTCATACAATATTGCATTATTAAACGCTGATAGGTCACTCTGTTGGGTTCGATATTTTTTTCTTTCATCTCAGACAGAAATTCAACCGGAGAAAAATCATATTCATTTTCTATATAAACTCTCAAAAGGGCATTATAGTGAGAAACGTCCATCGGTATATTCAATTTCTTCAAAGTATTCCAGATCTCTTTGACTAGTTTCGTTCTGACTTCAGGTAATTCTTCTGGAACTAAGTTACCGCAACATCTGATAACAAGAAGAGACTGTGATGTTGTTGCTGAACGACTGGACCGTATTTCTTCCAAGACATCCTCAATGTCACGTTTAGATATTCTGCCGGATTTTCTAACATCTTGGTCTAACCTCCGTAGAGTTTTTTCTAAGTTTTGTTCGTGGTTTACTGCAGCTTGTGAGGAAAATTGACTGAAAAGGGGAATTTTTAATAAATTGCGTAATGTCCTGCCGGTCGGTATCACAAAACGTGACTTACCTGGTTACAGCTCCGCATAAACATTGGGTGGCATTAACGAAATTTCCATCGAATTCCCTTGGTGTGTTGACTACGACATTACGGGCAAAACCTACAACATATCTGGCAAATTTCGAGGACCTTAGTATTGAAGCCATTCTTATGAGATTTTTGTAATTTCTTTCAAGTGCAGTGAATATTCGCCCGATGCGGACACAGAATTTAATCCATTCTGTAATCGATTCCGAAGTAATCGGATTTTTGACATTTGACACAAAGCCGAACCCATCCTGCACCTCTTTCAAAAGGTCAGAGGTCAGGGCAATGATGAATTTAAGCTGCCTTCCCTATAATGGCATGTACCGTAATAATCTAACCAGATCAACCGAACGATTATGGTTATCTGTCCGTTCGGATATTTTGTTGAACCAAAGAGCAAAGAGTACTCCTAGAAATCTTTGTCTATGGTCTCATGATCTGTCACTAGTGTTCTATGATCTGTCACTAATTCTGGAATCTGTGATCTGTTATTTTTTCACGTGTTATGTTACAGATCTTATAAGAAAGAAAGTTTTTTCACATATTTATGATATAAGAAATAAGAAAAATTAGAAAAACTTGAGAATGGATAAGAAGAAACCAAACAAAGGCAATGAATATGGTTTATTATTCCTTTTTATTATGTCATATTGTCATCTTGTCATTTGATTAGATTCAAAATATTTGTTATTCTTTCATTTTATTTGCATGGGTGAGATGTCCTATCTACAGCTACAAATTTATTCAGAGACATTTCTCCATATTTTAAATTTCGAAATGATTCTCAACTTTTTTTTCCATTGCAGAAGAAAAAATTGGATCTGATGGTCTGACCAAAAAGGAACGGAGAGCTTTAAAAGTACAAGCCAAACAGACTGACGATAATAAAGCAGAATTGAAGATAAATCAAAAAAATAAAATGCACGAGGAAACCCCTCCTGAAGTAAAAGTTGAAGGTGTTTTAGAAGAAGCCCCATCCAACAGCTTGGAGAAAAGTGACGCTTTGAGTGAAAAACAAAAGAGAAAGTTGGAATGGGAGAAGAGGCAAGCAGAACTAGGCAAACTTAATAATAAGACTGAATCCAAGGAGGGTGTAACTAAAGCAGAATTAAAAGCTAAGAGGAGAGAGATCCAAGAAGCTCAAAGAATGGCTAAAAGTAAAGCTGCCACTGAGAAAAATCCCGTTAGTACTAAAGTGAAAGTGAAAGAAAATGAAGTAGTTAAGGATAAGGAAGTCAATAAAGATCAAACGATTGCAAAGACAGAATCTTCAAGTCCAACAAAACAGTCTTCTGTTCGGGGTAGTGAAAATTTCTTCAACCATCTACTTGCATCCAGTAGCTTTCAATCTATTGAGGAAGCATATCCCGCAGTTGTATCTGGGATTCATCCAGATTTTATTAAATTAGGCATATTGTATTCTACTGGTGGTGTGATTGGTTCTAACGAAAAGACAGTTCAGTTTCTCTCGGCTATTAAAAATTTAATTCACAGTTTGACGATACCATCTGGTGAAGAATTTTGTAGATATCTAGAAGCAGCTCTTGATAATTGTGTAGATTTTTTGCAAAAACGTAGACATATATCTTTCTCAATGTTGAATTCTCTGAAAACTTTTAAAGTGTCTTTAACACAGTTAGATAGGAATTTATCTGATGAGGAAAAAATAGAAAGACTTTCAGATTATATAGAGACTTATATTGAAGAACAAATAAATACTGCCGGAAAGGCTATTAGCCTGAAGATAAAAGAAAAAATTTCAAACAAAGATCAAATATTGGTTTATGGATGGTAAGTAGTTTTTAAAATTTCTTCCAATTTTCGTAATCATAAAGTTTTGTTTGATTAATTTAAGAAAAAGAATGAAACTGTAAACAAAAAATTCTCTGCATTTACAGAGGTCACAGCGCAAACATTGAGTGAAAAAGGATGTACAGAGTTCTTTGTCATTAGGGATGTGAAACTTCATTTTATTGCAATTGGATGTCGCTACTTTGTAATTTCTGCTCAGTACATCACACCTAATTGCTTTAAATATCGAAAGTTTTTATGAAGATTTTGTACCTGAGGTGTATGGGATACTGATGATGCCAAACAAAGCTGAAACCGGTATATCTCTGATCTCAGTGACAAAATCTAATATCATTTCTCCAACCTCATGATAAGAGATCTCTGAGCCTGGGAATTGAAAATGGTATTCATTATGATCATTACTATTTTGAATTAATCTATGTTAAAAAAAATTTTTTTTTTATGAGTTAGGTAGGATTCAGAATGTATCTTTCTCAAAACTTATTGTTGTATTTGCTTTTATTGAACCAGTTAGAAAAAATTAAACATAAATATAATCTTTCCAGCAGAATCTCACAGAGGTAAACACTCTTACCTGTTCGTGAGACTGGTTGTTTAAAACTAAAAAAAAAAAATTATAAACTAAACTATAATTCACCAAAAAATAGAAAAAAAAAGTCCTCAATATCGCAGTATAGAATCAACTTCTGCATGGAAGTATTTTTTGAAAGCTCCCCTGTTCTTTTAATATTTATGTTGACAATTATTATTATTGTAATTATATGATTATCCTTTTTTCTTTAATTCGAATTGTATTTCATTCAACATTAACATTTTCAATTATCCATTTTTGAAATTTTTTCTTTCTTTTGGTTTTGTTTACAATAACTTTATATTCGTTATTGTGTAGCCGAATATTTAATGAATACAAATTTTTGATCAAGAAAGATTAATTTTTGCTTTTTTCAGGTCACCTACAATATTCAATACATTAAAAGATATTTATTTGAATAAGAACAAAGACTTTGGCGTTATTATAGTTGATAGTAGACCATCATTCGAAGGGGAAGAAATGCTTAAAAATATTGCTGCTGTTGGAATCAAACACGAGTATGTCATGATACACTCTTTGAGTCATGTTATGCCTTCAGTTACCACAGTATTATTAGAAGCTGATGCATTGTTGACTAATGGTTATCTCATATCAAAAGCTGGCACTTCCCAAATAGCTATAATGGCTCAAGTTTATAGTAAACCTATTCTTGTTTGCTGCGAGACATACAAGTTTACTGAGAAAGTACAGACTGATGGCGTTATGTGCAATGAGCTTGGTGAGTTAAATTCCTGTCGCAAGTAAAAAAAACAACAAAATTTTTTTTTATTATTTACAGGATACGCTGATTTACTTTTGGAGAACACAAATCAGATCAGCCCTCTACAAAAAGGAGCAAAAGGCGATGTTACACTTTTCAATCTCTTGTACGATGTGACCCCTTCGGATCTAGTCACCGCTGTTCTAACGGAATTGGCGATTTTGCCTTGTTCTAGTGTGCCAGTTGTATTGAGAATTAAACCGCAAGAACTTTGAATATGTAAACTTTTTTGTGTAATTAATATTATTTCGGAGTGCTTTAAAATTCTCACAATTATATTTGAAATGATATTGACGAGAATAAATTAATTTTATTTGTTAAATGTTGTTTTTATTGTGTTGAAGAGATCATGAATATTTTCTTCATACTTCATATTAATGTGGCTTCAAGGGAAATAACTCAAAACTCCTTGTGATTTTTTTTCAAAGATTCATAAGAAAAACAATGAAACTTTACAATTAAAAAAGGGTTTCACAAAAAACACGAGTTTCCAACTAAAACTAAAGTTGTGTAGCATATTTTCGAATGTGGCTAGTAATTTTCGTTTTCAACAAAATTGTAATGATGAAAAAATGTTAATAAATGCCCAATTGCCTCTAAAGTCTTCCAGACCATGAAGAATTATTTCTCCTAACGTTTCGCCTATATCTGCGGTAGCCGATTCTTGGTCTGAAATTGTAACTCGACTGCCGAGTTACTGACAGCTCTGTTGCAGGGGTATATCCTCGGCCTACTAAATCTAACAGGCCGGAAGGTTAGACGTTGCCGTTGTTATCAGCAACGTGTCAAGTGACACGCGTAGATATAGAAAGAATACGTTTTTCTTGTGCGATTCGCACTGTTTTCGATGTAATTTCGGACTTATTTCAAGAACTGTAGGGAGGAAAACAAAACAGCATTTCGTTTATCTGCGAATAATTTCTTAATATTTTATCGCAAATAATCTAGAACTCACCACGAGGAGGTAGCTGTTGTATTGAAGATTAAAATCAGAATTAAAATGATTTTACTTTCTGAAGCGAATAAAATAGGTGAATGAACATCAAAAGAGGAAAAAAATGTCACAAATATACCTCGTACGTTTACTTCGTCCCTAAATACGACTTCGATTCTCAAATTACTCAAGATTTTAAACCCTGATGATATTTTCGGAAATGCCCCCTCAAAGTTTATATTGTAGAACTGAATGAAGTCATTCTCTTTAACGTTGTAAAAGAAGTTGAAAATTGCCTTGTCTTTGAAATGGCAACAAAAGTCGGAAAATCGATCTGATCTTGTTTGTCCTAATCGGTGTAAACATTATCATAATGGACAACTAAATTTTGTCTCCGTTCCTCAGGATCAGTTCTTTTCGGAATAGGTAACTGAAGACGTCATTTAACTCGGTCAATTTGGAAAAATTGAAGGAAATGAATCATCAGTTAATTTAGGAATTTTTCGGGGTATATTAATAACTGAACGTTCAGCGGTGGGATAAGAGTTATTTCTCAAAATATGGAAATCTACAAAAGGTTTTCTACAAACTACACTGTCATCGTTGACTTTAAAACCACTTTCTCTATGAATTGCGTTAAGCCATTTTCTTCTCCTCGCGGGATCTTTCGAAAATCTAAATACCGAAACCTTCTCATTAATGGATTTATAGTTGCCTTTGCAGACAGGCACTGCAAGAGTACGAGACATAGTACTCAAAATCGAAGATTTCCAAATGGAATCATGGGCGCCCGCAAAATTTTTTCTCAGGGGGGCCAAATAATGATGTGAAGAAGCACAGGCGAAATCAGTATTCGGTTTTGCTCAAAAACAAGAAGGGGATCAAAATCTCAGGGAGGGGCCACGGCCCCCCCTGGCCTCCCCCTGCGGGCGCCCATGAATGGAATTTTAATAAATATGAAAATGAAAAATCTTTATGTTGATAATCCTTCCAGATATGAACACTGAAAGTCGAAAAATTTAATCACAAACCAGATACACAGAGTTCTTGCAACTGCAACACTTATTTTCACTTAATTTATTGATTGAAAAACCGATCACTCGAACATGAAAAAAATCCAAACCTTTTTACACGTTTCCCGGTCGAATGTCTGATGCGAGCTATATCACATGTTACGCTTTAAAACAGAACTGCAAGTGCAAAGTCGTAACTCTCTGAGCCTGGTACAACCCTTTGTGGGGGTTCCGGCAACGTCGCATTCTAAAGCAACATTCTGGCCTGTTAAATATAGTAGGTCGCGGTATATCCTTAGCCGTTATTTATAGTTCTGCTAATGTAGGGACAAGGGCGAATGTTGACGTACCTGAAGTTAATTGGCCCACCACTCCCACTCCGTATTGGCTTGATTCGGGTCCTGTCCAAGATCAGCAAACATGCGCCATGTAGCAAGGCTGTTTAATCTTTTCTGCTCATGTTGTTTTTATGTTTATAAATCCCAAAGGTTTAGATGTTAATCAGGATAGTAACTTTTGCTGTTTGAAATTGACTGTGTCTTTGAGAAAATCGTTAGAGCATGTTCCACTTTTGCGGATTTTTCTGTCTGGTTGAGTATTGATACTTTGTTTTGTTGTATTAATCTAGACTTTTCCGCAGTCACTAGGTATTCCGTAAATACCGGCTTGTGAAAATGGATCGACTTTGTCTTTGTTGGTTCAGATCATTTGGACAAGTTTTTGTGTGGGTTTATAAATGGTCTCGATGTTGTGCTTCCACATTTTTTCACCAATTCCATATCGTCGGCCAAATTCGTTAACCTGCCGAATGATCAAATCTAAAACAATGGACTTAGCAGGTAAGTGTGTGTTATCCCCACAAAAAAAATCTATTTTGGTGAGATCCGGTGATCTAACAGGCCATCTTGAGGCCAGTACCAATGCATCTATTTGGAAACTGTTGGTCCAGTAAATCTCTCACAGGAATAGAATAATGAGCGGGTCCTCCATCATGCTAAAACCATATTTAATTTCGTATTTTCATAGGTAACACTGCTAACATTACGAGAAGAATGTTCTGAATGAAATTCAAATATGCAGCCCCATCTGAATTTTCTTTGAAAAATGAGGGCCTATCACATAATTGCCGATTACTGCTCCCCAGTGGCGCAGCCAGGATTTTGTTTTGGGGGGGGCTGAACTGAACAATTTTTGATGATACAACAAATACGAAAGTTGCAAAAAAATAAAGAAGAAAGGAATAACGAAGAAATTAACGGACAATTCAACTTAGGAATTTATTACTTCTCAATTATCACAATGTGTACAAAATATATGCATACAAAAACAAATTTAGCATATATGTATACAAATTTTTCAAAAAATGAAAAATTCATTCGATCATAAAAAACTATCTGTGAATTTATTATGGATACAATTGCTTATATATAAAAATAAAAATAATTAATTAAAATAGTTGATACACATATAAAACTAGGTAATTTTAATATAAAAAACAATCAACGAATAAACGAACCATGTAGGTAATATATGTGATAATTCGAAAACATTTTATTATTAAATATTCAGTCTTCTTTCAGACCTTGCTAAGATATCTAATACATCGTCAATATTGAATTCAAAATCATAATATATGTGCAACAGAGCAAGTCCAGTCATTCTTTCAGCTCCCATTGTGCTCCTTAAATATGTTTTTAATCTTTTAAGAGTAGAATATGTCCTTTCCGGAGTAGCAGTTGACACTGGTAACGTACACAATATTTTCAGAAGTATAGAAATATTCGGAAATAACTGTATACTGCATTTAGAAAGAGCTGATATGGCACTGAGTTTTGAGTCTGCAGTTCTCGACAATTCCTTCTTCCACATCTTGAATTCACATTCAAGGGTTATTTCGTTAGCAGTTTCTAAATCGGTTTCATACATTTTTATTAATTTTTTGAATTCAATCAAAGAATCGTTATCTCTATCAGTTAAACACATGAAAGAAGATAAAATAGACTCATGTTTTAGAAATCTGTTACTGATTTGTGTAATAAATATGTCTATAAATGGCAAGAAAATGCTGATTTTATAATATTTTTCCACATCATCAGTTTTAATATTCATTCTATACGTTTGTCTATTTGTTATCCTAGGTAATTGAGGAGGAATATTGTACTTTTCGCATATGCATGTTACTTTATTGAAAATTGTTCCAAACTCAGTATCAGCATTTTTCCTCAAATCTTCCAGGAGCTTTTTAAGAGTTCCAGCATGTTGAAGAGCTGTACTCAGATCCAAATCTTCTGATTGCAAAATTTTACTTAAGCCTACACTATAGCCAAATAAAGTTTCCACCACTTTTAGTGAAACAATAAAATTTATCTTTTGTATAGAATTTAACAAAAGCATTGCCCCTGAAGAGGCATCCTTATCTTTCCAAACCGTAATTTCCTCCAAAGAAGCACAAATAGCATCGAAAAGTTCCCCATAGACGAGAACAGAATCGTGTCGTGCCACCCAACGAGTGGGACACATTTTCTTCAACTTATGTTTCCTGGATTCTGGGCATGATACATCTATTTTAGTGGTTAGTACTATTTGCCTTTTAGGGGTGTTAAAGAAAGTAAATGTCTTTTCAATAATTCCCATACAATTTCTTATATCTTGTATTTCACAGGAGTCTGAAATTGCCAGATTCAAACAATGTGATATACAGTGAACATAAATTAGGTGATTCTGAAAATACTGATAATACGGCGAAGTGAATGTGCAAAAATGACATAGTTTAAAATCAGCCAAATGAGGAATGTTTGTTAATGTTTGGCGTATATCATTGAACTCAGAAAAAATCGAAACTGTTAGAATCTTTGGGGGGGGGCTGCAGCCCCAAAGCCCCCCCCCTAGCTGCGCCAGTGCTGCTCCCCAGATATTCAATGACAACCTGTGTTGATTCTCCATTTCCCTTGGATTTTCTACAGAGTAATAACGAAAATCGTGCTTATTTACGGCTCCGGAATTGTGGAAGGTTCTTTCATCACTGAATAAAACAAATTAAAAAAAAATGTAGGGTTCTGTTCAATTTGAAAACTTGTCCAGTTACAGAAATTCAGACGGTTTTCTAAATCGCTACCGGTAAGTGCCTGGTATATCTGAATGTGATAGGCATGATACTTATTTTTTTTGAGGATTCTTTGAACTGAACGCTCACTTATACTACAGGCTACACCAAGTTCCCTTTGCCTCGTGTGTGGATTTTCAGTTACATGCAGTGAAGCCTCGAGCTCCTTGTCTTCGTTAGTGGCCGATTTATCCTCTCTTCTTGTTTACTTGACATCTCCTGTCTTTACAAAACCTGTTTAAAAGCCTCTGAAAACTCGACTCATGTGGATGTCTTCTTTTGGGATAATCGACAGCATAGGATCTACTGACTAATAAACAGTTTCTTTGACTCTTACCCAAAATGAAAATCATATCAACCATTTCATCTTTACCAAAATTCGTCGCAATTGATTGTATTCGGAAATAACTTTGAGCTCTGAATATTCTGAATAACAATATTTTGATCAATAATAATAATCTGTGGCACTGCTCCGACATGAAAATCATATGAACCATTTCATGAATAATTACTTTTTGGATGCCGATAAAACTCTGTAATCGTTAGAATGTACAAGTCACCAATAATACCTACCTATGTATGTGTTACTTATTCGGACAAACATTATCATTTTTATGTTGAACTTCAAGGATGAATGATTTTGGAAGGTAGGTAATGAAAGTTTGTCAAAAATTGGTCATTCAGTTTGGTTTCATTGTGTGACTCATTCAAGATATCCGTTAGTTATCATGTTCATTATTCCTGAAGTTTCTGGTTGACATGTCAATTTTCGTGTCTGCTGGACACAGGAGTGAAAATTATCCTAAGGTTACTTCTGAAATAATGTAAGGTTTTGTACAAATACAGGGTGTTACATTTGAAAAAATTGAGAAAAAACAATTTGAAATTCTTCATATTTGGACATTGATAACGGACACTCTGTATAAAAGAGGTTGATCATTTAGGATTGGAACGATGGCTAGGCAAATTCTTAAGTTGAAAGAAATTCTGATGAAATTCATGTCTCTATCGCTTCTGCAAATCGGTAGAGGGCTTTTCCCGAATTACTTTTTCGTAGAAATTTTGCAGTTTTTTTTTCAATAAGATTCACACCGTTGGAAAAATATTGAAGAGCATTATTCAAAATATGCGAAAATATAAGGGGTGTTCCATTTAAAAAATCACTCATTTGTTGAATAATTTTTTTTGGGAACACCCTGTATATTAGAAAATAATTTCTGAAGATGCAGAATTGCTTTTCAACTAAATTTCTAAAACGTCTGGTTTGACAGCTATGGAAGCCTAACACACTATTGGAGGACCATATCTTTGTGCAGAACTCTGTATACAATAATGTTTGTATTACAATTTTATTTCATTATGAGAGAAATTATCCAGTTTTAATATGTTCCCATTTTGGCAACATTGCTTGTATACCCTTCAATTCGGTGTTTGATAAAAAAAACCTTAATTGTTATATATCTTGTGTTTTTTTATTCACCCTAAAGTTTGCTGGATGGAATTGGATAAGTTTATTTTCAAGAAACAAAAATCTACATTATACATCTCATTTTATTTGACATTGACATTCTTGCTTTTTTAACTACTATTCTATATGTGCGCTTTTTTATAACTTATTTATTCAAGTACAGTACACCTTCACTAGCTCTATTTTACTTATATATTAACAATTTTCCTTCGAATATAAAATATTATTTTGTACTTCTATATAATTTATTAATATTAGATTGGGAATAAACGCAATAAAAATCTTTCCACGAAGTGATTTCACATGTAAAGTGTTGTATTTTAATATTGGAGAAATATCTCAAATTTCTAGAAACTCAAAAAAATACAGTGACGTTTTTCAAAAAAAAAACTCGAAACTTATTTTATAATGACATCTTCATGTCTTGTAACGGGCTCAAAATTCAAATATGAAAATAGGAAACTCAGAATAATAATTATAATCAAAAATCATTTGAATTGAATTAATTTAAATATTGTGTAAGCAAAAGTGAGAACAAATACTACAATAAAACCTCCGTATCTACTTAATCATTAATGAATTTTAAAAATGAAACCTACTGCTTAACATCTTAAAAGGAGTGCTCGACAATAATTGAAATTGAAGAAATTTGAAGCGCCTTGTGTAAAAAAATAAAAACTTATGTTTGCAGATGACTTCCTCGTCTCCTTAGTTATTCAAAAAGGTATAACACTTGATATAAAATGAGCAAAACATTGATAAAATAACAGTTGCTAGGTATAGCAGCCGGTACGTTTTCAAGAAAAAGAAAATTCTTTGCCTTTAGGGAGGCCACATCGAGAACATTATTGAAACATAGATGAATTCAAAATATCATTTCTCCAACCTCATGATAAAAGATCTCTGAGCCTGGGAATTGAAAATGGTATTCATTTCGATGATTACTATTTTGAATTCATCTATGTTTCAAAAAAGGTACGTTTTCAGTTTGTTGTGAGCTTCTGGCGTAAAAAATAAATTGAGAAAAAGAATGAAATTTTTTGTAAGAAAATGCGGCGGAAAATTCGAACATGCATTATGAAAACATTACTTTGTTTTTCTGTTTCATTCAAGAATTTTAGTTAGGTACTGTCACCTCGAAATAAATGATACCTCTACTCTTGAATGTTTTGCATATTCAGTAGCAGAACTAAGATCTTACATGTTTAGATTGTTTCTCTATTTCAGTATCGTAATGAGTTCATTACAGTACCTACTAAAAGAAGTGCTGTAATGAACTCATTACAGCATTGTTTTCAGTTATATTTTTCGTTTTGTGGTTTTCAGTACTGACCTCCGATCTAATCTCAAATTTCGTACGTCACACCAACTGCCACGATACAATACAAAAGTCACTAGGATGAATTTTTATTCAAAATTCGAGAGTATTTCACAAAAATTGACTGAAATAGAGAAAATATCGTCTAATCCTATTGCAACACAGTGTTGGAATAGGAGCCCATTCTGCAACTTGTTTTAGAATATACTATTTCTATGGAGACAGCTTACTATAAAGAAATTGTAGAGCTGTATTGTGCGGAGATTCGAAATGGAATAGAAATAACAAAGAAAGCATAGGTAGCAGATTTCACTACAAAAGCTAGAAACTCAGAAATTTGATTAGTCAAAAAAAAATCATCTCCAAATATATCCACAATATCCAATTGTTTTTTTAAATTGAAGTCTGCTGAATTAGCGAATTTTATCATTTGCATTTTATGTAAAGTAGACATTCTTCAATTATTTCAAAAAACCTGTTTATCGTTAGAGAAAAATTATATACAGTGGCTATTGTTTACATTCTGGAATTGAAGAACCACAAATAGGTTCCTACAGATGAAAGCTCAGCAGATTTATGAGCAGGTAGGTATAATTTTTTTTAATTTGAAATCGCCATTTTGTTTGTGGCACAAAATGGCTGAGAGGGTTGTACATCGGAAGCGACGCCTTGCGTCGCTCGACGCTGGTTGCAAGGGAGCCGCCCCCAACACATCTATGAAGTTTGAAAATGAGGGATGGTCTAAAGTTCCGAGTTGATCTTAAAAAAATTTTCAGAAATCAAAATTGGAAAATAACAGTGTGCATTATTTTCCCAAAAGACCATCGAGCGAACTCCTCCATCCTTCAGAATTTACAGGGCGTGAAAATTAGTTCTTCGACATTTCAGAGAGCTGGTGAATGAAAACAACATGAGGTATTTGAAAAATTATTTCTCATTCTAATTCATAATTTATAAATTACTTCATCTGATCCCAAAAAACTTTGTAATATTGTAAAAATCCCAAAATAGCAGCCTTCTTGCATAATAGGCTGTCAATTAATTTTGAAAACTCTGGAAGATTAGAAATTAAACAATTCAAATCTAGAATGAAAGAAATTCTGTTGGATAATGTTTTGTATTCTTCGAACGAAGTTTTTACTTGAATTAGTAACAGATTGTTGTTATATTATAAGTATACCTACTTGAATTTGTTCAAAATGTTGATACTTTTTGTTTACTGTTGACAATGCTCGGAAATTTCCAACAACTCATATAGAAGTTTTCTTAGACATGTGGTTTATAAATCATATTTTTACATATTTCGAATATTGATTAGTTTTGTTCATACCAGGTGCTTCAAAAGTCTGGAAACGTTGAATTTATTAATGATTTATTTATTTTTAGGTGAATTGGTTGAAACCAGAAGTTTTTCGTTCATACTTGGGCCTCATGCATTATTTTTTGTTCAGAAATCCAGTGGCGTTCATTCAATCAGGATGCCAAAAATTCATATTCTAATACTGAGGTCCTTAGTAATTTCTCTCATTGAATCGATTGAGCCAATCAGATTTTGGGTCCAAAAGGGCCTTATAGGAGATAAGAGGTCCAAAAATTAAAGTTGGACCTCGTATCTCTCACATGGCTCTGATTAGTCTAATTTCCCGATAAAAATTACTAAGGACCTCAGTATTAGAATATGAGTTTCGCAGTATTTTTGAACAAAAAACTCTGCATAGGGCCCAAATATGGACGAAAAATGAAATTCAAGTTTTAATTATTGAAATTTTTCTAGATTTCATGTGTTATATATCTTTTTTCTATTAGAAAAAATGCCTATTGAAAAAACTATAAGGTTGGATTATGATTTGAAAACGATAATCCAGAAAATTTTCTAGTGTACGTCAATGAATTCTATGTAAAAATATCTATCAAAGATAGTTTTAGTTTTTGAATTTATCATAAGAAGTTATCGAGATACACAGTATATCACAATGTAACTTCCAAAGTTTAAAATATATCCAGAAATTGAAAGCATTTTTAAATATAATAAGAGA
Source organism: Hippodamia convergens (assembly GCA_038502775.1). Classification (NCBI taxonomy): domain Eukaryota; kingdom Metazoa; phylum Arthropoda; class Insecta; order Coleoptera; family Coccinellidae; genus Hippodamia; species Hippodamia convergens. The sequence continues at coordinate 35,751,181 of CM076614.1, forward strand.
GGAGAAAGTAGCCTTTCAAAGGAAAATCGAAAAATATTCCACAATCTTCCTATTCTGAAATTGCTCTATTTACATTTAAGCTGGTGAGTGTTTGAATTATTTCAATCAGAATAAATATGCAATTTAATCATGAAATGAAATAGAGGGGGTATCATTAAAAAACAAAAGATTGAATAATTACTCTAAAATGATTCCCAAAATGATATTGTTTAGTGTGCGCCAATGAAATCTACGTAAGAACATCTATTGAAGTCAATTTCCATCTTGAAAAAATCATAAACTTTCGAGATACATACAGTATCCCCGAAAACGCAATAATTTCAAAATCATGTAACTTCCAGAGTTGTATATAATAAATCAAAAAAATTAAAAAGTGGCTCATAAATTTATAACTCAAAATTATGGCTGATTTGGATGCATTGATGAAGTTGCAGAGCGTATCCCAATTATTTCTAGTGCAAAATAGTTTCTGACGTGACTCGAAAAAATAAAAAAATTTCATACATATAGCAAATTTTCATTGAATTAACATTTTCCAGTGGAATTCTGATTCTGAACCACTCTCGAGTTCACTCAGACACAAACAAAAAATTTAGTCAAACGGTCCAGCGGTATTTAGGTACACGATAAAAATTGGTACAGAAGAATTATACATCAGGGTTATTCGCGAATATGGCTCTATAGAATATTTTTAGGAAAGACACAAGATTCAGGATTGAAATTCTAAAGGTGAGTCTCAAGTAAGAAAACGACTTCTCGTATATTTCCGGTTTTTCCGGAAGTGACATCAACTTTCGTTTTTCAAATGGGAAGACCCATTTTTTATTGCATAAATAGATTCTTCATTGAATTCTGAGTCTTCTTGATTACAAAAGTTTGGATTTTCCCGAGAAAATTCTCTTTGAATTCTGTTGAAGTACAGACAACTTCGAAGTTTTTTCATTGAAAATTCTCATTTTTGTGAATCTCCGAGAAGAAAGGCTGATGCTTCTTTTCCGATAGCGTGATTTTCAGAATATGATACAGGAGGTTACAAATTCTTTGTCAAAGTTAGAAGTGACGAAACATAAATAAATCGTTTTTTTCCAAATTGGAACCCATTTTTTGAAAGCATTTTCGAAGCCTTCGTTAAAAAATAATAGGAGTGTACTTCCAAGACTTTCATCTCAAAATGAATATTCTTCGAAATATTCATTAAAAACGATTTTGTCTTCAATTTTCAATCTCATTCCGAATGTGTTTTTTTACTGGAAAATAAGTAGCGGTCAAGTGAAATTTTTGAAAATCTCTGTTAGAGAGAAAATATTTTCTATAGTTCAGACGAGTTATGTTCTTGAATTATCATCTGTAATGCGAGAGCAACAATTGGTTTAAAGTTCTCAATGTGAGTATTAGTATACTCAACGTAAAAAACTTTCAGGAATGCAGAAAAAATAATTTGTAATGATTCTTAATGCTTTTGAAAGAATAATTAACAGAACATGTAACAATTTCAATTCTGAAAATTCAAATTTCCCTATCATGACAAAAAAGGAATTCTCCAGAATTTAGATTTTGCGGAAATTATCCTAAGCTTCAAAAAATAAAGAAAAAACTGAATTATAAGGAAATATTTTCTCGATAACGAAATTTCCGAAAATTTCACTTTGCAGCTAATTATTTTCCAGTAAAGAAACACATTCGGAATGAGATTAGAAATTGAAGACAAAATCGTTTTTCCTGAATATCTCGAAAAATATTCATTTTGGGATAAAATTCTTGGACGTATGCTCCTATTATATTTTGACGAAGATTTCGAAAATGCTTCGAAAAAATGGGGTTCCAATTTGAAAAAAACGATTTTTTGATGTTTCGTCACTTCTAACTTTGACAAAAAATTCATGATCTCCTGTATCATACTCTGTAAATCACGCTGTCGGAATAGAAGCATCAGCCTTTTTTAGCGGAGATTCTCAAAAATGAGAATTTTCAATGAAAAAACTTCGAAGTAGTGTGTATTTCTATAGAGTTCAATTTTGAGAATTTTTTTTCGTATTTCCCCATTTAAAAAGAATTATCTCGGGAAAATTCAAACTTTCGGAATCAAAAGACTCAGAATTCAATGGAGAATCTATTTATGCAAAGAAAATGGGTTTTCTCATTTGAAAAACGAAAGTTGATGTCACTTCCGGGAAAAAAGAAAGTCCTAGAACCTTTAAAAAATATACGAGAAGTCGTCTTCTTACTTGAAGCTCACCTTTAGAATTTCAATCCTGATTCTTGTGCCTTTCCTAAAAATATTCAAAGACAAATATTCCGACATTCGTGAAAAACATTTGTATACATATATTAAGATAACAAATATATAATCTCCAATAGAAAGCGAATGAATATAATAGGTGTACAACTTTGCTTCGGCCGTTTTTTCCCGAAATTGGAAGGGTTATTGTAGAAAAACTATACTCTGTTCAAATTTAAGGAGCAACAACAACAAACAGAATCTTGCAAGATTCCGACAAAATAATTCCGGGAAACACCAAATTTGGGTCCTTTCCATTCAGTTAAAACTGAACGATTGTATGAAATCTCCTGGATTCGACTCTGGACGGAAAGTAACTATCCGAAAGCCCTCCTACCGCTGTGCGAACTGCTCTCGCTTAGGTTTGAACAGAGTATATTTATACATGTATGATTCAAAGTATTGTCCATAGCTGGCCACTACTTTCTCCAATCTTTCGGGCAGCATACGAATCCCGCGTTGAAAAAACTGGTCACCTTTTAAATCGATCGAACTTTTAACTTCTTCATAAAACTGGAAGTGCTGATCAGCCAGGCTGTGTGCCATTGATCGAAACAAGTGACAGTCCGAGGGAGCAACGTCTGGAGAATACGACGGGTGGGGTAGGACTTCCCATTTCAAAGTTTAAAAGCATGTCTTCACCAACATGGTTTCGAGAATTGTCATGCAGTATAATCTCTATCATGTCTCCCATTGTATGCCTCCAATTCTGAATCTTCGAAAACCTTATCTCTTTCACCGCCATGCTGGTCTTCGACGTTAAAATCGCTGTTCTTGAAGCGTTGAAACCACTATCGGAATCATAATAATAATAAGAAGAAGAGGACTTTCTTCTATTGAAGTACACTCCCCGTCAATAAATTCCGGACAGGCAAAATTTTTGTCAAATTCAACACCCTGTATCTTTTTTCGTGGTTCTCCGATTTTGTTGAAATTTTCACCAGGTATAGTATTGGGTCTTGTTATATCAACCTGAAATTTACATTGCGAAAATACCTGTAGTTCATCCGTTGTAAAGGGTGAAACAAAACCTTGTTTTATACCCTTCATTTCTAAACACCCTATGGTGAATTTGAGGCGGAAAATTTGATATCATTCAGTTTTAATTTGAAGTGTGACCCTTTCTCAACAAACAGTTTTTTCATTTACGTCAGTATCTGATTAAAAAAAAAAGATACACATTTTCAAAGAAAGTGTTGCATTTTTCCAATTTTTATAACAATTTAAAACATTACTATACCTTATCGACTAGTAAACACAAACAAACATCTGAAAATTAATAGCGTGTATTTCCACCTCGCTTTCTCATCACTTCCACCATACGACGTGGCATATTTTCAATGCATTTACGAATTGCTTCTGGGGGAAGCAACAATTTCTGTTAATGCAGAACCATGCTAGGCCTCACGTTGCACGGGTTGTAACAGAATACTTTGAAGAGGCGAATATTCAACGATTCGTGTGGCCAGCCAGAAGGCCGGATTTAAATCCAATTGAACATGAATGGGATATGCTAGGTAGACATGGTTGAAATCGGCAGCCCAACATCTTGCCCGATTCACGAACAGCCCTTCTTGAAAAACGGGAAAATATTCCCCCAGAAACAATTCGTAAATGCATTGAAAGTATGCCACGTCGTATGGTAGAAGTGATGAGAAAGCGAGGTGGAAATACACGCTATTAATTTTCAGATGTTTGTTTATGTTACTAGTCGATAAGGTATTTAAATGTTTTAAATTGTTATAAGAATTGAAAAAATGCAGCACTTTCTTTGAAAATGTATATCTTTTTTTTTCAAGCCAGACACTGACGTAAATCAAAAAACATTTTGTTAAGAAAGGGTCACACTTCAAATTAAAACTGAATATTATCAAATTCTCCGCCTCAAATTCACCACAGGGTGTTTAGAAACGAAGGGTATAAAACAAGGTTTTGTTTCACCCTGTATATATATATATTCTTATGAAAATAGAGAGCTAAAATAATACAATAAATGTTGAAACAAAAAGTACCTAAGCTGAGGTAAAAAAAGAACGGGGTATCATAACATTCTTCGTATGATACTATAGAATCATACGATACTATCATCACTAGTATCATACGATACTATAGAGCCAGGGAAAAAAACCTCAGCCGAAAAAACCTGCCACCCCGTAAAAAAAATAACATAAAATATTAAATATCAGGAAAAATCTTGAAAGACATCAGTGTGAGATCATCTTCATGTTATCCGTCGATAGATTCTTCCCAAAACGGCTCACGATTCTTAATCTGAAATGAAAAAAGAAAAAAGCAGAAAAGAAACCGAATATTCAGAATAAATCAAATAATTTTGAAATTAACCACCCATTTTAGAAATGCATTCGTTACTTTATGTATAGCCTCGAAACCATCTTGAAACGGATGAACTACAAGTTTTTTCGTGAAGTGAATTCTAGGTTAATATAACAAGACCCAATACACCTGGTGAAAATTTCAACAAAATCGGAGAACCACGAAAAAAGATACATGGTGTTGAATTTGACAAAAATTTTGCCTGTCCGGAATTTATTGACGGGGAGTGTACTTCAAACATTTCTTATTGATTTTTGTTCATGCGCTGGGAGAGAAAACCTAGAAAAATTTCAGAAATATGAGTTGTAAAATGTCCTTGTTTTCGTGGATATTTCCTTCTTGAGCTGAATTCGTAGATGTTCTTTCTACAGTGGAATTAGAATAACCACAAAAGCCGCTGTCACACGCACAAGAGTTCTAATATATCAAATCTTGTGCAGCGTCCAGCAGCTGCAGTGGAATTCTTGTAAGAAGAATGGCTTTTTCTGTTATTCGCTTTTTCTGTTCCATCCCAGTCATTGAATCTAAAACAGAGAAAATCAAGTTCAGCAAAAACAAATTAAAAAAACTTCACACATAAAAGAAAATACCAGAATGAGAAAATGGAATCATCCCACTTAAACCTAAACGGAGAATCGCATAATGCATGTTGCCAGACTTTCGGATATTTACGATATCAATGATATACAGGATGTCTGAAAACACGTGCGAAGGACTTGAAGATATGATCCCTATATTAGAATTAGAAGAGATAGTTCATTTAGATTTTTCTCGAACAACATACATAACACATTAAATAAGAATAGACAAACCTAAATTGCTTAATCGTAACTAGGGAAAAATATCGGTGAACTCTGTCATTTTGTTTCGCCTACCTAATAGGGATTAGGATGGGGAACAACAGATGTTCTTAAATAATTAATTGTCGAAGAACGTGAATTGTCCCTTTAATCGATGCAATATTCTCCCTTCTAGGCTAACAACTAAAGTTATTTAGAAGGTTGATTTATAAATTATTACTTAGCTCTGGATTATTTACAGTTGAGTAAAAAATTGATTTTTTGGAAAAGAAAAATTGAAGAGCTATCAAGGGAAAACTGGCTTGAAGTTATATATTCCATCAAAAGGCGATTGTAATTTGAAAGTTTTATTTATTTTATGTATTTAGTTATCATACAAATAGGAACCTCAACAGAAATGAATACAATTACAGGAGGAATCGATACAAATCAATTTGTTTCATGAAATACCATAGGTAGAGTGCTCATAAAGAAAAAAATAGAAAGAAATATATTAGGGATATCGTATTCAATCATTTTGAAAAATATGTAATCTTCGAGAAAATCGCTGTAAAATCATTTAAAACTCAATAACAACTTGAATCGACCCAATAAAAATCAGTATGAGACATTTCGTCAATCTGGTCGCCTTTTTTCTGAAGTTTGGTTCTTTGCATATGCTTCATGTTCTTATTTTGAAATGGAGTCACTTCATCAACGGCTTCGATTTGAAACGAGTTTTCTGAAAATTCCAAAACGTAAATTAACAAACGCTTAGGCTGATAGGGCTATCGGAATGCTACAGGCTGGCCTAACTCAGGTTGTTGTAGCGGAAAGGCTCCAAGTCAGCCAAAGTGGGATATCTCGACTTTGGAATAGGGTCAGGGAGACAGGTTCCGTGTTGGGAAGACCAAGGCTTGGTGGGCGACGAAAAACAACACCTGCTCAGGATCGTTTCATCTTCGTTTCGGCGAGAAGAAAGCCTACATCTCCGTGTAGAATGCTACGAAATACTATTCAAAACGCAGAGGGGGTCCAAGTTTCCATCGTAACCATCAGCAGACGTTTGAGAGAGGTGAATATAGGTTCTAGACGTCTATCAAGAAGAGTTCCATTAACACGTGACCATAAGCATCAAAGAAGGGAATGGGCAACACATCCATTGGAACGATCAATGGCGTAGTGTCCTTTTCACTGATGAATCCAGATATGGACGATTTTCAAATTCTCGAAGAATTTGGTATGGACAATCCCACGCATACCCCGTAATCGTCACTATGTCCAAGAAGTCCATCCATTCCGAGGGGGTAGTGTTATGGTATGAGTCGGGATATGTTTCAACGGGCGCACAGATCTTCACATTTGTCCTGGGAATATGATCGCCTTACACTATAGGGAGCATGTCATTGACAATGTTTTGTCAAATTTTCACGTTGCTATTGGTGAAACTTTTCAATTTCTAGACGATAACACTAGATCTCACCATGCAGCCATAGTTGAGAATGCGCGCGAGAAGCTTGGTATTCCACATTTACCAATATCTCTACACTAACCAGATTTGAATTGCATAGAACATGCATGGGATATGCTCCAAAGAAGATTAGATAATCATCAACCTCCCCCAGAATCTTCAAATGATCTGAGAGAGCTTCTGCCTCGTTTATAGAACCAAATTCCTCAAGAAATGTTGAACCACCTCGTGTGTAGTATTCAAAGAAGATGTCAAGCTGTTATTGATGCCCGTGGAGGCCATACATTGTATTGATAGTCTTAAAATGCTTGAATTATCTGGGAATGAAATTTCGATATTTTACTCGATTTTTCTTAACCACCCTATATCCGCTGCAGACCTACAGGCTGAAATAAATTTTATCTCCTGCAACTCGAAATCACATTAATATGAATTTCCATCGCAAAATCCCTTTTAAACTATACTTTATTGCAATTTAAGTCAATATCCCTAACTCATGTGGAGCAGTTTATTTGTTCAGCCACAAAATACTCGTTACTTATTTTGAACACCTGTTATTCTCCAACAATTCATCAATAAAGGAATTGAATCTTCCTTAAATGATGAAAAATGATGTGTTCGTTCGACTCTACAAGCTATTCGAAGATGGTGAAATCATAGAATAATTCGAGAATGTATAAAATCAGTCAACAATTAAGTTGATTTCGAATCAACATTTTTTCCGCTTTTTCTTGTACCAGAGTAGAAAAAAGTATTGAATTAGCCTTTGTAAATTTGTGATATATTCTGAAGGGTGAAGATATCATTTCAGGAAACCATATGCATCAATTATTACGAAAGAAAAACCTGATATCATTCTTCTTCAATATAGAATTATAAATTCCGTTTTCCAGATGAAAAATTTGTTTCCCTCAAAATTGATATAGATAAAAGAAATTTAGATGAAAAGAAAGTGTCCCTTGAAAAATTATTGCATCTGAATGTGTGTGTGTTACACTCATTCATACACCATTTGTTCAACGTAGATTCCAGCTGGTTTTCAATAGAAAAAAATCAGATTTGGGGTTTATGTCGTGATAGACTTTGACATTGAGATAGAAAAACCCTGTACATTTCATGGATTTTTCAATGAATGGAGGAGAAGCATTAGTATGTTTTGTGATAGAAAATAATGTGTTTCCATGCAAGAGCCTACAAGTTATTTACATTGGAATGAAGACTAATTTGAGAAAATTTCAAGGTTTTTGCAGATTTCAGACGAATTTTAGTAAAACATTGAAATAATGCAGAATTCAATGAGTCATCTGATTATTCATGAAACAACTGGGTATTATATTTAAAAAAATTGCTGTTCTCTATGAATATATCAGAAATTTTTTCCAAGAATTCATCTTTCCTAGCGAAGCTTAATTATGAAATTTGTTTCTCTAGTCTTCCTCTGAAATATTCTAACGAACTTTCTTGTATATTTTTCAACTTCACTGCTTGGAATATCAACAATTTACGATATTGATTTCCAAACATATCGAGTGTCTTATTCATCTCATATTTCATTCAAATGAATTCGTATGTAGTGTTGTTCGATATTTTAGAAAATATACCTTCCTAAACCAAATATTAAGGCAACGCCGTTTTTTCTGTTGGGTATTCTGTAAATGAAAGGAAGACAATTTTAAGCCTACCTCCTCAGCGTCGCTTCGAAAAAGATTACATGCGGAATTGCAGAAAATATCGACCCTACAAGAAATCTAATAAAATAAATTTTTTTGTTTGATGATGTTGAGGTTAGAATTGTGTTGAACTTACCCATTATCTCCTTGAAGTTGACACAATAGGAATTGGCTTGCTTCGAAACTTCATTTTCACGAATTTTGTTATTCGAAAAATCAGCTTCTCTCCTGAAAAAGAAGAGCATACAGCATTTCACCCAAGCTGATAACAGAATGGAGTCCCTAGTTCCTATAGAGATTTGGACGTGGGAGCTTCGGTTTGTACGAGGGTAATCTATAAAAGTAAAACAGCATAAAATGCTCCTCGATATAATTGACCAACAACAAAATAAGATATAAGCAGAAATCAAATCGCCAAAAAATCACAGACATGCATGAACAAGTGATTCTTTTAACTAGTATATCTCAGTAAATATTGTTCTTACAAAAACGTTTAAGAAGATAAATATCAAACATTTTTAAGGGAATTCAAAATTAGGAAATGCTAGGAAACTTTTATGTGAAATGGTTTTTTTTTAATTGAACACCCTGAGTTCAGGGAAGCTGATTAAAAACTACATCACTTTTGAATGACCATGAAGTGGGCAAGACAAGAAAATACAACTTTCTGGTTGATTATTTTCAATATCTGTTGGCCTTTTTTCAGGTACTGATATCTACATCAGTTTTGAATGTCCATGAAGTGGGCAAGACAGAATATAACTTTTTGGTTCATTATTTTCAATATCTGTTGGCCTTTTGTCATGTACTAAGTTATTTCATTGTCATTCAATTCAAAATATCAGAACTGCATCCATATTTGAACGAATAATAGGAGTAATCATTTATAATTATTCTCTGTTAGAAGTTTTTTTGCTTCATTGAGATTCATGATAGCTATAATATACTCTATATTTAGCTAAATAAATAATTGATTAATGCTAGGTATTCACTCCAAGAAATCAATTTGTGAGGCTTTTTTCTTGAAGTAGGTATCCATTTTATGGAAGAAAAGATCTAAATATTATTCCGAAGAAATTTCAATATGTTAAAAGAACCCCTAATGCAGTTTATTATAGGACCGACATAGGAGGACCTAATTCAGCAAATTCGACTTATATAAAATATATTTCGACTGCTATTGCAGGTATGAACGTGTGTCGAGTTTTTCGGAATTTCTGGCATTAATGCCTACGATAATAAAAAATTTGACGACTGATGAATTAAGTTATAATGATATGAAAAAAATACCTTTTATTTCGTTTTTATATTATATGATGATAAGATTTTTATATTGCTCTACAATTTTATTGACGTTTGAATATCTTATATAGGGTTTTATTTTAATTTATGTTGATTTAAAATAGTGTATGGATTGCATAACATGGTTGTGTTTTTAATCTGCTTCGATCTGTATATCTCTGTCTCTGTCAGTCTGTCAGCTTGATGAAGCCTAAATATTAGCTCAAATATTGCTGCAAGAATGAAGAATGTAGGGGTGTTAAGAAACAAAATATTTTAGGAGCCGATTCCTTGTTTAAAAATATACTTAGTTTGTTATCTCAAAAATTCTCGAATTCTCACCCTTTGCTGAGTTATAAGGATTTGTAGATGTTCTGAATTTCTATCTACAGATCCAAAATACTTGACTGGAACTACGAAATGAATACAGAACAGCAAAATTCTTCAATTCGAAATTAACTTTGAGAAAATATGTTTGCTTTCGAAATTTAACGAATATCTGGAAGGTTGTGGTATATTTTATCGAAGATGTTGGAGGGTTCAATCCCATGTGAATATCATGGGGGGGTCGGAACATAGTGATATTTGTACTACTCATATGTATAATTGAATTCTGGGAAATCTAAGTTTCTGAGTACTTCATTTCTGAAGATAAGAAATCAAGACTGAAAAATCTATACACATTTTCGAATATACAGACAATGTATTGTTAAGGAAATTGTTAGGGAAACATATTTATAATTATTTGATTAAAATTGGAAAATTCCTATACTATATTCTTTCCAAATACTTATACCAGTGCCGAAGCTTTTGGAAATGGTAAAAGGTGAAAAAAATATGAATGAAATGAAACCCATTGAAAAAGCAAGGAATTTAGGAAAAATTGGAGGAAAAATAAATTTCGGGTAAACTGAGGTTGGGAAGGTGGAAAGGGGACAAGGGGGCAAGGGGGCAAAGGGGAGTCATTTTTCGGTAAAAATTGCCTGAATTTCCGGCAAAACTACCAGTCCTTTCAAAAAAAGTAAAACTGTGAAGTTGTAGGAAACATACTCACAACTTTTCTATCACAATTTTCTCACATAACTTCAAATTTATGTGAAACATTCAAATAACCTAGTTTTTGGTATTTTTTCATCTTTCACAAAAAAAAACATTGTTTCCCACTCACATGTTTTTATGTTTGAAACATGCTGTAATTTTCTTGTTTCAAAATATTAATTTTGACTTGATATCGCGATAAAACATCCTTATTTTCAAGCAGAAAATCTCACGTCAAAATATCTGCTTTCTCATTGTTGGTGACTTTTTAATTGGCTCAAATCTTTTTTTTCTGATGATAATAAAAAATTTACAATACTATGGTAAATGTTCTCAGAAAAAGCACATTTTATCTTCAATATTTAGAACAATTATTATCGTATTTTTTGGAGATCCTAATGTTTTATGGATTTGTAATTGTTTATCAGTGCAACATGTAATCTTACGTTTTTCGAGTAATCATAGTATAATTTTTATGCATTTTGTAGTTTTTTTTTCTGAGAACATTTCACATAGTTATTCACGAATGTGGCTCTATAGAATATTTTTAGGAAAGACGAAAGATTTACGATTGAAATTCTGAAGGTGAGTTTCAAGTACGAAGACGACTTCTCGTATATTTTTTGAAGGTTCTAGGACTTCCGGTTTTTCCGGAAGTGACATCAACTTTCGTTTTTCAAATGGGAAGACCCATTTTTATTGCATAAATAGATTCTCCATTGAATTCTGAGTCTTTTTGATTTTAAATGAGGAAATACGAAAAAAAAATCTCAAAATTGAACTCTGTTGAAATACAGACAACTTCGAGGTTTTTCATTAAAAATTCTCATTTTTGAGAATCTTCGAGAAGAAAGGATGATGCTTCTTTTCCGATTGCGTGATTTTCAGAATATGATACAGGAGGTCAGAATTTCTTTGTCAACGTTAAAAGTGACGAAACATCAAAATATCGTTTTTTCAAATTGGAACCCCATTTTTTTCGAAGCATTTTCGAAATCTTCGTCAAAAAATAATAGGAGCATACGTCCAAGACTTTTATCCCGAAATGAATAGGTATTTTTCGAGATATTCAGGAAAAACGATTTCGTCTTCAGTTTTCAATCTCATTCCGAATGTGTTTTTCGACTTGAAAATAATTAGAGGTGAAGTGAAATTTTTAGAAATCTCTGTTATCGAGAAATATTTTCTATAGTTCACACGAGTTCAGTTGTGTTAGTAACATGAAAATAAATTAAGTTTCCATCAAATTCAGTGAACAAAATGTTTTATCTAAAAGTTTAAAATAAAAAACCAAAAGATAGGCTATTCGGAAATTTCAAATGACTTTTGAGGTGCCCCAAAATATCAATGAACCGAAGGTTGTAGAGCTCTTCATTACCAACAATTTTGACATTAAAATTTTCTTCATACCTATAGGATTTGCCGTGAGTCGAGATAAACCGATTTTCACTCTTGAAAACTTTTTGTTTTATTCTCTTCCTCTCACAATAGCTTTCATCCAACTATACGGTTTAATTTAAAATAAACCTGTCAATTTTTAGATTCTGAAGAATTTTTTGTCCCCGACTAGCTGTTTTTATTCGAACAATTAAACATTGAAAAGTACAAAAATGAACTTCGAGTAGTAACTGTGTACGTGTACAATCGGTTGGTGTTTCTTGTCTCAGAAATATTGTAATAATGTAACTTTACTATATTTTATGTATTAACTGTTTGACTGAAATCATGTTTTTTTTTCTGGTGCAAAAAGTGGATACTGTTTTGGATAAATAAAAATTAATAAATAAATCATTTAGGGTTGTTTCGTATATGTTTAATTCCATTTAAGAAAACTTTTAATTGCAAATTTTTATATATTTCTAGTTATTTTCCATCATACAATGTCAGAACTTCCGATAAGGTAATTATATAAGATTGACGCGATAAAACCTCTTAAACTATTCCTCTTCACCTGATTGATCTTCAGAGCAGCAACTACCTCGTTCGATCACTATCACTTCGAACAAACAACACTATCGTTCATCGGTAAACTGAATAACTTGATAGGGTTTCATCCCTTTATACCATTCGCCCCCACTTTTGTGTCGAATCCATAAAAAGGTATAATTCTGTATTACACGCAAGGAATAAGTATTAGATAATAGAATTGTAGTAAGCTGACGGGATGGTTTCCGGTTTTCTGGTTTTCCCTCTGAAATTAGCCTTAAACTTTCATTATAGTGGAAACAAATGTTCAAACTGGGACCATTTTTTTCGAACTTTTCAGTATTAAAAAAAAATAACTGTATTTGAAGAAATTGCCCTAAGTCTTTCAGTATTGAATATGATATATTTGAATTATAATACTTTTAGAGTGAGGCAGCCTCATGAAAAAATATTCCAAATATCTTCAATTTAGGTAAATATTGCCTCACTAAAGATTTCTCATCACTTTACAAAGTGTTAAACAACTGAGAAAATAGGATCTTTCAAACGATTCATCACAAGCCCATACATCCTATTTTCCTGAATATTTAGAGTAACTGAGATAATGAATTTATTTCATTTTGCATTTTCAAACTGTACACGGTGTCCCAAATTAGTTGAGACTCTCAGTTATTATTAAAGATAGAGTCATGCGGTTTTCGCGTCCTCGTATCACTTTTTTCTAAAACTTTCAGATCCACAAACAGAAATATTCCAACTACTTTTGTTTCTGAAATAGTGTGCGACAACGAAAATGTGAACTTTTTGAGATGATATTATTTCTTGGGCTCTGTATAAGATAGAAAAAAATTAAAACTGCTCCACAAAAGTTAGGGATATCGTATTCAATTGTTTTGAAAAGTATGTAATCTTCTAGAAAATCGATGTAAAATCTAAAATCAATCAAAACTCAATAACAACTTGAATCGATCCAATAAAAAACAGTATGAGACATTTCGTCAATCTGGTTGCCTTTTTTCTTAAATTTGGTTCTTTGCATGCATCATCAATGTTCTTATTTTGAAATGCAGTCACTTTATCAACGAGTTTTCTGAAAATGGCCAAGACGAAAATTAACAAACGCTGAGGCTAACAGGGCTATCGGAATATTACAGGGTGGCCTAACTCAGGTTGTTGTAGCGGAAAGGCTCCAAGTCATTGAAAGTGTGATATCTCCAGTTTAGAATAGGTTCAGGGAGACAGGTTCCGTGTTAGAAAAACCAAGGCTTGGTGAGCGACGAAAAACAACACCTGCTGAAGATCGTTTCATCAACGTTTCGGCTAGAAAAAAAGCATACATCTATGTGTAAAATGCTACGGAATACTCTTCAAAATGCAGATGGGGTCCAAGTTTCCATTGAAACCATCAGACAACGTTTGAGAGAGGTGAATCCAGGTTCTAGACGTCCATTAAGTGGAGTTCCATTAACAAGTGACCATAAGCGTCAAAGACTGGAATGGGCAATGCAACATATCAATTGAAACGATCAATGGCGTAGTGTCCTTTTCACTGATGAACTTAGATATGGACGATTTTCAGATTCTCGAAGAATAAGGGTATGGACAGTCCCACGCATACCCCGTTATCGTCGCTATGTCCAAGAAGTCCATCCATTCCGATGGTGTAGTGTTATGGTATGGGCCGGGATATGTTTCAACGAGCGCACAGATCTACACATTTGTCATGGGAATATGACCGGCTTACACTATAGGGAGCAAGTCATTGACAATGTTTTGCCAAATTTTCAAGCTGCTATTGGTGAAACTTTTCAATTTCTAGACGATAATAATGCTAGACCGCACCGTGCAGCCATAGTTGAGAATGCGAGCGAGGAGTTTGGTATTCCACACTTACCAATACCTCCGCACTCACCAGATTTGAATTGCATAGAACATGCATGGCATATGCTTCAAAGAAGATAAGGTAATCATCAACCCACCCCAGAATCCTTAAATGATCTAAGAGAGCTTCGGCCCCGTTTATGGTACCAAATTCCTCAAGAAATGTTCAACAACCTCGTGTGTAATACGCAAAGAAGATGTCAAGATGATAATGATGCCCGTGGAGGCCATACATTGTATTGATAGTCTTAAAATGCTTGAATTTTCTGGGAATAAAATTTCTTTATTTTACTAGATATATCTTACCCACCCTGTATACGCTGCAGACTCACAGGTTAAAATTAATTTTATTTCCTGCAACTTGAAATCATATTAATATGAATTTTCATCACAAAATCTCGTTTAAACTATAGTTTTTTGCAATTTAAGTCAATATCATATTTAAGTCGAACTCATGTGGAGCCGTATATTTACGTAGTTACGTAGTTAGAATGTGTGTGTAGTTATAATTTTTTTTCAGAACACTGTATTTGAGATAGGGCACAAACTTGGTTTGGTATATTTCAAATGGAACACTGTATATTCTAAAGTAAAATGTTTGCATTTTTTTCTGTGAATAGGTTGATGAATCACAACCTAATCTCCAAAAAATTTCGGAGAAATATATGTTTATGTTTGTTTTTTTATAGCAGACTATGAATTCTTCTATGCATAAAAATCGAATATGCAAAAGAAATATCAATAATAATATTAAAATTTTTTGTTTTCAACATTTTTAAGTTTGTGTTGAAGAGTTAGATTTCAATTTCATGTTTAAAAATTAAATGAATAGGCTTAAATTCCATCAATTTTTTTGCAAGCAATTCTAATATTGACATACCTATACCTATATCATGACATCAGATCTTTTATGGTTTAAGATGAGGGCAGTATGGACTTATAGGTATAATCTTTTATTATCTTTCATCTCCTGTGTGAATGTTTCACTCACAGTTCAAAAGTTGAAATTCACTTCACTTTAACTATTAGAAATGTTTCAGAGCGACCTTCTCGGTATCTGATTTTTTCAACAATTTTAAGAATATAATATGACGTTTCTGTGATTTGATTATTTCTAGTTCACATCTGGACTGCATGGGATTTTTGCGAAAACTGCAGGCAATACATCGTCTAAAATGTCAAGGGTCACGATACCATAAATGTTTAAACTGATGGATTCCATTCATTTCAACTCACAAAAAAATTTTTTCAGGTCACCCCATATTTATTTTGAAATATAAGTTTGGCATAATGATAATGAAAGGAAATGAAAAATGGTTTTGAATGTGCATAGTGCATCTCAAGACATTTTTGAGTTATAAATTTATGGGCGACATTTTCATGACAAATTCAAAGGGCTTCAGGTTTTTTTATACATGTTTAATTTTGGAAGTAATAGGGCTATTCTGAAATTATTGCGTTTTCGGGAAAACTGTGTCTTTCGATAACCTCTTATGATATTTTTGAGATGAAAACTGTCTTTCTCTATTCCAGTATCGTAATGAGTTAATGACAGTACTAAAAGTAGTGCAGCAATGAAACTCATCACAGCATCGTTTTCAGTTATATTTTCGTTTTGTTGTTGTCAGAACTGACATCCGATCGTATCAATTTTCGAATCAAATCAATTCAAATTCCGTAATCTGTAAAATTTCGTAAGTTACACCTACTGCCAAGATACAATACAAAAATCACTAATCTGAATTTTTATTTGAATTTCGAGAGTATTTCACAAAACTTGAATGAAATAGAGAATATATCGTCTAATACTCATTGCAGAAGGCAATTCCAACACTCATGTTTTCGAAAACTTCGCATTCCTATTGTTATAGGAGGTCATTCTGCAACTTGTTTCAGAATATACTGTTTATTGATATTTTTTTTAGGAAGAATTCATTGGCAAACACTAAACATTTTTTGGATTATCGTTTTCGAGTTATAACTGAAACACATAGCTTTTTTAATGGGACACCCTATATTTTAATTCACCATGCAATTGCATATTTTTTCTGATCGAATCAGTATATAACACTTGGTATTTAAAAATGAGTTGCCTGAGTGTTGCCTTTTTTCATATGGGGCAATGTTTTTATGCAAAAAAAAATGAAACATCTCATCGGAAACATAATATAGAAATGGATTTTTGGCACAGACGTTCCCCGAACAAAATCATTCGACAATTTTTTCAATTTATATGGGATAAGAAATATAAGGGATGGCTTGTGTGAGATGGATATTTTTTTTATGATACCATAGTCTTTGCAACTGAAAATTAAGGCATGACTGCACTGTCCAGGCCTGCTGAGATGAAAATCATTCTTAAAAGCAGTATATAACGGCGTTTAACAAGAATCCAGAGAATGAAGATTTTTTCTGTGGAGAAATCTACACAATCACATAATTTACGGAAATCCATAGGTTTCATTTCCTTCCGTTCGTGGAAACCCCACATGTTTAGGTGAAACTAGATTCTTATAGTGTTAGGAGCTTTTAGGGAAACCCTTCAAAATGTCATAGACACTTCATGTGATTACGCACACGGCCAACGTGTATTGTTGGAATGAATTTCTGGTCAATACGAGGCAGATATTTGAGTATGAAACGAATAAAAACATAGAAAGGGTTTTTTTCGAACTAAAATTCAATCACGTTATTATATATTCCTGAAAACTTAATTCGGGTTTTCGCTCCCAGTCTCTGAAACAAGAAAAAATTAGAAAAATTTTTCAAATAATAGAAGAAATGCCCCTGCGTAAAAATTTGAGCACTAATGTGTCAGGGGCTTTACAAGAATAAATTGTTGCCTAATAATGAACAAAAAGAAAACACTTTGAACTCTGAAGCGTAACGTTTCGGAGTCTAAATCAGACTCCTTCGTCAGAGCATTTCTTAATTTCTATTTTTCATATAACTTCGTAGAATCGTGATAATATTTTGATTTTTTAATTGACATTTGTCACGATTCTACGAAGTTATATGAAAAATATAAATTAAGAAATGCTCTGACGAAGCAGTCTGATTTAGACTCCGAAACGTTAGGCTTCAGAGTTCAAAGTGTTTTCTTTTTGTTCATTTTTAGACAACAATTTATTCTTGTAAAGCCCCTGACACATTAGTGCTCAAATTTTTACGCAGGGGCATTTCTTCTATTATTTGAAAAATTTTTCCAATTGTTTTTTGTTTCAGAGACTGGGAGAGAAAACCCGAATTAAGTTTTCCGGAAATATATAATAACGTGATTGAATTTTAGTTCGAAAACAACCCTTCCTGTGTTTGTGTAAAAATTTGAGCACTAATGTGTCAGGGGCTTTACAAGAATAAATTGTTGCCTAATAATGAACAAAAAGAAAACACTTTGAACTCTGAAGCCTAACGTTTCGGAGTCTAAATCAGACTCCTTCGTCAGAGCATTTCTTAATTTCTATTTTTCATATTACTTCGTAGAATCGTGACAATATTTTGATTTTTTAATTGACATTTGTCACGATTCTTCGAAGTAATATGAAAATTGAAATGCTCTGACGAAGGAGTCTGATTTAGACTCCGAAACGTTACGATTCAGAGTTCCAAGTGTTTTCTTCTTGTTCATTGTTAGGCAACAATTTCTTCTAGTAAAATTTTGGCCTCTGACAAATTAGTTCTCAAATTTTTACACAGGGGCCTTTCTTCCATTATTTAAAAAAAGTTTCTAATTGTTTCTTGTTTCAGAGACTGGGAGAGAAAACCCAAATTAATTTTTCAGGAATATGTAAAGTCCTCCCAGACAATATTTCAATAGATACGTTAATATATCATGGATAAATTATACAGTGTGATGAATCCTTGGCAGAAAAATAGACCTAGTTTGTAATAAAAACTTTTTCTAAGTCTCAACCCTTGAATAGATTAGATAGATAAATTTTTTCTATTTTTATCAGTAGGTTCACCATACTTTTTTTTGCCAAGGAATCACCTCCTGTTTAGTGTGGGACATAAGTCTGTATTGGCCCAAAAGTCGTGTGATATTGTTGAACAGAAGTGAAATTTCGTACCGTATATACCTACACTTTATTCTGAGGTCATAAAAATTATAATTGGAAAAAATATAAACGGAATCAAGCATAGTAGGAGAATATTTTCTAATGGAAAAATGCAGAAAAGAAAAAGACAAGATGTATTAATCTATAGCATAAAATGGCATAAATTACGTTCTGATATAATCGCAAATTCACAAAACAGGAAATCCAAATAGAATCAAAATGTTTCAATAATCACAGACATAACTGTACTTTACCCAAAAGAAAAAAATCATAGAATAAAATGAAGTTGTCAATATATCGAATGATACTTAACTTTCACCAGATCCTTAGGAAACAAATGCGCAGAGTTCAGAGTAACGCACCCATTTGGATTTTACAATATCCATTAATATCGAAAGAATCTGGCAACATGCATTATGCCAATGGTCAGATTTCAGTATGATTTCACTATTTTCTTATTTCGGTGTTTTCTTTCATGTTGATTTATTTTCATGCTGATAATTTGTTTTGTTATTTGGCCATTTTGTCATTGTCCTTGATAATCACTTCCAATATGGATTGTTCACGCTATGTTTGATTGCTATTTTAAAGAAGTTGTTTATGTGTAATTTTTTTTGTCAGAGTACATTCTGCATTTGTTTTTTTTGATATTTTCCAGTATGCCTTTTATGTATATATGTAGGCACTCTATTTCATTTAATAATAATAATATTTTTACATTTAGTAGAAACTATAATCAGGTATTATAACTTCACAAAAATAAAATTCACAATAATTTCTCAAAAATATTGCTCCTTAACATATAATATTCACAGCTTCCTGAAGGTTACATATCTTTTACAATTCCTTAACATTAGGCAAATCATTATTATAACATATCAAGCCTCGAACCATAGCCAATTCCGAACTGAATGTATCAGCGAAAAAATTATTTCGATTCATGGTGTTATACTGATGAACTTTAGAAACATACATTATCTTCTCAAATAAATAAATCTGGTAACATTTCATGTTAGATGTTGTATATGGGTTCCAACGTTTTTCAATAGATTCTTTTTCTGATAGTATTCAAATTTAGTGATTCCAACATCGACCTGATTGATTTAATGGACTTTGATTTTTTCTATTAACTTAATCAACAAGAGATATCAAAATTTGTTGTCTTGAAATTGGAACAATATACTACTAGGAATTGTGTAATTTTTTTTACTTCCCCTATCCTCCATCTATCGTCCCTGAAGATGTTTGAACAAAGGATGCGAACCCGTCATAGGCAGAAATTAGTTGAACAACACAATTCCTACCTGTGGCTGAGCTCACCCTATGACCAAATCGTTGTGACGTCCATGGAATCCAGGTAGCTTTCGAGATGGGATTAATGCGTAAGGTAAGTTAATGAAATGTTTCGAATTACAAGCGACAGCTCCTTCCAGGGTTTCGTCGCAATTTCAATAGATATACACCGAATTAATCCGAACACAACCAACCCCATCATTGGACTTTACATCCTTCTAATATTGCTTTAATTTCCGCTTTTCTCTCGTTTCGACATTTGACCATTCTAGATTGCCTTGCTGAAGAAAAAACAAAATATAAAATCAGAGGATACATTTCGCATCTTTTGCTTCCAAATATGATCTAGATATTTTTTTTTCAAATTTCATCTCGATCAATATTGAAATTAATTTTTGTTGTTTCGTTCGTTGTTACATATGTTTATTACTTTTTCTATTAATTATTCAAAAGGAAAACGCAAAGCAGGGACTAGATAAATTTCTCCTCATGAAATATCCATGTGAATATTGACACAGTCATATATTACATCTGTCAAAACAGCAAAAAAAATACTCTCGCTTGTAGTTTACATTTGAAAACTCCTTATTGAATCTCGAGAATTGCTAGATCATATTCGAAGTTATTTTTGATTACTTATCTTTTAGTAACTCATAAAAATGCTTGTAGCATACCAGATCAAACAAGCAAGTTATTTAGCATTATAAAAAATTGCAAATTTGCCTTAAAAACTCGAAAACTAGAAATGATACTATCTTAAGAAGAGCAATCTCAGTAATTTGAGGGGTCAATTAGTGGATCAAGTACTCCGAAGTGCTGAAAATGGCGATAAAACATTGTAAAGAGTACCGAATTCACGAATTTTTCGATAATGAAATGATGAAAACATGGTTAATACGATATCATTCATAAAAAATAATGGATAGTCAATCATATACACGATATTAATTGCACTGTAATGATATTTTATATGATAAAAATTAGTGCATAATTGTTTTTGATAGATATTTTTACGTAGAATGGGTTATATTTTTCGAGTTATAACCCAAACTTCCTCATACTTTTTTGATAGGACACCCTATTTTTTATTTCAACATTATCAACATTGAAATGTAAATATTTTTTCTTTTTGATGAATCTTATAACATTCTGAAAACAATTTTGAAAATCAGAATGACCAGACCATAAAGGACAAAATTTTGGGAAATTACTTGTAATTTTAGTATTCAGGTCATAATACCTGATGTTGAGAATTATAAAAAATTATTTTTATTTTTACTGATAATTTTTATGGGTTATCGTTTTCTAGTTATAACTCAAACTTGCAGTTTATTTCAATGGGACACCCTATATTTAATTTCATTATAAAATTTCATATTATTTTCTGATATAATAATATAAAGTACCAGTAAATTTGTCAGAATCTTAAAAAATGTGTATAATTTTTTCTTCTTCAACGATTTTTATCTTGAATACGGATCGGGTAACGAAATATTTTTACTTAACGAACTTCTATTATTTGTCAGTGTTCTATTTGTCCAAGAGACGGTATTTTTTTTGGAACACCCTGTATAACATTTGGTAACTAAAAATAACTTTCATAATTAAAATTCGAATTTATTCATTATTAATTAATAAAGACCACACATCAAAACATGAATGGCGCTATCATAAAATGAATTATAAAATATAAAATCTATAAGAGTTGGAAATTTTTAAACTTCCAAATAATTACGAATATCACGCCATCTTTGAAGATGAATAGCAACTAAAAGAGCTCGTTTCATTATCAGAAAATATTTCAAATCAATCATATTAAGTGCCCGCATTTCCTGAATTCTTTTTCTGAGTGAAACCTACGTTCATTAATTCCTCAACAAATTCTATATCGATTCGTAACTGACGGTTGAAAAGTTTCTTGAATCGATGCGTGGGTGTTTCCGCCCCCGCGTTATAGATGGCAGGACCTGACTGACTATTTCCTTTCAACCAGATATTTCCAAAGTTTGAAAGGTAATTTGTTTTTTGTAGAGATTCTGAAATCGATGCTTTCAGGTGCAGTGTAAATTTGTAATTTTGATATTGTTTTACTACATCCGGTTGTTCGAGTAGTCGTATGGAAATTAGTCTAGTCTTGCTTTCAGAGGAACATTCAGGAAGTGAAACGTACATAGATACCTGTTACCTATATAAATACATAAAAAACATTTACGAAACCAGAAATAAATAATTCAAAATGTTTTCAGACAAAAACACTTTAAACATCGAATAACTGTATTCAAAAAACAACCAATGAAGGAAATGATAAGAAAGCTGAATAGAACAAGTTTCAAATAAGTTATCTGCATATGTATACAGGATTATTCACGAATATGGCTCTATAGAATATTTTTAGGAAAGACACAAGAATATCAGGATTGAAATTCCAAAAGTGAGCTTCAAGTATGAAGACGACTTCTCGTATATTTTTTTAAGGTTCTAGGTTTTTACGGAAGTGACATCTACTTTCGTTTTTCAAATGGGAAGACCCATTTTTTTTCGCATGAATAGATTCTCCATTGAATTCTGTGTCTTTTTGAATCCAAAAGTTTGAATTTTTCCGAGAAAATTCTCTTTAAATGAGGAAATACGACAAAAAATCTCAAAATTGAACTCTGTTGAAATACAGACAACTTCGAGGTTTTTTCATCGAAAATTCTCATTTTTGAGAATCTCCGAGAAGAAAGGCTGATGTTTCTTTTTCGATAGCGTGATTTTCAGAATATGATACAGGAGGTCACAAATTCTTTGTCAAAGTTAGAAGTGACGAAACATCAAAAAATCGTTTTTTTCAAATTGGAACCCCACTTTTTTGAAGCATTTTCGAAATCTTCGTCAAATAATAAGCATACCCCCAAGACTTTCATCCTAAAATGGATATTTTTCGAAATATTCAGAAAAAACGATTTTGTCTTCAATTTTCAATCTCATTCCGAATGTGTTTTTTTACAGGAAAATAATTAGCGGTCAAGTGAAATTTTTGGAAATTTCTGTTATCGAGAAAATATTTTCTTATAGTTCAGACGAGTTTAGTTTTTCTTTATTTTTTGAAGCTTAGGATAATTTCCGCAAATTCTTAATTCTGGAAAAATTCTTTATTGTCTGTAGGGAAATTTGAATGTTCAGTAATGAAATTGTTACATGTTCAGTTAATTATTCTTTCAAATTATTAAAAATTATTTTTTTCTGCATTCCTGGAAATTTTTTACGTTAACTTCACTAATACTCACATTGAGAACTTTAAACCAATTGTTGCTCTCGCATTACAGATGATAATTCAAGAATTTAACTCGTCTGATTTATGGAGTCTCTGATATTTTGAATAATTGAGATTTTGCTGTTTTCTTATTTTGGTATTAATCTTTTTTTTCGAATTTCTTTAGGGTTTTCTCTCCGCATTGATAACAAATAATAAACGATTTGGATTTTTCGACTATGTAAGAATGTTATTTCTGCCATTTGAATAAAGATTAATACATTTTGCCCTTTTCCTTTCTACATTTTCCATTTCTTGAAGTTTTATATTATGAGGAAAAAAATTATGCTCGATTCCGTTTATATTTTGTTTCAATTATTATTTTGTATGCTCCCAAGATATTGAGTCCCTTGAATCAGTTTTTGACTATTTCTTTTTTACATCATCAATGAAGAAACAAAGCTGTTTACCATAACCAAGAGTTCCAACTCGTATAATTTCAATTTTTTTGGATTTGATATAGCCTGATTAAAGGCTGCTTTTTACTCCTTCGCTTGTTAACTAAACCATTCCTAACCTCCCACCTTTCTTTCTAGAAATCTCCTTAAAATCGTTTCTGAATGAACAATTCAACAAATTCATCAGCGTCTCATTTAAACTCTGTGAATCGATCAAGTAGGTGGGGTGAATTTTTTAAAATCTGTTTGAACGTGGGAGCCCTTCGAATACCTACACTCCGACCCACATAAATCCTTCATAAAACTTTTTTTAACCCTGTTTCGTACAACTCCTTTTTAATAACAACAGAGATGCCATATCTGAACAGATTGCTGCGAAGTAGAAGTTTTTTACAGATCTATTTTTAGTTAATGCAATATGAGTTTGCTAATTAATATCTTGATATATAAAACTAAGTTTTGGTTACACCATTTATAACTCAAGATTGAATGAACTGTTTGTTATGAAAGATTCTTTATTGGATTCTTCTACGGCGGAGTTAACATAAAATACATTAAAACTCTGAAAAATTTGATGAAATGGCAAAAAAAAGGAAATAATGTACTTTCTTGCGAATAACGCCAGTAGGTGTCGCTACGGTTAATAGCGTTTTCGTGAAAGTATTATATTTGATATTAATTCGGTCAACTACATTTTTTGATAATATTAACGCATCTCTGCCAATGTGTTATTACACCTATCTTTCTTCGGAACACTACGGAAAATTTTATGACGAAATGTTTTGAACAAATGCCCATTCTTCTATTATTGCCATTACCTAGATGGCAATGTGAACAATTACTTTGTATTTTGAGTTGCCTTAACGTCTTAGCCTTGGAATTCTAAGCTCTTCACGGAGAAGTAGTTGCCGATTCATAATGCCCTATTTATTCATAGGAATCATAGGATTTGCTTGTATTCAAAACTAACAACTAGACAAAAAACAGCAGACTGTGATATATCTTATCATACTTATAGACTCATTCTCAAGGACATAAATCAGAAGAAAATAATGAAAGATGATTAGACAATTGGGATATTAGATAAAAAGATATATTAAAAGTTAACACCAAGTCCCTAAAACAAGTATTCTATTGAAGAACAATATTCAAAATACCATCGAAAACAGACCACTAATTGATGAGGGGGTGTTTAGAATACCGATAAATCTTTGGACTTGAATGAAGAAACAATACATTTATCCTTATGACAACAATCGAGACAACATCAAGAGATCCCGAATTCACAAATTCTGCTAACAGTGAAAGTTTCATGATAGAAAGATGGTGTCAATTCATATAAAAATATACTTCATTTTCAATACACTGCGCAAAAGAATTAACGCACATTATGGAAATCTCAAATTTATTCTACAACTGAAGGTGTTCTCAATGATAATTATTTTGATCAGAATTATGAATGCATATGTTATCCACTTTCAACGTTTTCCTTCAATACAGATTTTTTTCCCAGCAGGAATAAAAAGAGATGATATTATCAGATTTTGAATGTATTGGCTCCATTCTAAAATCAGTTGTTCTCGATCAATTCTGGTGATCAATAGTTTTTCTTTCATTTGATTTTCTACACTCGATCGCTATGCAACGCGAAACAACACGCAATTTGACCCAAGAGGTCAAGGGTGGACATACACAAGAATTGCAGAAAGGTTTGGAGTTTCCCATACAAGTATGTCCAGAATGTTGCAGCGATTCAGGGACACAGGTATGAATGTCCGAAGACCAGGACAGGGTAGATCACGGGTAACAATTGCCATTCAAGAACGTTACTTGAGAGTTTCTTCGTTGAGACAACGGTTTGCAACCGCTCGCCTCCTTCAAAATCAGCCTGAGCAAACTCATGGGGTGCAAAGTAGCACTCAGACAATAAGAAATCGCCTCAGAGAATATGATTTAAGGCCTCGTGTCGCGGCAAAAGGCCCAGCTCTTACCCTAGCCCATCGAAGGGCGCGTTTGGATTTTGCGAGAGAGCATATCCATTGGGAAGAGGCCTATTGGGAAGAGGCCGATTGGGAAGAGTTCTCTTCACAGATGAGTCTAGATTCTGCCTCTTCCATTGTGATCGACGTTCCCTTGTATACAGATGTCCACATGATAGATATGCTCAGTGCAATTTCCTGAATACTACTGGTTTCGGGGAAGGATCGATTATGGTATGGGGTGGAA
The DNA here is from genome assembly GCA_038502775.1 of Hippodamia convergens. Classification (NCBI taxonomy): domain Eukaryota; kingdom Metazoa; phylum Arthropoda; class Insecta; order Coleoptera; family Coccinellidae; genus Hippodamia; species Hippodamia convergens. The sequence continues at coordinate 35,777,109 of CM076614.1, forward strand.
TATCTTTAACTGCTCGCACAGACCTAGTGGTAGTTGATCATTGAGCTATGAATGCTGATAAGTATATGAGGAACATTCTTGAAGAGCATGTAGTGCCATTTGCCCCATACATTGGGGGAAATTTCATTTTTATGGACGATAATGCCAGACCCCATCGTGCGCGCATCGTTCAGGAGTACCTTGAAGAGGTTGAAGTCTCTCGAATGGAATGGCCATCAAGAAGTCCAGATCTCAATCCGATTGAGCAGGTTTGGGACAACCTCAATAAAAGGCTGAGAAGTTCATAAAATCATCCAGCTACTCTTAATGACTTACAAATCCAACTCGGTGAAATCTCTCGTTTTGAGTATGAACCGTCGATGCTGAGCTGAAATTAACGCAAGGGGTGGAAATACCAAATATTAAATCACTTATAAGTATTTCAGTATTTTGAAAATTGTTCATTTCTCTTCTTTCACATAAGATTCGGTGAAATCCTGGATTTTTCTTCCATTTAATGTGTCTTGTTTCGTTCAAAACCTTCCCGAGAGAACATAAAAAATAAGTTATAAAGTCAATGTAGAGTTAACTTTCATTAAAATTGAGATTTTCAGAATGTGCGTTAGTTTTTTTGCGCAGTGTAGTTGATAGTGATGTCCAACCTGATCTTCAGACCTTCCGACACCTTCTCCACAACAGAATGTCTCAAAAATATGAAAGAATCACCTACTTACTCCCTACAGCAAATTTCAAGTAACTCTTTATGACCCCCTTGAATGTTAGTTTAGATGAACGTGTCTGCCAGTATGGCAAGTTATTGAATGACCCATTGAGCCGCGAGTTCCAAGGCTGCAAAGGGATGATATGACCTAGTTTCTCCCTCCATCACGCTATACAAACAAAGCTCTCGATTTTGCAAGCAAGAAGCGTTCATTCCTGTTTTGGCAGTCCCACGATATGAAAAGATCAGGAAAAACGTTTTTAGTTTCGAATTTGACGAATTATGTAGAAAACAACATACAATTATAGCTTGGACAATACCCCTGAAGGATATAAGTACCTACACCCATGGTACGAAGGAAAAATTCTTGGTTAATGAAATAAATTGAGGGTCCAGAAACTATGGATTATTTTATAATTTTCTATACCTTTGATTTGTTTATTTTTTATTTCAATTCCAACCTGGATCAGGAATCTCCAAACGCAGTGTTATCATAACACGATTATTACATTATTATTATTATTTTATATTTGTATACTTTTTTTTTTTTGTAAATGCTTACAGAATGTAACTGGAATTTGTTATTGGCTGAAGGACTCAGGTCGATGGCCTTAAATACATTTATTATTATTATTTATTATTATTATTATTCAGGATTGAAATTCTAAAGGTGAGCTTCACGTAAGAAAACGACTTCTCGTATATTTTTGGAAGGATCTAGGACGGTTTTTCCGGAAGTGACATCAACTTTCGTTTTTCAAATGGGACCTATTTTTGATGGCATAAATACATTCTGCATTGAATTCTGAGTCTTTTTGATTCCAAAAGTTTGAATTTTCCCGAGAAAATTTTCTCTAAATGAGGAAATATGAAAAAAATCTCAAAATTGAACTCTGTTGAAATACAGACAAATTCGAGGTTTTTTCATTGAAAATTCTCATTTTTGAAAATGTCCGAGAAGAAAGGAGGATGCTTCTTTTCCGATAGCGTGATTTTCAGAATATGATACAGGAGGTCACATATTCTTTGTCATAGTTAGAAGTGACGAAACATCAAAAATTGAAGCGTTTTCGAAATCTTCGTCAAAAAATAATAGGAGCATTCGTCGAAGACTTTTATCCCAAAATGAATATTTTTCGAGATATTCAGGAAAAACGAATTTGTCTTCAATTCTTCTCATTCCGAATGTGTTTTTTTACTGGAAAATAATTAGCGGTCAAGTGAAATTTTTGGAAATCTCTGTTATAGGGAAAATATTTTCTATAGTTCAGACGAGTTAAGTTCTTGAAGTATCATCTGTAATGCGAAAGCTACAAATGGTTTAAAGTTCTAAATGTGAGTATTAGTGAAATCAACGTAAAAAATTCTCAGGAATACAGAAAAAAATAATTTGTAATAATTTTCAATGATTTTGAAAGAATAATTGACAGATCATGCAACAATTTCATTACCGGAAATTCAAATTTCCCTACCATGACAAAAAAAAAATTCTCCAGAATTAGGAATTTGCGGAAATTATCCTAAGCTTCAAAAAATAAAGAAGACTAAACTCGGCTGAACTATGAGATAACGGAGTTTTCCGAAAATTTTCCTTGACCGCTTATCATTTTCCAGTAAAAAAACACATTCGGAATGACATTGAAGATTGAAGACAAAATCGTTTTTCCTGGATGTCTCGAAAAATATTCATTTCGGGATAAAAGTCTTGTTGAGGGTTATGAGTATAAACCCTCAACTCCAAAACTGCATGCATTTCCCAAACTCCGAATTAAAAAAAAAAGAGCGTTAACAACGATACTCAAATACGAATTCAAAGGAGAAATATTTCAAGCAGTGTAAAAGTTATTGATGAAAAATATTTTCTCCAATAATTTTAACACCTGGTATGTCAAAGAGGACGCATTCTCTAGAAATGTTCATATAATGAACTGCTAAGGCCCATTGTTGACGTAGAATGGGTGGTTAAAGGTTTTTGGTCAGGATCTGGACTGGACCATCCTTAAGATTAATGTAACAAATGCCAATGTTGCAAATTGGTGAATGCGCATCGTCATCGCTAAGTTTTCTGAAATTTTCAAACTTTCAGGGCATTTTTAAAAATTTTTCTTTCATGAGATTCTCCTCATGACAATCATCGACGAAAAAAGGATTGGTATGCGATGACAACACATTTTTATTTATTCAGGGTTATTCATGAATATGACTCTATAGAATATTTTTAGGAAAGACACAAGATTCAGGATTGAAATTCTTAATGTGATCTTCAAGTAAGAAGACGACTTCTCGTATATTTTTTGAAGGTTCTAGGACTTCCGGTTTTTCTGGACATCAACTTTTGTTTTTCAAATAGGAAGACCCATTTTTTATTGCATAAATAGATTCTCCATTGAATTCTGAGTCTTTTTAATTCCAAAAATTATAATTTACCCAAGAGAATTATCTTCAAATGTGGAAATAAGAAAAAAAATCTCAAACTTGAACTCTCTTAAACTCTGTTGAAATACAGATAACTTCGAGGTTTTTTCATCAAAAATTCTCATTTTTAGAATCTCCGAGGAGAAAGGCTGATGCTTGTTTTCCGATAGCGTGATTTTCAGCATATGATACAGGTGGTAACAAATTTTTTGTCAAAGTTGAAAGAAACATCAAAAAATCGTTTTTTTTTTAATTGGAACCCCATTTTTTCGAAGCATTCTCGAAATCTTACTCAAAAAATACTAGGAGCATACGTCCAAGACTTTTATCCCAAAATGAATATTTTTCGAAATATTCAGTAAAAACGATTTTGTCTCCAATTCCGAATGTGTTTTTTACTGCAAAAAAATTAGCGGTCAAGTGAAATTTTTGAGAATCTCTGTTATCGAGAAAATATTTTTTTTTAGTTCTGAATTTTTATGGAAAATCTTTATCGGCGACCACTGTTGGTCGGTATCCGAACCAGTTGATTATTTTCTTCGCTTAATCGTCCATGATTTGTGGATCACAGCAATCTCTAGTTTTTTTTTTTATGTTTGTGGGTAATTTTATTTCAGCTATTTTTCTGAGTTAGATATGTAGACGACATTTTTGTTACAAAGGTTGAGACATTTATTCATTTTGCCTTTTTCTTTTCTGCATGTTTCCTATTATGATGAAAAAATTATGCTGGATACCATTTTTAATGACATTAGGAGAGTCCTCCTCGCTTATTGGCCGTGGTTTATTAGGAATTATTTCACCTAACTTCTCGCTCACAACTGCGGTAGGCATCTTCAGAGGATTCTTTGTATAAGGTTGTAACGCGACCGTTGAATTTCCGGAAGTGATGCTAGATTCGATCCGTTTGCCCAACTTATATTCTGATCATTGGCGGGAGAAGGTAGTGGGTTTATGCGCGCGATGTTGATTGGTCCATAGCTCCCTTTCGTATTGGCTTTATTATGGTCTTTTCCAACACCGGCAACTATGCGCTATGTACCAAAGAAGTTTCTTCCCTTCTATTCATGTTGTTCTTGTGTTTATATATGTCAATGGCTTCCAAGTTCATCCTAGGATGGAAACTTATGTTCGAAATAGCCTCTGCCTTTGAGAAAACAATATTGTGTCCATCTGTCAGAGCATGTTCCGCTAGTGCGGATTTTTCTGTCTGATTGAGTCGACAGCATCGTTCATGCTCCTTGATTCTCGTATTGATACTACGCTTCGTTTTACCAATGTAGAATTTGCCGCAGTCATAAGGTATCCTGTAAATACCGGGTTGAGAGAGTGGGTCGACTTTGTTTTTGGTAGTTCTGATCATTTGGCCAAGTTTTTGAGTTGACTTATAGATGGTATCTATATTGTGCCTCTTTAGTATCCTACCTTAGGGATATATGGTAAGATAGCTCTCCCATTGGGGGTGAGTTGTGATGTGTTATCATCACGTGTGGAAAGTTTTGATCTTATTGCCCTCTGAATTTCCTTAGCATTATATCCGTTAGTGACGAATGCATGCTGTAGATGTTCAAGTTCCTCCAGAAATTCCGGCTACGAGTGTTTTTATAACTCCTCGTTTTTGTTGAGGGTGATGATTGGACTGATTGTGTAGTACCTGTCAGTGTGGGTTGGTTTTCTATAAACCCTGTGTCCTAGCTTTCCATTATACTTTCTAGTAACCAAGACGTCTAGGAAGGGTAAAGCACCATCCTTTTCAATTTCCATAGTGAATTGAATATTTGTTGAGATGGGATAGGGAAGCATCCAATTCTTCAAGTCGATGACTCCAAACGACAAAAGTATCATCCACATAACGTAGCCATGTGGATGGTTTCCTTGTTGCCGCTTCAATTGCACTTTGTTCGAATTTTTCCATGAAGAAAGGTTTAGATTATATTTGGTCGTCCATGGGTTGTGGATTTCGTTTCACCTCATTTAGCTCTGTCTTTCAGTCACGTAGGAACATTTGATAAATACAAAGACTCTTCTGGTTTGATTCTCGAATTCCAAGCCCTGGGGCTATAACTTTTCAACAGTTTTCTCGAGAAGGTCTATGAATATTGTTTCTGCGGTTTGACCTACTAACGGAAAGAGTGAAGGTGAGAAAAAAAATCATGAGTTCTGGCAATACCGTATTCAGGAATACCATATAAAAAAAATTATAATTTACCGAAACCTTTCGTCGCGATTTCGACCTCTTTATATCAAACGGCGCTACAGTTATCCGTGACGCCGAAATAGGGTAATGCCCCCACTCTCCATCTCGCTCGAGCACGTATACCTTGCGAAGACTCGATGGTGCTATTATTAGACCAGATCCGTGCTATTTTTAGCATCAACGTTTCTGCGGGGGCCGGGGCATGCGCACAACACCGTGACGTCATTGCTGTCCCAGATATTATACATCTCTGACTTCGGCAGCGTTGCCGGACCTACCGATTTTGCGGTAGATCTACCGAAGATATGGAGATTTCAATTTTGAAAATGCTGCATCGAAAATCGATAGGAAGTATTTCAGCTAACTAGATGCAGAGAAATGAAGCGTACCCCCTTTGATATCCACAAAAGTGGAAAGAATTTATTTTACTATAAACAAGACGAAAGCGTGTAAAATCAACAGACTACCAACGAAAATATATTGCAATGTAACAATCTCAAGAAGAAAGCAGGGCCTTGTCTGGATCTTAATTCAAGCGAATAAATTCTTTCATTGCAGGGAGAATGTATTATGTTGGAAACTATTGTATTTTATTCATTTCAAATTTTTGGTTCTAATAAATGCATGATTTTATAATTTTTTGTTCCTTTATTTGAGTTTTATCAAAAATAATCATATTCGTGTGTGAATCTTTCTTACACCACCTTTTCCCCTAAATCTATTAACTTTGCGTATTCTACCGATATTGCGTTCATAGGTTTGGCAACGCTGGACGCTCCGCACAATGTTGTGGCATTAAGAATTGAAGCTGTGGCATAAAGGACCTTCGTTCCAAGGACGACTGGATCCTTACTGGATACATACCGATATATAGGTTTTTCTTGAAATATAGTTCAAACTGTCGCTTAAACTGTAATTCAATCTCAAGTTTAAACTTGTTTCCATATATATTCAGACTGCGATGTTAATAAAGATGGAGCAAACAAGATATAGTTACTTTCTTCACCTTGTGTGATGTGGTTTAATTAAAAATGTACCAATTGAAGAGGAATGGAGAAGTCAGAAAATGAAAAATATAAGTATTTCAGTAGGTATTTGAAGTTATTATCATTTCTTTGTCATATTTGTATGTGAAACGCTACAACACGAAAGAAAAGGACCAAATGATAACATGGAATTAACGGAATCTATAATATTGGACATCTACCAAACCGGACATTCACATATTGCGTGTTGCCAGACTATCGAATTTTCTCGATATTCATGGATATCTATGAACTACATAACTTTATCTCATTGCATTGAAGAAGATTGGTCATCGAGGTATTCTCGCGATTTTTCTGCTAAGCGTCTAATGAATATTATGTATCATTCGAAATAGTAACAATTTTATTACATCTTGAGAAACTGATCCAACAAAATGACTTCTAGCAAATAAAAACATCTTAGCTTAGAGAAGAGTTGTAAGATATTTTCGAACTGAGCTGAATTTTTCTTTTTAATTATTCATTGTACTTTTGATTAGAGTATTTCTGTACCAAAAATTAATAATAAATTTACGAAACTGTGTAACTATGATAGGTATTATTTCATACTATTTTTTTTCTGCATTTTTCCATTTATGAATTTTTTCCATTATGACGACAGAAGTGAGCCTGATTCCGTATATATGTTTCTCGAATTATTATTTAGTATAACCTGTCGTTACATTAAGATTGAGAGGAGAAAAAAACTGTACTGTATCATACGAAAACGAAAAACATTTTCTATGAAACGACTTTTTTTGAGCCACTGAGAAAGTTCTTCTTGTAATTATCGCGTTTTGTTTGGTATATGAAAATAGTATATTCTAAAACAAGTTGCAGATTGAGCTTTTATTTCAACATGAATGCAAAATTCGAAAACGAGCGACGAAGGAGCGAGTTTTCGATAGCATGAGTGTTGGAATTGCCTTCTGCAACGAGTATTAGACGGTATTTCTTCTATTTCAGTAAATTTTTGTGAAATACTCTCGAAATTCAAATGGAAATTCAGATTAGTGACTTTTGTTTTGTATATTCGCAGTTGGTGTGACATACGAAATTTGACAGATCTCGGAATTTGAATTGATCGGAGGTCAGTACTGACAATCATAAAACGAAAAATATAACTGAAAACAATGCTATAATGAGTTTCATTACAGCACTACTTTAAGTACTGTAATGAATTCATTACGATACTGAAATAGAGAAAAACACTTAAAAAAACTAGAGGAGAAAAAATTAAAATGAAGTGCTGTTTCCTTTTCACACAGAGCAGGTTTTAAATATGGGAAAACCAGAAGATATTGCAGAAAACTGATAACTCTGTTATTGGCCCAAGCAAAATCGATTTGCAAAATATTTTCAATAACAAAAACTGAAGGATGAAAATTTTTCATGAAAATTTCTATAGAATCCATGTAGAAAATTATTAAAGATATTCAAAACTCTCGAAATTAGAAGAAACTTCTTAAAATAATTATTTTCCTAAAATTTTTGACCCAATCTTTCATCAATATGGACGCTTTTGTTCAAAAATATTCTTTCCTTCAGCCTAAAACTTGGGAAAGTTATAAAATTTTGAAAAGTTCTCTATTTATTGAGTTCTCGAATAGGTCGAAGATTGTTGTAGAAAAGTTTCACAATAACTATTTTTCAAGGCAGTGATTTCTTCTCATTTCAAAACTAAAACAAGTTATCTCCATGTACCTATATGTATATCCTGTTAAGGATATTGTAGTTCAACTTCTCCTTGAGAATTATCTCTAACAGAGTATGTATTTAGTATGTTATCTAAGTTCATATTGATAAAAAAAAAGAATACATAAATCGCAGAGAAACATTCTAGTTCAACAATACTTGTTAGTTAAACCCAACTCATATTTATAAAAGACGCTTTGGATATTCTTAATCACACACGAAAATCACGAATTTTGATATGGTTTGATCTATTCGATTGTTTTCATCTGGAATTTTCGAAAACTTATTCATGTCACCATCATTTAATCACGAATAATCCATGAAACAGATAGAAGTTACCAACAAGTTGATTGAGATTGTTTGAAGTGCATAATAGTTCTCTGTCCTGCATCTACATTGTCCTAGGTCGGGTAAAATTAGGTCAATCCAAAATCTGTTGGCATAGGTCAGGTTTGTTTGTTTATTTTATGTGCTCGTACTTCTTCTGCGAAGAAAATTCCAAAAAGATTACGAAGGAGTTCACAAATAGTTTACTGATTTTGAATAAGGTTACCATCATTTTATTCGCAAGTATATGGTTGAAAATATGGAAAAGAAAGACTTGACAGTTTCAGAAAAAAATTATATTAATAAATGATAATTAAAGCAGTATTTTTTTGAAGAGAAGAACTTGTAATTTGTTCTGAATATAGAAAATGTTAGTTTCTGGAGAAAGTTATGATTTTATCGTTTGAATTCCTATATCATGAAAATATTATGTATTCATTTTACTGTAACGAAATTTCGAAATTATCAGTCACCGAAAGTATAACTAGCACCTCCGCCATTTTGCACCCCAATCGGTATTACAACATTTTAACGTTAGAAGAAGAGAAGTTTACTCGGATTAAAAAAAAAATTAGAAAATAAAATTTAGTTATTTCTATTTTGAATTTGAGTTGTAGATAGGAAAACGTAGTTCATGCTAACGATAAGATAACTCACGTAGTTGGGCCGTTGCAAGTAGCTCTAGAAACTGGTCGAGATGCATTTTTTCAAAGTTCACTTTAGCAGACAAGTTTATCGCGTGGAGGCCAGACTGTTAGTGAGGAAGGTCTGCAACCAGCTTCCTCCAGTGCAGACTAGTCACTGAAACAGATGAATCTGTTACGAGCTCGATGGATGGCGGTGAATGGATCTAGCGCCCCATTGGTCCATGGCCCTCTGACGTCACTACATTGATTGTCAAAACTCACGTGTCGGTGGGTCCGCAGGATAATGCATATTTGCAGGAATAGGACACGCTAGTATCGGTATCTCCGCCTCTTTGGAGAGGACAGTTACCTAGTTCAACATCTCATGAACGGGGTAGCGTTATGAATTGGCTGGATGAAGAGTTACTCCATGATTTCTCTTCTGGAGAATTATCAGGCATTTTTTTCAAAAGAAGAAATTTCTTGAATATTCAGTTATCTAGCAGGATGGTTAACATCTCAGAACGCTATCCAGCGTTGAACAGTTGATACCATGATGTCCTTCTGGAAAACTATGAAGCATTTTTCCAAAAGAAATAATTTCTTGAATAGATAGATAGATAGTTAGATAGAATTTTTATTTTTCAACAATAACCATATCAGCACGCCAGAGGTAAAGTGTGTTAAGTCACAATATCGAAATTAGACAAAAGAAAGATTTTTCAGTTCGATTATTGTTTCACAGAATGTGTACTGTCATTATTTGGCGACTTGATATAGCCAGGGAGTCAAAAATGTGTTTCACTAGCTAGAATTCATTAATGTGAATCCAATATTGTAGAGAGGTCGTGTCTTAAAAAATGTGACTTAACACACTTTACCTCTGAGGTGCTGATATACATTACATATACAGTGAAATAGAAAAATGGTCAGAAACAACTAATTACTATTCTAAATAATAAAATAAATACACTGACAAAAAAATTAACGCACATTCTGAAAATCTCAATTTTAATGAAAGTTAACTCTACAATGACTTTATAACTTATTTTCTCTATTTCAGTACCGTAATGAGTTCATTACAGTACTAAAAGTAATGCTGTAATGAAACTCATTACAGCATTGTTTTCAGTTATATTTTTGGTTCTGTGGTTGTCAGTACTGACCTTCGATCCACTCAATTTTCGAATCAAATCAATTCAAATTCCGCAATCTGTCAAATTTAGTTAGTGACACCAACTGCCATGACAGAATACAAAAGTCACTAATCTGAATTTTTAATTGAATTTCGAGAGTTTTCCACAAAACTTCACTGAAATAGAGAAAATATCGTCTAATACTCGTTGCAGAAGACAATTCCAACACTCATGCTTTCGAAAACTTGCTCCTTCGTCGCTCATTTTCGAATTTCGCATCCGTATTGGAATAGGAGCTCATTCTGCAACTTGTTTTAGAATATACTATTTCATGTTCTCTCGGGAAGGTTTTGATGGAAACTAGACACATTAAATGGAGGAAAAATTCAGGATTTCACCGAATCTTATGTGAAAAAAGAGAAATGAACAATTTTCAAAATACTGAAATGCTGATAAGTCATTTAATACTTGGTATTTCCACCCCTTGCGTTAATTACAGCTCGGCAATGATGGTTCATACTCAAAATGAGTGATCTTAAAATGTTCTGATTTAATCCTTCCCAGATTTCTCCGAGTTGGATTCCTAAGTCATTAAGAGTAGCTGGATGATTTTCTGAACTCCTCAGCCTTCTATTGAGGTTATCCCAAACCTGCTCAATCGGATTGAGTTCTGGACTTCTTGCTGGCCATTCCATTCGAGCGACTTCAACCTCTTCAAGATACTCCTGAACGATGCGCGCACGATGGGGTTTGGCATTATCGTCCATAAAAATGAAATTTTCACCAATGTATGGGGCAAATGGCACTACATGTTCTTCAAGAATGTTCCTTTTATACTTATCAGCATTCATAGCTCCATTATCAACGATTTCTCATTGTCTGAGTGCTAATTTGCACCCCTTAAGTTTGCTCAAGCTGATTTTGAAGGAGGCGAGCGGTTGCAAACCATTGTCTCAACGAAGAAACTCTCAAGTAACCTTCTTGAATGGCAGTTGTTACCCGTAATCTACCCTGTCCTGGCCTTTGGATATTCATACCTGTCCCTCTGAATCGCTGCATTATTCTGGACACACTTGTATGGGTAACCTTTCTGCAATTCTTGTGTATGTCCACCCTTCTTCTCGCAAAACTACCACTTGGGCACATTCCTCTTGGGTCAAATTGCGTGTTTCGCGTTGCATAGCGATCGAGTGTAGAAAATCAAACGAAAGAAACTCTATTGATCACTAGAATTGATCGAGAACAACTGATTTTAGAATGCAGCCAATACATTCAAAATATCTGATAATATCATCTTTTTTTATTCCTGCTGGGAAAAAACATCTGTATTGAAGAAAAACGTTGAAAGTGGATAACATATGCATGCATAATTCTGATAAAAATAATTATCATTGACAACACCTTCAGTTGTATTGTGCGTTAATTTTTTTGCTCAGTGTAATTGATGCCATTTTTAACTCCTACAAAAATCAATATATTCTTTTAGGGTATACGGCTCACATAAAATAAGAAGTCGCTGTACTTCTTTTTTGAATTGGTTACGATATACAATTTGAACAATTTCCCTAGGTAATGAATCAAAAAGTTTCATACACATAAATGTAAAACTGTTCTGCGCAAGAAAAAAGGTATATAAAAGATAAAGGTATGGGTGCATCCGTCTAGTATTGTTTTAATTTTCATATTCATGGAGATACTGTGGATGCTCGAAAATGAACACCATACATTTGAATATGTAAACCCCCCTTACTGTCAACAGATTATTAATTTTAAAAATACCTCTGCATGTTTCTCTATACTTCAAACCAAACATAGTACGTATTGCAAGCTTTTGCGTTATAAATATTGTTTCAACCTAGCACTATTACCCCAAAAATTACACCATAGGATAAGAGCGAATATTCTTCTCCACTTTGAGATCAGAATTAAAGAATACGATTTTAATAATGAGTATAATTTACTACACCATAAGGGTTAGGGATATCGTATTCAATCATTTTGAAAAGAATGTAATCTTCGAGAAAATCGCTGTGAAATTATTTAAAACTCAATAACAACTTGGATCAATCCAATAAAAATCAGTATGAGACATTTCGTCAATCTGGTCGCCTTTTTTCTGAAGTTTGGTTCTTTGCATATGCTTCATGAATATTTTTATTTTGAAATGAAATCAGTTTATCAATGGCTTCGATTTGAAACGAGTTTTCTGAAAATGCCAAGACGTAAATTAACAAACGCTGAGGCTAATAGGGCTCTCTGAATGCTACAGGGTGGCCTAACTCGGGTTGTTGTAGCGGCTCCAAGTCAGCAAAAGTGTGCTATCTTGACTTTGGAATAGGTTCAGGGAGACAGGTTCCTTGTTGGAAAGACCAAGGCTTGGTGGGCGACAGAAAACAACACCTCATCACCGTTTTGGCGAGAAGAAAGCCTACACCAACTTGTAGAATGCTACGGAATACTCTTCAAAATGCAGATGGGGTCCAAGTTTTCATCGAAACCATCAGACGACGTTTGAGAGAGCTGAATCTAGGTTCTAGACGTCCATTAAGAGGAGTTCCATAAACACGTGACCATAAGTGTCAAAGACTGGAATAGGCAAGGCAACATATCAATTGGAACGATCAATGGCATAGTGTCCTTTTCACTGATGAATCCAGATATTGACGATTTTCAGATTCACGAAGAATAAGGGTATCGACAATCGCACGCATATCCCGTGATCATCGGTATGTCCAAGAAGTCCATCCATTCCGAGGGGGTAGTGTTATGGTATGGGCCGGGATATGTTTCAACGAGCGCACAGATCTTCACATTTGTCTTGGGAATATGACCGCCTTACATTATAGGGGGCATGTCATTGACAATGTTTTGCCAAATTTTCTCGCTACTATTGGTGAAACTTTTCAATTCCTAGACGATAACGCTAGACCACACCGTGCAGCAATAGTTGAGAATGCGCGCGAGGAGCTTGGTATTCCACATTTACCAATACCTCCGCACTCACCAGATTTAAATTGCATAGAACATGCATGGGATATGCTCCAAAGAAGATCAGACAATCATCAACCTACCCCAGAATCCTTAAATAATCTGAGAGAGCTTCGGCCCCGTTCATGGAACCAAATTCCTCAAGAAATGTTCAACATCCTCGTGTGTAGTATGCAAAGATGTCAAGTTGTTATTGATGCCCGTGGAGGCCATACATTGTATTAATAGTCTAAAAATACTTGAATTCTCTGCGAATAAAATTTCGTTATTTTACTCGATATTTCTTAACCACCCTGTATACGCTGCAGACCTACAGGCTGGAAAATACGCGTATACGAGAAAATACAATCATTCAGCAAAAATATTCATTCAAGTATTTATTTCAAAATTTACAACAGCCTACTAATAATCTCTATATAATCTTTCCAAATGGACCGTAATTAAATATTTTAAACATAACCCGTTTACTTTTGAAACAACAGACGTCGCTCACATCATTGTAGTCGCTTTGTTCCCCATCTTTATACTTTATAATCTTTGAGTGAAAGGTTATTGAAAATTGATGACATATTTTTATGACATATGACATATATTTATTTTAGTTATTTTTGCATCGAAAAAAGTTGGTTGGCAGAATCTTTTTCGTGTATCACTAATTTGCCAGTTAATAGATGAATATTCGACAGGACAGTTCCACTACCAACTTGTAATAATGAAATATCACCATGAAAATCTGTGTGACACTGATGTATTCCAGATTTGACGCAAAATTCGAGAAAAAATTTTTGGTTTTTGTGAAAAATATTACATTTCAATATATCGCAATCGATAAATATCCATAACTACAACCGATTATAAGTGATTTCAACAAAAATTGGTCCAGTGATGCGTTATCATAATCGAAATATCGAATAAATGGCGAGTTCACGTACATTCAGAAGTGTATTGAACTGCAGGTCATAGACCTAGCTAAGTACTCCTTCTCTGCCCTAGTTACCCACACTTTGACATACTTTGCAACAAGTATTGACGTCCATTCCCCCACCTATTTCTATTGAATGACGTCAGAGGGTTGAACGGAACCAGCTATTCTTAATGGAGTCATAGGGGTATGCAGTTTCATCAATTCTGCTATGTACAGTCATCCACTTCGTTGGAATATCCAATTTTATTCCTCAATGATGATTCGATGAAAATTATTATTTGTCACGATATACAGAGCATTTCAATGAAAACTACCTAACTCACATAATTCACGTCAGGAATCACATAAAGGGGATTACCAAAATGTATATTATTACCTGAGTGAACAGTGAATCAAAAACTCATAGAAACATTTCAATTAAAAAAAAGGTTTGATTTATGTTTGAATATAATGATATAATCGAGGTTTGAAGAGTTTTCAACATTATGTTGAACATTTGTGGACATGTTTGAATAATTCGCTGACATAAATTGTCTACAGGGTGACACTTGTTCCACTGCCTATTAGACGTTTCTGGAGAACTGGGCCTATTTGAATCACGAAGTGAAAAGTTGAAAATAAATTTCTCTGAAAATTTTTTTCACAATATCTTCAAGATAAAAGATAAAAACTGAAGAAGAGGTAATATAAGTAGTCCGTATTGCGTTTCTATTCCCAATATCTTAAGCATAAACCATTCCACATTTTCGAAGAAGAAAAATGGAATATGGTGCATTTCCTGAATTTTGGAAAAAATCATCGCAGGCTATTTTAAATATTTTGAAATAAATTGTGATCAGAATTTTTCCATAACTTTTGTTTTTTAGATTAAAACTGCTTCTACTAGCTCTTTCTGCATATTTCGTGAGCGGATCATATTTAGTTGTTTCAAATTCTCGATCATTCAGGGACTTGCAACCTTTTCCTTTCTATTTTGTTCGATGAAAAATTCTTGATGTTTTTAATGTATGTATGTATTTATTGCATCGAGAAAATTGCAGGCTGCTCATTCATAATTTGAATAATTCATAAACGGAATTCGGTATCAGTTCTTCATTATAATGTGCAAAATCGATACATAAAAAAAGCAAAAATGAAATAGATGAAATGTTGAAATAAGATTAAATGAATAAACGACAAATAACAGAGTAAAAACCAACAGATAATCAAATCTCTGCTTGATTTCCTTTGTCTAAAAACTGGAGTTGCAAAATGGCGAAAGCACTGTGCTATCTTGCTTTCTAAACTTGATGATGCCATACTTCACATATACATGGTGGTCCGAAATACAATCATCTTACATTAGCCATGGATTAGAATAGGAAAAAACCTCTCACAAGGATTCTGGTACTTTCTAGTGTTTTCACCCTCAGACACTTAAACAAAATCACTTATATTTAAAAAAAAGAATAAAGTGGAAAAAAATGTTTTGCCTTTAAGGAGGCCACACACCGAAAACATTTTTGAAACATAGATGAACTCAAAATAGTAATCATCATTTTCAATTCCCAGGCTCAGAGATACTTTATCATGAGGTTGGAGAAATTATATTAGATTTCGTCACTGAGATGAGAGATATACCGGTTTCAGGATAGTAGAAGATCCGAACCTACATAGACCTTCACCTAGCTGATAATAGAATGCAACTCATTTCATAATACATTTTTCATGTTAGAAAATATATTAAAAATAGGTTGCCTGAACAAATCCTGGATTTAATGTTTTTAATAATTTTTTGAAAAATGATTTTTCATGACATTTTTCAACATCATGATAATAAGAAAATATTTTGCTGGACTTAAAGTATGAAACATATATAATATTTAGACATAGGATTATCTATTATTTATCTGGACGAAATACTGAGTTGCCAGGTTTAAACAGGTAGTCGAAATCAGTTACTTTCACTTCTGTGATAATAGAATGAATTTTATATCATCTAGGCACTGTTTTATTGTGAACACGTTAATATAGGTTGCCTGCGAAAATATTGGTCCTAATAGGGGTTGTCGATTTTCGAAGATGAAATTTCGACGCGCCAGGACAGAGCGCTCCGATGTAAGTATATCGTGAAAAAATGAAGAACCGAACGCTTTGCTGGAATGGACACTAGAATCTAGGCATCCTGTGCATTTGTCAGCTATTGAAGTTTTGACATGTTCCTACAAACAAGTTTTCATATTCAATGTTACTTTTTGAGATTTCATTGTTATGAAAAGGTTCACCTACACTTATTAAAAATTTAAACCTTATTTTCTTCGGGGAAATAAAAAAAAATTATTAGAACTAGAAACTAAAAAACCAAAAAAAAACCGGTGAGAGTTATTTCAGAAAAATTACTTCTCAAATAATTCGTTGAATTCAACAAACGTTAAAATTGTGCTATCTCGAATTCAATCAGAAAATAACTGAAAGAATAATATATCATATACTTACTGAATACTCTGTGAGAAAAATTCTGAATTTTTTATTATATAATTTCTTTTAGAAATTTTAGAGAGGTTGATTCTATTTAGAATAGAATCAACTATTGAAGAATCATTAAAGAACTGTCAGGGCGGTTTCAGGAAAAATAAGAATTCTTGCGACCAGGTTCTTAGCCTCATTACATTTATTGAATCAGGGTTTAATAAAATCTTAAGATCAGAGACAGCATTTGTGGATTTATCATCTGCATATGAGCTGTTTGGGAAGATAAATTAATTTACAAACTCTATAATCATTTAAAATGTGGAAAAATAGTTAGACTATTGGAAAATATGTTATCCGACAGAAGGTTCCGAGTTTTTGTCGATAATAATAGTAGTAATTTCGAAACTTTGAATAATGGTCTTCCACAAGGTTCAATTTTAGCCCCTCTTCTATTAAAAATATATTTGTGTGACATTTCAACTACTTCTTCGGAAAAATTTATTTATGCTGATGATATTGCTTTGGCTTTTCATCATTCTAATTTTCAAACAATAGAAAGTACCCAACGGCTATTGACCCCAGTTGTCGATGCCGTCAAATGAATTAAAAAAAAATAGAAAGTACCCTTTCCGTAGATTTGGATATAACGAAAAATTGTGGCTTTTGTGCCCGAAAATAAAAACGAGGTTTCGTGTTTTCATTTGAATAATCGCCAGAAATATAGAAAATTGAGTGTAACTTTCAGTTCTTCTCGCTTGAAACATAATTTCAATCCTAGATACCTGGGAATCAAACTTGATTCCTCTCTAAATTTCAACTCCCATTCAGATGATCTGCGTTTGAAGCTTAAAACAATATTCTTCAGAAACTAGCTGCTTCCTCATGGGGCGCTGATGCAACAATACTGGTTTTTTCTGCTGCTGAATATTGTTGCCGTGTTTGGTTGAACAGTGTTCATGTAAAGAAAATTGATGCCCAACTAAATATTTCTATGCTGATTATTACTGGTACTATCAAGTCTACACCTACTCCTTGGTTACTAGTCTTCTCAAGTCTTGTCCCTCCCCATATTCGCAGAGAGACAACAGCTTTGAATTTTTGGAACAAATTTAATTCCTTCCCGAATTCATTTCCCATACTCCATATATTCCAGATAATAAGGTCCCCAGATTGAAGTCGCGTAAACCTTTTTGGTCAAATTTTCTGATTGATATGAATAGGAGCGACAAGAAAATTTAGCAATCTGAATAGAATGTATGCAACGTTTTCAATGAAGATCTTATTACTGATTCTTCCATCAGAGTTCCTGGTTTTGACCTTCCCAGAAGAATATGGTCTGTTCTAAATCGCATTAGAACAGGCCATGGACGATGCAACAGCATGCTCTTCCGATGGAATTTGGTTGAGAGCCCTAGTTATGAGTGTGGGGAAAATGAGGTGACTATAGAACATCTTATAAATAGTTGTGCCATTTATAAATTTCAAGATGGTTTCGAGGCTATACATAAAGTAACTAATGCATTTCTGAAAATAATTTAATTTATTCTAAATAATTGGTTTCATTTCTGCTTTTGTCTTTTCTCATTTCAGATCAAGAATTGCCAATCGTTTTGTGAAAAATCTGTTCATCTCAGTCCATAGATAGATAACATGACGTTTTCTTGGATCACGCTGATGTCTTACAAGATTTCTCTGATATTTAATATTTTTAGTAATTTTTTTTCACGGGCAAGATAAGGGCTGAGGTGTTTTCCTTTCCTCATTCCATTTTTTCTTTCCTTTTCTTGGTGCCTTGGTATTTTTCTGGAACACATTTAACCTATGTTGTGCGGGAAAAATAGTTAAAGGGGGTCTGGTCATCCTTGGTTTCATCATCATCATTCATTTACCATCAAGAATAGATTACATGGCAGGTCAAAATAGTTAGTTCATAATATATAGTATAAAATCACATATAAAAACACAAATCAGTAAAATACGTGTACAAAAGAAGTTTAAATATTTTTATGGAAATAAAACTTATTCATCGAAATTAATGTCCCAGAAATCTTCGAATTTGTAAATAGTATTTCGTAATAATGATTTCTTCATCCTCTTCAACAACTTATGTCGAGGCAGCATCTACAGTTTTGAGGGTAGTCTATTATAGAATTTAATTCCGAAATGATTGGTACCTGTTTGGGTCCTCTTCAGCCGATGAAACTCAATGCTAAGTTCATTTCTGTGTCTAGTATTATAGTGATATTGGTCATTGTTTTGTCTGTATCTATCTCTGTTGTCGTGGACATGCAGTATACAGGTAAGTATATATAAAGAGGTGACGGTGAGTATACCCAATGATCGGAAGAGCTCTCTGCATGAAGTGGTTCTTGGGAGTCCAAAAATAGCTCTGACAGCTTCTTTTTGTTTCGTTGGTCATCTTAAGAACATGGTTCTCCGGATTCATCACAACTTCTTCAGCTTGCACAAGTGATGACCAATCGTGAGAAGAGTTCTATCATCTCCCAAAAAAAGGTTCATCTTTGAGAACATTCATTTTCATTTTTTCAACCTTTCCAGTTTCGTGACAGTTTCTTTCAAATTTGTCAGGGCATTCTATATACTGACTGGATGTCAACCGGAAATTGAAAGTTCCAAATTTCGCCCCACACCTCACCCGGAACCATCAAAATAACGAAGCAATTCATGCCGAAAATGTAGATGTAACAATGCGGATTCCTTGCCGTCAAATCGGCCTCTCTCTATGCCGATATTCAGAATGAAATTGTCCTAAATACTGAATGACGTCAGTCGGACGTCACTATATTCCGGCAGGGGAAGTGGGAAACTGGGCCAAACAGGGTGCGATGCCCCGGATAGCAGGTTCGAGGACGATGCACAGGACTCATTATGGGATAGGGAAGGATATCCGGTCCTAATTCCGCGAAGAGCTCCCTTGTTGTCTCAACCCCCGACTCCCGCTCGGTTGTGTTCTATTTTTGAGGCATCCCCGTTTTTATGAATCGGGCTATTTCGGGAGAGGAGCGGTTGGGGTTCATTTCCGGATTATTTTCGACTGATGTTAGGTGGTTGTGGATTTTCTTCTCGTCGGGGTTACTCTTTTCATTTTAATATTTCTGTATAAGTCATGGTGGAATAGCTATTTCCCTATTTCAATATCGTTATGAGTTCATTTTAGTACCAAAACACGGCCTACTAAATCTAAAAGGCCGGAAGGTTAGACGTTGCCGTTGTTACGATCGAAGTGTCAAGTAGGACGAGTAGATATGGACATTATACGGATTTCTTCTGCAATTCGTACTGTTTTCGAACTAATTTCGAATTCACAATGCCCAAAAAAATTAACGCACATTCTGAAAATCTCCATTTTAATGACAGTTAACTCTACATTAACTTTATAACTTATTTTTTATCTGTAGCTGTTTGCATCCATGTTTGATATATAATGTAATTGATGACGGGAATTTGGACTTTTGGTATTTATTTAATTTTCTATTAAATCTTTTGCCGACTGTCCTGACCTCTCGAATTAATATTTAACAATTTCCACCTGTCTTGTCTTCATAATATGAACGAAGAAATACAGATACCCAATTTTCAGTGAAAATTGAGCCTTGAAAAAGGAGTGAATTACTCCGAAATGTCGGCAAAAGATTTTATACAAAATTAAATAAATACCAATGGTCCAAATTCCTGTCATCAATTACATAACTTATTTTTCATGTTCTCTCGGGAAGGTTTTGAATGAAACAAGACACATTAAATGAAAGAAAAATTCAGGATTACACCGAATTTTATGTGAAAAAAGAGAAATGAACAATTTCAAAATACTGAAATGCTGATGAGTGATTTAATACTTGGTATTTCCACCCCTTGCGTTAATTACAGCTCGGCAACGACGGTTCATACTCAAAATGAGTGATCTTAAAATGTTCTGATCTAATCCTTCCTTGATTTCTCCGAGTTGGATTCATAAGTCATTAAGAGTAGCTGGATGATTTTCTGAATTTCTCAATTTTTTTCTGAAAATGCCAAGACGTAAATTACCAGACCCTGTGGCTAATAGGGCTATCGGAATGCTACAGGGTGGCCTAACTCAGGTTGTTGTAGCGGAAAGGCTCCAACTCAGCCACAAAGTGTGATATCTCGACTTTGGAATATGTTCAGGGAGACAGGTTCCCTGTTGGAAATAACAAGGCTTGGTGGGCGAAGGGAAACAACACCTGCTCAGGATCGTTTCATGACCGTTTCGGCGAGAAGAAAGCCTACATCTACTTGTAGAATGCTTTGGAATACTCTTTGAAATGCAGATTGGGTCCAAGTTTCCATCGAAACCATCAGATGACGTTTGCGAAAGGTGAACATAGGTTCTAGACGTTCTTGGAACGATCAACGGCGTAGTGTCCTTTTCACTGATTAATCCAGATATGAAACGATTTTCAGATTCTCGAAGAATAAGGATTTGGATAATCTCACGCATACCCCGTAATCGTCGCTATGCCCAAGAAGTCCATCCATTCCGAGGGGTTAGTGTTATGGTATGGGCCAGGATATGTTTCAACGGACGCAGAGATCTACACATTTGTCCTGGGAATACGACCGCCTTACACTATAGGGAACATGTCATTGACAATGTTTTGCCAAATTTTCTCGCTGCGATTGGTGAAACTTTTCAATTAGGGTTGCGTTCATAAACTTACTCAGAGTAAGCTCTCCTTACTCTGAAGCGTTCACAAACCTAATTTGCCTTCCTCGGAGTATACTCTGTGAGCGTTCATAAACTTCCTCTGAGTAAGCTCTGCATACTCTGCTCTTTGGGAGAGTAAACACATACTATGACATCTGTGACGTACGATTTACATTCTGTCTCGCTCCCGCAGCCTTTTTGAAACTTGAATATTATTCGAATAAGTATTTATTTATAGTTTTGTTTATTTTCCAATAACGAAATACGACATAAATGATTTTCCACGTGAAACAACCATTCTGTAAAATAAGGAAATATAGGAAAGAATTACTTTAATAATTAATAAATTTGATAAAATTGCTAGGAGTGGATTTACGAAGCTCAAAGTAAACTTTACCAGATAAGTTTCGAAAAGGGTTTCTGACTGTATTGCAGAACCTAAAATGGTCCGTTCAGGTTCAAATAAATCGAAACATAAAAAGTCCCAAATAACTGTTTTTTGTACCTGATTAGAAATCAACGTTGATATTTTGTTTAGATCTGTCAAAGTTCATTCATAATTTGCTTAATCTTTCATACAATATTTTCAACTTCTTTTTGTTAGCTTCCTTAAATGAAACTATTTCCGGGTACGAAGTAGGTATTCAATTTTTTCTGGCGTTGAGTCAATGAAACAACAAAACATAATATAACATTTTTAATTTTCTTTTTGCAAGAGAAAATTACAGACAATAATATCCTTTTTCATTGTTTCTGTCCCATGAGAACATTTATCAGTTCCTTCACAATCATAAAAAAAACGGTTGTGCTCTGCTTTTAAAATAAAATAAAAATAGACTTTACTTCGAAGACGCAACTAAAAATGTACGACTAGAGAGAATTCTTTTCTTAAACTTCTATTATTCATTCACGATAGCACTAATTCAATATAAATAATGTATATACAAAAATATTATTCATAACCTATACCTTTGTTTACATTTTCGAATGACATTTGTCAGAGTAAGATTGTGAACGACGAGTGTGGAGTAAAGACCAAGTATATTCTGATCATATGGCCATACTCTTACTCTACTCTCTGAATAAGTTTGTGAACGCAGCCCTAGACGATAACGCTAGACCGCACCGTGCAGCCATAGATAAGAATGCGCGCGAGGAGCTTGGTATTCCACATTTATCAGATTTGAATTGCATAGAACATGCATCGGATATGCTTTAAAGAAGATTAGATAATCATCAACCGACCCCAGAATCTTTAAATGATCTGAAAGAGCCTATGCCCTGTTTATGGAAATAAATTCCTCAAGAAATGTTCAACAACCTCGTGTGTAGTATGCAAAGAAGATGTCAAGCTGTTGTTGATGCCCGTGGAGGCCTTACATTGTATTGGTAGTCTTAAAATGCTTGAACTCTCTGGGAATAAAATTTCGTTATTTTACTCGATTCTTCTTAACCACCCTGTATACGCTGCCGACCTACAGGCTGAAATAAATTTTATTTCATGCAACTTGAAATCATATTAATATGAATTTATACTATATTTTTTTGGAATTTAAGTCAATATATCTAACTCATGTGGAGCAGTTCAAATCGAGCATATCGACACCAGTTCATACTTATGGATTTCTACCGACCCTCGCTCAGGAAAATTCTTTATATCCCGACCATTACGAGGGCCTCCGCTCGCGACAAACGTCTCTTCAGGAAACCATTTTCATTTGTACCATATCGAATCAATGCGCCCAGTCGAACGGAATGGCATTTCTGAATATTCTCATTGAACATTACATTATTCCGGCAGGCAGGAGCAAAAGGTGTCAATCCTCCGCTCTAAATTTGCCATTAAATAGTTGTCCTGGCAACGGCAATGACGTCATGCTCCAGTCATGGTTTCGGGGGTATATAGGTCGGCTATTTTTAGATCGCTCCTCTGGACAAATAAAATATCTCGAAGTTCTCAATGAATCAACCGATTCGATGATTCCTTCTGACTGAATGGACCCTGTGCGGTGGAGGATTCTTGTGTTATTCTTTCGAGGATGATCTTGATTTCCGAGTCTGAAGGGTGGAGATGAGGAAGCTTTTTTACATCTATTTGATACGCATACAGTTTTCAAAAGACAAATGAAATAATAGTTATTTATGATATGTGTTAAAAGTAACGTTTTATATTGTGAGTGAAAAAGTTTGTGAAATGAGCGAATTGAACAATTTCACGAACAAAATAAAATCACTTTCAACACAATTACCATACAATGTTTTTTGTACAACTGCCATATTTTGATAATGAAATGGGCGAATTTGCAAGGACAATAAACTTCAAAATGCATTTTAATATTCAAATAATCAAAAAGTTGTTGTGAATGGCAAACGTTGCCAACGTTATGATTACTAACAAATCAGAAAAGACTCTGTCATTTGAATTTCGTTCATGTCCAATTTTCGTCTTGGGTTTTTAACTGCTTAATATGTTTGTCGAGAGTCCAATTGTGACGATTTGGTTTTTCCTCTGATATTGAAGCGTCTGCAAGAAGAGCAAATCTGGAGGTCCTACGTAAAAAAATCTGATTAGCAGTACGATATTGCATATAACAATTTCCTGGCCTGGTGTAAATTGAAAAATGAAGAAGGGAACTTCAGTGGAACTGTTTTCCTGGCATACTTAGAAAAAAATATAAAATATGGAGTTCATCAACTTTGTGGAGCAAATTTTCAATGATAAAGTCAAGCGCCCTTGTTTCGTGTGGATGTAAGTAAATATTTTAAGGTAATAGCATATTCAAAACGGAAAAGTGAAGGATATCGTCCCGAAAAATCGAAAATTCTCACTGGTGAACAAGTTGAAAAGTTGATAAAGGAGGCATCAGATGAGAAATACTTGATGGTTAAGGTTGCAACTATTTTCGCATTTTGAAGCCTCTCGGCGTGAAGAAGTGTGTAATTTATCAGTGGAAGGTGGAAGACATCGAAATAATAAATAAATCATTGTTTATACAACGAAAGTCAGTCGTTCTTTCAGTATTATTGGGAAGTATGTAGACTATTTTCATAAGTACTTTGCACTGCGCCCTTCTGTCATCAAACACCGTCGTTTTTCCCTGAAATACATGAATAATAAATGCACTTCCGATCCAGTTGGTAGAAATGCATTTGGGAAAATTGCATCTATTGTTGCCGAATTCCCCAAACTGCCAGAACCAAAGCAGTATACAAGACACTGTTTTTGAAGATCCTCCGCTTCATTGCCAGCAGAATCAGGAGCAAATATTACGGATATAGAAAAAAACATGGTGGATGGAAGTCTACGACGGTAGCCGTGGGTCATGTTGATTATTCCATTACATATAGAAATGTCATTGTTGAAAAAATTCTCCCAACCCAAACAGATTTTGGATCATCATCATCATCCAATATTGTATTTCCGGTTTCTACAAGTACTGATGGTGCTGAGGATTCTAATAATGTGTTGCGCAACTCCCTAACATCACACGGCATTAATGTTAGTAATTGTTCTAGTTTTACGATTAATATTGATGTTCATAAGTAATGATTGTTAAATGTTGATATTGAAAATTTGCAGATGCTGAATTTTTCTCATCTGATTTCATCATAAGAAAATGGAATGCTGAAAATATTTTTAACACTAATGTTAAAAATATTTTCAACACGCTTCCACGTAAACAATCAATTTTAACATTGTTTGCTGTCATTGAAAGTGTTACTTTTAATGGCAGTTGCACAAAAAATAATTTTTTTTTGGTTTCCTCAAAGTTGGTGATACCTGAACTACTGCTTTTTAACAGAAAGAGATAAAGCAGAATGAATGACACATTACGGTCGTCCTTTTTAGTAAAACTGATAACGGCATCAACTGCTCTATCTTCTTTTGTTTTCTAGGTATAGGCCAAAATTGAAATTTGGGTGACTTCGATTTTCGTAATTATCTCCGTTTTGTTCGTGCTAAGATGTTAAAATGACAACACTTTTTAGAGACACTTTTTTCAAGAAAAAAGAACACAACTTTATTTCATGGTTATAGTCCAGCAAGGAAACCTCTTGGGAAGAAACATAGATACTGGATTGCTGTGAAAAAGTGTTTGTATAATGATCTCATTTTAATATCCTAGCACAAATAGAAACGAAGATAAAAGTTAAGAAGTTGTTGTTCAGATATCACCAATTTTGCACACCCTTTACAATCCTAGATACCCAGGAGTCAAATTTGATTCCTCCCTAAATTTCAACTCCCATTTAGATGATCTGCGTTTGAAGCTTAAAACTCGAAACAATCTTCTTCAGACGCTAGCCGGTTCTTCATGGGGTTCTGATGCAACAATACTTCGTACGGCAGCACTAGGTTTGGTTTTTTCTGCTGCTGAATATTGTTGCCCTGTTTGGTTGAACAGTGATCATGTAAAAAAAAAATTGGTACGCAACTAAATTTTTCTATGAGGATTATTACTAGTACTTTCAAATCTACACCTACTCCTTGATTACCAGTCCTCTCAATATTGTCCCTCCCCATATTCGCAGAGAGACAACAACTTTGAATTTTTTGGAAGAAATTTAATTCCTTTCCAAATTCATTTCTCATACTCACCCATATTCCAGATGATAGGGTCCCCAGATTGAAGTCGCGTAAACCTTTTTGCTATGGAAAAAGTGTCTGTATAAGGTTTTAGTTTCAACATTCTAGCACTAACAGAAACGGAGATAATGACCAAAGTTGAAATCGCCTAAATTTCAATGTTGGCCTATAACTCGAAAACAAAAGAAGATAGAGGAATGCAGTTGATGGCTTTATCTGTTTCTTTAAAAAAGAAATGTGTCATTGATTTTCTTTCTTCTTAACTCTTTCGGTTAGAAAGTTGTAGTTCAGGTATCACCAATTTTGCACACTTTGACTCATTTTGGTTAAGACTGCACTGTATCTAATCTAGGATATTATTGAAGAAAGAGACATGCACTTTTCGCGATCCTGTATGACTTCTTTGTAAAAACCACTTTTGTTCCTGAATCACAGGGCTGAAATGAAAATGTTCCATTTTAGAGATTTTTTATTTCTCTCAGGCTCTGTATAAGATACCCCTGCAATGTTTTAACGTCAAAGTTTTGCAATATTTTTCTGAATATATTTTATGTATGAAAACCTAATTTTCAATGAATTTCAGTTTAAAAAATCAGGAAAATCCATATTTATGTTTGTGTATTTAATAAACAGTTCTTTCACACATGCATTTTATTATAACTTTTTCAAAACGCAACAATGGGAAGCGAAAAATAGAACAACGCTCAGGAGGAACACTCCTAGACATGCTCAGGCAAAGAAATTTGTTTTATTCTAGCCTATCTAAACCAGAAAACTTATAAAACTGCCACGGGCTGAACTTCGGGTACTAGTAGATCTATTGACTGGATATTTGCGGTACAAACATCTTTCATACCGCATGGTGAAGTCAGCAAATAAAATTTTGAGACTGCTACGGATCAGCAGAAGAAACGGCTGAACACATGGTATGCAAGTGTCTAGAGGTGGCGGAACTAAGAACCATTCACATGGGGAAGTCGGTTCTGGATTTTCATGAGGTACCAGCTAAAGCTTCTAAGGATGCCGTTGGATTTATCAACACCATTGACGCCATGTTTGGGCGTTCATAATAATAATAATAATAATAATAATACC
Source organism: Hippodamia convergens (assembly GCA_038502775.1). Classification (NCBI taxonomy): domain Eukaryota; kingdom Metazoa; phylum Arthropoda; class Insecta; order Coleoptera; family Coccinellidae; genus Hippodamia; species Hippodamia convergens. The sequence goes on from CM076614.1 coordinate 35,803,964, forward strand.
TAATTGATTGACTTGTAGAAATATGTAAATATCATATGAAGATTTTTTTCATGAAATTCAGATCCTCCTAAAAAATATCTCATATCCGATAACAAAATTTTTCACATAACAGTCGCTGAGATATATAGAATACTCATGAATTTATGGAAATAAACCAGGGCTTACTAATTTTTTTTAAATTCTTACCTTGTTCATAGAAACTATCTAAGTTCCAACTGTTTCTCAATAAATTCAGAGAACAAATCTACCAAGGAATAATTTATATTCTGATGAAGTTTGATGTTATGTAACGCCATCTCTCTGTTGTTTCCTGAGCTATTCAGCCAAACAGAACCTTTGGAATTGGCTTCCTTCTCTGCAACTATTAATGGCAAATGGTTTCTTCTCATATATCTGGATGATAAAAATAGAAACGTATTTTTGGTTCATCAAAGATTTTTCTATTACGGGTGCATCGATTGCAGAACCTCCAAGCCTATATCGTAACTCTTTGATCGTAACTGATCTTCATTTGATGAACTTCATGTTTGTAGGTAGCTATTTTGAAAATTGTTACAATATAAATATTTATTTAATTTATGTTAGGGAGGTCGTAGGAAGAGTTATTCAACCAGAACCTCATGATGAAGCAACTAGTTTCCGCAGAATATTATTTCTAGTTTTCAACTTAAAGACGTAATTCATCCAAAAGAGCTTTGAAATTTAGACAGGAACCTAGTTTAATTCTTGAATATTTAGGATTGAAATTGAGTTTTAGGAAAGAATCATCGAAATATCCCCTCATAACTAAATTCACTGACGAATGAATATATTATTTTGATTGAGAGTACTAAAAACGAAAAAATGAAAAAACTTATCTAGCTGCCTTGTTACAATTTAATATGTGTGCTGTTAGTTTTCTTTTTGATAAATACACAATTTTAAGTTTTTTCAAGCATTAGATCTACCGCCTATTTCTTCGAACGAATGTAGCAGAAATTTAATTGCGTGAATCTTTTGAACATAGCTTCATTCAGCCAAAGTAACCAAAACTGAATAGCAAAATTAAGGTATAGGTGATAAAAATATCTACAACATTTGTTTCACACTTTTTTCTCTTCAAAATTGATGTGAAAACTTCAAAAATACTAGTTTTTGTTTAATTGCTTTTATTTTTTACGAAAACATTTTTTGCATTAAATTTGTTGAAATCATTTTCACCTTTCTTATGTTTCAAACAAAGTGTAATTTTTTCATTTGAAATATTCATTTTTCCACTCAATTTTGATTTAATATCGAAATAGCAGCCTAACCATCAATTGAAAATTCTCACGTCAAAATATATTTTTGTTCTATTTTTTTGTTTCAACTTCTGATAAAGTATTTATTTTATGAATACATTCCTATAAGAAGCGTTGCATTCGTCGAAAGAATTCTCAAAATATGAAAAAAATTAGATGAGAGTATTCGTTATTATGTTTGTTATTCCTCTTCTAAATATCTTATGCACCAATCGTTTTCACATTTTTGAGGTCGAAGTCTGTGCAAATATTGAAAATCTCTAGAATTTTGAAAAACTCGTCACAGGGTGTTCCAAATGTTGGGCCAAAAATTGGGATCAAATCAAGATTTTCTCAAACTTTCATTTTTCGAATTAGAACCCTATGTTTTCATGTTTGCATTGGATTCTGCGAAGAAAAACAATGATTGTGTTCTAACATGTCAATGCACCTGAAATGAATAATTCTTGAGTTATTCAGGATTTTTTTATTTTATGTCGTACCTAGAGTAAAATTCATGAAATCTGATTCATATCATCAATGCTAAATAAATTCAGAAAAAATATCTTTTTCTAGTTAATTATTGGAATGATTTATCATCTATAACCATAGATCATTGTTCATATGAAACAGATTTTATGAATTTGACTCTACGTACGGCATAAAATCTTCAGAAAACCCTGAATACTTAAAGTCTCCATTTGAGGAGCATCAACATGTATAGAACACCATCATTATTTTTCTTCGCAGGATAAAACCCAATCATGAAAAATAGAGTTTCAATTCGAAAAACGAAAATTATGAGCCAATCTTGATCCCAATTTTTGACCCAACATTTGGAACACCTGTGACGAGTTTTTCAAAATTCTAGAAATTCACAATATTTTCACAACCTCAAACTTCGAAAATGGTTTGTGCATAAGATATTTAGAATAGGAATAACAAACATAATACCGAATAATCTTATCTCCATTTTTTCTTCAGTTCTTTTTTTCATATTTGGAAAAGTATTTCGACGGATGCAACAATTTTAAAAGGAATGTATTCAGAATTGAATACTCTATCAGAATTTGAAACGAAAAAACGGAAAGAAAAAACAGAAGAAAGAGCTCTATCGATTAGAATAATAAAATACAGGGTGTACCATTCAAAAAACAATAGTTCACAACAAATTTTCAGGTTTTCGATGCCTTTATGAATTTCTTAGTACTGAATCCTGAATGCCCATGAAAAATATCTTAAATTTGCCCATTCAAACGTTTTTGTACGACCAATATTAACTGAGATAGCTATTGTGTAAAATATAAACAATCACCCTGTTCATTGTTATTCATACATCAGAAGAATTCTCTTTATTCAAGAGGTGAAGAGGTAACATTTTTTATATTTTACAATTCCTTCATTGTAGTACTCTATGATGAACAACATTCTTATTTTTTTTTTCCCGAGAAAAAGAGAATAAATAGGGCAGATTGCTGTTTGGCCATTGTGAATCTGCACGTATAGGCAACTCAAAATACACAGTATTTGTTTATATATATATATATATATATATATAATATATATATATATATATATATATATATATATATACAGGGTGTATCAAGTTCGACGGCCTATTAGGCCTTTCTGGAGAACTGGACCTATTTGAAATCTGAAAATTAGGATTATATTATTGTTTGACAATATCTACCGATCTAAAATATTCTTGGAGCCTGACCACTTTCAGTTATACAGGGAGTGAAAAAAAAATTTTCAAAAATTTTTTTTTCTGTTTTTTTGTTTTCGAATTGGATAGAGTATGCAATTCTGAATACATTCGTACTCGAATGGTTGCATTCGTCGAAATACTTTCCAAAATATCGAGAAAAAACTGAAGAAAAAGGGGAGATAAGTGTATTCGGTATCATGTTTGTTATTCCTAACCTAGATATCGTAAGCACAAACTGTTTTCACAGTTTTGAAGGCGAAGACTGTGGAAATATTGTACAATTTCAGAATTTTGAATAACCCGTCACAGGGTGTTCCAAATGTTGGTTCAAAATTTAGGATAAAAAATGGCTCATAACTTTCGTTTTTCAAATTAGAACCCTATTTATTCATGATTTCGTTGGATTCTACAAAGAAAAATGATGATAATGTTCTAACATGTTGATGCTTCAAAATTACTAATTCTTGAGTTATTTGGGATTTTCTGTTTCTATTCATGAAATCTGTTTCACATCAACAATGATAAAAGAATTCAGAAAAGAGGAAGTCACTATAGTGAGTTATTTGAGTAATTTATCTTCTATGACCAAGGTCATTGTTGATATGAAACAGATTCTATTCATTTGACGGTACGTTGACATGAAATCAGGAAATCCTGAATAACTCAAGAATTATTAATTTTAGGAGCATTAACATGTTGAAACATTATCATCATCCAACGCAATCATAAAAAAATAGGGTTCTAATTTAAAAAACGAAAGTTATGGGTCAATCTTGATCCCAATTTTTGAACCAACACCCTGTGACGGGTTTTTCAAAATTCTGAAAAGTGTACAATATTTCCACATTCTTCTCCTTCTGAAATGTGAAAACAGCTTGTGCTTACGATATCTAGGTTAGGAATAAAAAACTTATTACCGAATACACTTATCTTCCTTTTTTCTTTAGTTTTTTCTCGATATTTTGGAAGGTATTTCGGAGAATGCAACTATTTGAGTACGAATATATTCAGAATTGTATACTCTATCAAATTCAAAAACAAAAAAAAAAGAAGAAAAAATTTTTGAAAATTTTTTTTTCACTCCCTGTATAACTGAAAGCGGTCAGGCTCCAAGAATATTTTAGATCGGTAGATAATGTCAAACAATAATATAATCTCAATTTTCAGATTTCAAATAGGTCCAGTTCTCCAGAAACGTCTAATAGGCCGTCGAACTTGGTACACCCTGTATATAATAGTAGAATGGAGATTTGTTCAAAACATTTCGTCATAAAATTTTCCGTGGTGTTCGGAAGAAAGATAGGTGTAATAACACATGGACTCAGATGCGTTAATATTATTGGAATATATAGTTCACCGAATTAAAATCAAATGTAATACTTTCCCGAAAACGCTATCAACCGTAGCGACACCTACTGGCAGGAAAAAAATTATTTCCTATTTTTTTTTCCATTTTCAGGGTTTTATGGTATTTTATGTTAGCCTCGCCGTAGAAGAATCCAACAAAAAGTCTTTCATAACAAACAGTTCATCAAATCTTGAGTTATAAATGGTGTAACCAACAATATGGCCGACTTAGTTATATATATTAAGATATAAACCATTGTTCACCCTTGAAAGGTCACTTCCCCCTCCAAATCTCAGATCGCCAGTATTTATTTTTCCATTAATTTTTGTTATATTCTTTTCCTTTTCCCATGGGTTTCATCATGCTTTTATGATTTTTTCCAAAAATCATTGACCCTGGTCTACAACCGTCATCTAGGAATCATTATTTCGAAAAAATATCTCGACACAAAATGAATTATTTCCTAAATTAACGTAATCTGGGTTGATAATAAAACCCAACAAATGGAGGAGCTAAACGAAAAATTATGAGAATAATGCTATTCAATCGGCACAAAAGTATCAAATGCCCGCTTCTATTTCAGTACCTGTGCAGCGGAGGAGGAAAATTCCTAATTGGTAGCACCCGCAGGAGAGGGGACAAAATTACAAACTTATCCTGAGCTTCCTTGCGTTTCAGTTCCAACAGTCAGCACAGGAATCTCTTGTTGGCTGCTCACCATTTCCATCTTGAATTTTTGAACCAGGTACGTCACCCCAAAAGTTATATAACTGGTGCATTTATAAAACGCAATTCGTTTGTCGGTTGTATTCTGCGAGAATTTCAGTGCTGAAGTGTCGTGAAAACCAGTGTTTTTTTTCCTCAAGTTGGTGTAAGTGGTTTGGAAATTTGTCGGAGGATTATCGTTCTTCATGAAAAAAAAGACGAGATGTTTTCTGATTGAAGAAAACCCACCTTGAGAAGTCATTTGGCTACGGAAATTCTATATCTACATCAATTATTTCAAAAACACAATGGAAATTCATTCAATCATGTACTAAAGTTTTCAAAGTCGATCATATGGAGGAAAAACCCCTTCTCGTAATATTTTTCTCCATTTTCTCGCAATCGTATACCCTAGAAATGCTCCGGTTTACCACAGCCAAATTTGGTCTGCAACATTGTTCTATTTTTATCGTTCAACTATAAAACGTATATTTTTAGATCATCTTTCGTAAAAGACATGGAGTGCCTGTTCTCGAATATCCGAAGTTAGTTTCGACATAATAAAAGTATTTCTAATTCTTTCTATTTCATAAAAGCGTATCTATAGCGTAAAATGATGAATATTCTTATACAGGGTTGGGATAAAGCATGAGACCAAGTAAATATCATTGGAACGAAAAAGACAATAATGTCACACTTTGTCATGGGTTTCTCACATCATCACTGTTACCAATCATCATTTATATTTCTATATTTCTTCAATACGATCTTTCAGTTGAATTAAGCATTCTTTATTGTACAGGGTGGTTGTTTATACACTGCGCAAAAAAATTAACGCACATTCTGAAAATCTCAATTTTAATGAAAGTTAACTCTACATTGACTTTATAACTTATTTTTTATGTTCTCTCGGGAAGGTTTTGAATGAAACAAGAAACAAGACACATTAAATGGAAGAAAAATTCAGGATGAACAATTTTCAAAATACTGAAATGCTGATAAGTGATTTAATACTTAGTATTTCCACCCCTTGCTTTAATTACAGCTCGGCAACGACACTTCATACTTAAAATGAGTGGTCTTAAAATGTTCTGATCTAATCCTTCCCAGATTTCTCCGAGTTGGATTCCTAAGTCATTAAGAGTAGCTGGATGATTTTCTGAACTTCTCAGCCTTCTATTGAGGTTGTCCCAAACCTGCTCAATCAGATTGAGATCTGGACTTCTTGCTGGCCATTCCATTCGGGAGACTTCAACCTCTTTAAGGTACTCCTGAACGTTGCGCGCACGATGGCATTGTGCATTATCGTCCATAAAAATGAAATTTTCACCAATGTATGGGGCAAATGCCACTACATGCTCTTCAAGAATGTTCCTTATATACTTATCAGCATTCATAGCTCCATTATCAACGACTACTGGGTCTGTGCGAGCAGTCAAAGATATTCCACCCCATACCATAATCGATCCTCCCCCGAAACCAGTAGTATTTAGGAAATTGCACTGAGCATATCTTTCCTATGGACGTCTGTATACAAGGATATGTCGATCACAATGGTAGAGGCAGAATCTAGACTCATCTGTGAAGAGAACTCTTTCCCAATCGGCCTCTTTCCAATGGATATGATCTCTCGCAAGATCCAAACGCGCCCTTCGATGGGCTGGGGTAAGAGCTGGACCTCTTGCCGCGACACGAGGCCTTAGATCATATTCTCTGAGGCGATTTCTTATTGTTTGAGTGCTAATTTGCACCCCATGAGTTTGCTCAAGCTGGTTTTGAAAGATGCGAGCGGTTGCAAACCGTTGTCTCAACGAAGAAACTCTCAAGTAACGTTCTTGAATGGCAGTTGTTACCCGTGGTCTACCCTGTCCTGGTCTTCGGACATTCATACCTGTCTCCCTGAATCGCTGCAACATTCTGGACACACTTGTATGGGAAACTCCAAACCTTTCTGCAATTCTTGTGTATATCCACCCTTCTTCTCGCAAAACTACCACTTGGGTATTCTTCTTGGGTCAAATTGAGTGATTCGCGTTGCATAGCGATCGAGTGTAGAAAATCAAACGAAAGAACAACTATTGATCACTAGAATTGATCGAGAACAACAGTTTTTAGAATGGAGCCAATACATTCAAAATCTGATAATATCATCTTTTTTTATTCCTGCTGAAAAAAGAACATCTGTATTAATTAAAAAAGTTGAAAGTGGATAACATATGCATGCATAATTCTGATAAAAATAATTATCATTGAGAACACCTTCAGTTGTAGAATAAATTTGAGATTTCCATAACCTGCGTTAATTTTTCTGCGCAGTGTATTTTACTCAATAGCTATCTCACTTAATATTGGTCGGACAAAAACGTTTAAATGGGCAAAGGACCCAATTTTTTCATATAATATTCATATCAATCTTAGGAACAATATATCGGATTTTTACGAAATTCTTACACCCGGTTTGTTCTATAGGGCGTTCGAAAAGTGCGCCTCCGAAAAAATGAATTTTTAAACTTTGATGATAATTCTTCTAATTTTCGGAATTTTTCATTATGCCTTGGGATCTGAATGACAAGAGATCACAGATATCCAAACAACTTCCACCACGTTAAGTTTCGTTATACAGGCTGTTTCATGAAGCTGTATAAGTAACTGAATGTAGCTTTGTTGGCGACTTTGTGACCACCCTGAGATTTTCGAAATATGATACCATGAAGTATGTCAACCTCTGTAGGAAGTTTCATCAATGTACAAAGAACAGTTCGAATTTTACACATCTAAGGCACGATGTGAAAAAACTCAAAAGAAGTTGATAAATGTGCGATAATTCCTCGTGTATACAGATTTTCTCAACTACACCCAGTATATACGAATTGCATAGATATACAGGAGGTCCCATATAAATGAAAAAAGTTAAGGGTATTTCCGGTTCAACCAGAAGTATATTACCAATAAAAAATTGTACACAAGATGCACCCCATTATAATAGATGTGATAAGAAATGAAGGTTGAAATTCTTTATCGAAAATAGAAAATAACAAACAGAATCTATGTCATTAACCCGAATTAATTTTCAGGACAACAAACACAACCAACAAAATGGCGGACGATGATGTGAGGTTAGTTGATAACTTTATTTTCAATAAATCTTCCAATTGAAAAAAATTCTGAGATTCTAATCTATTTTTTTTTCATATTCCACAACTCGATTGCTTCCCGTATCTTTCTGGATCAACAGTATGACAAGAATCTTTAACAACTCAAAGAACTCCTCAAAGTTTCAAGGTAATTATTTTCATAGTTTCATTTCAAGGTGTATTTGAATTTGAATAAGAGTTACAGCTTAATATTTGAATGATGAACGGATCATCAAAATGAAAGTTCTGAAGACTGAACTTTGCGAATTTATGGTGTTTTTGCTTCTAGCTTTTTGTATTTATTCGAATCAATTTTTTGTACGAGCCGTTGTTGTAGTTATTTAGTTTCGTCAATATTGGTAGAAGCTTCATAGATAAGAAAATAATTACTTATGAATTCTTGAAAAGTAAGTGCTTATAGTGTGGGTTTCTTCATCATAACCGATTTTGTTTTCCTTTGATTGTTTCTTGTAATTTCTCAGTTTGTTTGTATTCTTGCTTCAACTATACAGATCAATTATGAGTATGAATTCATTTTTACTGTGAAATAATCATTTCATTTTCACTATTATTCTCTGAGTATCCATATAACATAAATCTCTCTAAACTATCTGTTTGTCGTTATGAAAACTTAAATATAAAAACATATTAATGTCTCAAATCGTATCACACACATTGATATTTTTCCAACTCGATTTTTTTTAGATTCTACAATCGTCTGATCTTCTGTTTTATGTTTCAGGCAAAGAAAAAACTTGAGGAGGCACGTAAGAAGTTTATTTCGAATATTCCTTCATCTATTCAATCTTACGCAGTTCACAGATTGTTTCAAATTATTAAGTTTCTCAACCGAAGCAAGGAATGACATAACTAAAGTTTTCAAGCAAGAATTTCCATAACAAAATAACTGCTTTTTTTAAAAAGACGTCAGGTTTTTTTATAACTTTTTTTTCTACTTCCTGATGGTATAAAAAATATACTTTACTATAGTAAATGTTCTCAGAAATTGCATGAAACTGCCGAAAACATAGTTTCAAATTGAAAAAATTTACATTTTAATTACTCGAAAATCATAAGGTGACTTTGATGAAATAGATACAAATCCATAAAACATAAAGATTACATAAAAACTCGCTAAAATAAAATTGTTCTTAATATAAAAGATAGTAGTTGCAGGGTATTTCATTAAAAAAAACGCGGCTGCAAGTTGTTTCAGTGAGAAACTTTATTTATTTAATTCAAATTACATTTGTGTCATTGAAAATTTGACTGATCTATTGGTTTTTTCTTTTTAATGACATTCCTTCGTCGTTAAATTAGAGCAAATTTGAGAATCATTTGAGGATTCAATTTTTGGTAGTCACTTCTTAAATTGTTACATACAGTTTCACCAGTACAAAAAAATTCTACGCATTTTCTGAAAATATTTTTTTATACTACCATAAAGTTGAGATTTAAACTAACAGAAAGCTTACCGACTTAAAAAAAAATATATTCTTGAATTATGATGAGAAAAATTTCGAATAGTGAGTTCGAAACATGAAAAAGTGAGTTTTCAATAAATTTCCTGAAAAAATTTATTTCAAGAATGAAAATAAAAACCAAAATCTAGTTTACTTGAATTTCTCACATAAATGTCAAGGTTATGTGAAAAACGTTCGAAACAAAAATTTTAGATGTTTTTATTAACTATAACATTGTCATGTTACTTTTTTATAGGACTCGTTATTTCGCCATAAATTGAAGTAATTCATTTTTTACCTTGAAAGGTTACCCCCTTGCACCTCGGTTCTCCCGTAACTTATTTTCCTCTCATTTATGTCACTATTTTTTTTTGTAAAATTTTCGACTCTGGTACTCTAACCTGTTGATGAAAGGAATATTCGAAATTTTTTAACCACGAAATTAAAAATAATTTTTCTGGACCCTTGACAATAGGAAAAGAAGAGGAAACAAGCAGAAATCGAACGCAAAAGAGCCGAGGTTAGGGCGCGTATGGAAGAAGCCTCCAAGGCCAAAAAGGCTAAGAAAGGTTTCATGACCCCTGAAAGAAAGAAGAAATTGAGGGTAAGCCCCATCGGTTTAAAAAAAAACTTCGATACTGATTCAACCTATTACAGTTGCTCCTGAGAAAGAAGGCTGCTGAAGAATTAAAGAAAGAACAAGAACGTAAAGCTGCTGAAAGAAGGCGCATTATTGAAGAAAGATGTGGTAAACCAAAAATACTAGAAGATGTCAGCGAAGGTAAATATCAAACTTTTTATATCCTTTAAATTGTATTGAAATTTCTGGAATGATCAGAAGGACACAAAATGCGCTAAAAATAAAAATAATTTGGATATCCGAATCTTAAAAGAAAGACATCGTAGATTTATATTTGAAAAATCCTGAACTGGCATGGAAAAATTGGTTAATCCCATTGCATATTCAAAAATAGATGGTGTTAATCGTCTATGCAAATGAAGAAACGTTTCAATTCGAGTTGGAACCTAGCCATTTTGTGTTCTATCTGTTCATTATTGGCATCAAAACATGTTTATAAATGTATTCGAACCAATCATTTTCTCAGATTTTCTCTCGGTTTTTGTGCACGGTTAAAAATGAACTCAAAGTTTTTCATTTTGTCTAGAACAACTTAAAAGCATACTCAAACAATATCATGACAGAATTGCACAATTGGAAAGTGCTAGATTCGATGTGGAATATCTAGTAAGCCTCAAAGACATGGAGGTTAGCTGAAGGAATCGTAAATTTTGAGCACGTGGCTTCGTCTATGTCGCGATTAAAAAAAATGTTTCGAAGTGGGTACCACTTTTTCTTCACTCAATTACGCCAAATTCAATACACTTTTTTTCGAAACATACAAACTGAAACATACACGAATTTTTCATTGTTTTCTTGACTTTTCATTATAATATTATTTCATTTTCATAATTATTATTGACACATGTGACTACTCAGGAAAAATTGGTACCCTTTGCACTGGTGCACGTTGGCATGTGCAAAAATGCATTCTCTACAATCTATTTTTGCTTTTTGCTTTTTGGAAACTTCTCTCATTTTTTTTTTGAAGAATGCATTTTCTACTTAAGTAATTTCATATCATTTCACAAGATATTGTGTTCTGAGACTAACTCAGAGAGTTTTTAACTCGATAAAGATGTTTCCTCAAGCTATATTCATGAGAAGTTTACTTCTTTTCCGATTTATTTATACCTGTTTCTTCTCATTATTAGGTTTAATAGGTTCTTGTTATATTTAGAGCATCGTTTCGTTCTAATTTTAACTTAGATTAGATCTTAGTGTACGAATTACTTTCCGGAACTTAGTGATAAGTTTAGATTGCTTCAGAGAGTTGTTGAAGGTTTCAATAACAGGAATAAGATTTCGTTTCACATTTTTTATTATACATTTTAAGAAGAGTGTTATTTTGAAATTGGATACTCATTCATTACGAAATCTTCTAGCCCAATTAAAACAATACTGTGAGACTTACCATAAAAGAATTGTCGAACTTGAAAATAAGAAATTTGACCTTGAAAAAGAAGTGGAACTCAGAGATTTCCAGGTAGAATCCGAGGGAAATTAATATTGCACTTTTACATTGAAAAACGGTGTTGCCAACAGTTTTTGAGTTTCACACCAACACACCCATTTCATTTTTTTTTCATGAATTTTTTCACAGTTCACGTCACACATATTTTTCGGGTTGTTGGCAACACTGGAAACGCACGGTAGAGCTTCTCGCACAACGTATGATTAATTTGCAAACTTAGACCCGTTTTGATGAGTATAAAACCAATTTTGACTGATGTGAACCACACAAAACACTTTTTCATTCATTTGTACTTTTTTCAATCTTTGCATTTTGCTTCGCTTCTTTCCTTTTTTGTTGGTCTGGATGTTTCCATGATAAACCCCCTATAACATCATTCTGGGAGAATACTGAAAGTATTCTACGAAACGTCGAATTTGCGAGGATAATATCTTAATTATGAAAAAAAAAATTTTTTTTGGGAAACGTTAATCGAACCGATTGCCCCTTATTGCCCTCAGAATGCGAGAAATTCTAATTATAATACCATACAGATATGAACACCCAAACCCTGAAGGATAGAATAATACTATTATTCATTATATCACCAATGATTTTATTGGAATTGTTTATTTTAGCCGAACTTCAAACCATATGTAGGAGCTATTACGAAAAAATTTGCAAACTCGAAGAAGACAAATACGATTTAGAAGTTATAGAAAAGAATAAAGCATTCGAGGTATAGGGTAACAAAATGGCAGTTATTGAAAAAAAAAACGATGTGATTTTTTGACAGATTTAAGGGCGCTATACGGAATGGCATAATTAGTTCGAGTGTAATCTCAAAAATGTGTACAATTTGAATGAAGATGAATTTAGATGATGATATTTTCTGACGCGATTTTTGAGGTTATTCTCCCTTTTACCCTGCAATGTAAATAAGCAGCTGTTGTGAATTTGACAGAAATCCCTTTTTATAGACAAAGGGATTGAGTCCATCCTCAAAACCAATCCTACAGTACATAAAACACCTGAGTTTCACAACTGCATACAAAATTCATGTTTTCGAGCAACACTATTCACACTATCACATTGTAAGCGTAAAGGGCCCCATACGCTTTGTAATTTTTTTTACGTTAGTTCAGGACTGTATCGCATATTCAGAATTAGATAAATAAAGTTCCCGGAATTAAGATGATCGACCGAATTCAAATAGGTAGATTAAATGAGAAAGAAGTATTTCAGGGAAATCCTTCGTTTAAGAATTATTGTCACCTCAGAAAGTCCAGTCAAGGCTTAATATCTAGTTACGAAAAAGAACCAAAAATTTTAGCTGTAGCTCAACGAATGTTAATTATTCAGTTTATTTTCTATTCACCGTCTAATCAAATTGCAATCCCGAATTTTTTATATTTGACTTGTTATACATCAAAATCTATTTAACTTTCTGCTTATTATATTTTTGTTCAGTAAGTCATAAGTTACAATACATTGAAAAATTCAATTTCACCGTCTAATCAAAGCTCAAACCCGAATTTTTTGTGTTTGACTAGCTGTACCTCTAAAATCCGTTAATTAGTAAGCTTTCTGCCTATCACATTTTTTGTTCAATAGGTCATAAGCTATAACATTTAAAAAAATTAGCCGATTTGACCCAAATCGAATTTAACCTTCTGTCTAATCAAATTGCAAACCCGAATTTTTTGCTTTACAAGCTGTAGCTCCAGAATTTGTTGAATATTATGCTTCGTGCCTAAAACATTTTTTGTTCAGTTGGTCATAAGCTACAACAAATAAAAAAATTTGCACATTTTACCAAAAGCAAATCCAATTTGGTCGTCTAATCAAGTTGCAGATCCGAGTTTTTCGTGTTTGACTAAGAGTTGCTCAAAATCTGTCGATTATTTAGCTTTTTGCCTTTGACATTTTTTGTTCAGTAGGTCATAAGCTAAAACAAATAAAGAAATCAGCCCATTTCCTTGAGAGCAAATTCAATTTTACCGTCTTATCAAGTTGCAGACCCGAATTTTTCGTGCTTAACTAAGAGTAGCTCAAATTCTGTCGATTATTTAGATTTTTGCCTTCGACATTTTTTTTTCAGTAGGTCATAAGCTACAACAAATAAAAAAATTATCCGATTTCACCGGAAGCAAATCTAATTTTACCGTCTAATCAAGTTGCATACTCTAATTTTTCGTGTTTGACTAAGAGTAGCTCAGAATCTGTTTATTATTTAGGTTTTTGCCACTTATATTTTTCGTTCAGTCGGTCATAAGCTACAGCATATTAAAAAATTAGCTGATTTCACCGAAATCCATTTTTAACGTCTAATCAAAGCTCAGACTCGAATTCTTTGGGTTTGACTAACTGTACCTAAAAATCCATTAAATATGAGGCTTTTTGCCCATGACATTTTTTGTTCAGTAGGTCATAAGCTATAACATATAAAAAAATTTGCCGATTTCACCCAAATCCGTCTAATCAAATTGCAAACCCTAATTTTGTGTTTTACTAGCTGTAGCTCAGAATCTGTCTATTATTTAGCTTTTTGCCCCTCACATTTTCTGTTTAGTAGGTCATAAGCTACAACAACTACAAAAATTAGCCGATTTCACCGAAAGCAAATCTAATTTTACCGTCTAATCAAGTTGCATACTCTAATTTTTCGTGTTTGACTAGAAGTAGCTCAAAATCCGTCGATTATTTAGCTTTTTGCCCATTACATTTTTTGTTCAGTCGGTCATAAGCTACAACATATTAAAAAATCAACTGATTTCAACGAAATTCAATCTCAACATCTAATCAAATTGCAGAACCAAATTTTTTGTAAATTTGCCGTGGCCTTTTTTCGTATGATAGTCAGTTTTGATTCGTACAAGACTGAATGAAAACAAAAATCCAGAATTAATTGAAGAATATAAACATAATCTAATGGATAACTTGAAATAATTTTCGGTCTGTTATATCAAACTTAAAAGCGTTATAAGTCAGTTTATTTCTTCAACACCAATTCAAATCCTGCAAAATTTTTTTGCAAATTGTTACTGATGAGTTATTACCAACATAATTTCGATTATTCAAGGCCGCCTGAACTTGAGATGACAATAATTCTGAAACGGAGCTTTACCGGCTAGAAGTAAAAAAAAATTTCTTAATTTTTTTAAATGTCATAAAATTTTTATAAACCATTTTCGGTACACTCGTCTATGCCATTTAGGAAGGCTGAATAGGTAGATTGTAACACGTAGTAACCAAGTTGTTTCGCGTACTTCTGTTTTTCTGTGTCGGGCTGTGACTGAACAACTATCTTATGGGGCATTCCCGTTTCCGATTTCTAGGACAACTGAAGCAGATTTGCAAAGAATATTATGACAGAATGTATATTTGCGAGGAGCAGAAGTGGGATTTGGAACGCGAAGTCCGGAAAAGAGACTGGGAGGTACCAAAAGCAATAAAACGAGTGACGAATCATAGTGTTTATCGCTTCATCAAACATAATTCACATATAAATATGATGTATCGAATGTTGTTTTGAACCGAAAGAAGTGCTATGCAGATAAAGTCGACGCCACTGATCCCTTTAACGCATCGATGTCAACTTTTTTCGAGATATATTCGTTTGTACTGGCATAGGTTTTCTAATGAGGTTTATTCAAGATACGTTATTAAAAAGGCTGCTCCGATGTTGAAACGGATCCTTCTGTTTTTTTGTTGTGAAATATTCGAATAAATTGTCAAAAATAAAATATAGCTGATTCACAATATCAACGCTAAAATACACTGCTCAAAAATTTAATATAATAATGGAAACGAAAGAACAATTTTACTGATGAAATATTGACTAGTCACACTTGTGACAGTGACAATGACACAGTTTCTTGAATCTATAATTATTTGTTATTGATAGATATGATATAATTTGACACGAGGCTTTTTAATTTATTCCGAAAATTATGAAATATATGAATTATTACCATTTTGAGCGTATTGACAATTAACAAGGCTATTCAATGTTTTACAAATGAGACATCATACGTTCCGGAGTAATTTTTTATTCGCAGATGATTTAATTGTAGGGCTGATTATTTCCTCAGTAAAGTTTTCAATATATCGAATGATACACTAGATTCTTGAAAAATGAGCATATGTCAGTATCTTTTATGCATTTGTGTAGCATGTATCAAATCAATAACTTCTACTGAAACTAGATAACTCCAAATAGGTTGCAATATCTACACTATTATCATTCATACGGATATAAAAAATGAACAACATACACACCATGGTTATTTTTTGTGATAAAACCATTTGGAATATTTTGTATATCTATGTGAAATTCGCTTACATGAGCCTTTTCACATAGTATGTACACTGTGTCTGATTTTGGTTGAGACTGCACTATATCTCAGCTGTATCACTATTTTTGTGAAACTTTTGAATACTCAAACACATAAAAGTAGGTAGCTTAGTTGAACAAATTACTTTTGGTACTGTTCTTAAGATTTAGTATTTTTCAAATGGAACACTCAAATTTTTGCAATTATTTTTCAGAATACATTGATGTATCATAACCTAATCTTTAATAAATTTTAGCTTCAAAATCAGAAAATTCCTTATTTATGTTTGTTTTTTTAATAGTACGCTTTTAATTATTACTTTCAGAAAAACATAATATGACTCAAACCTATTTATTTTATTAGATTTTGAACATTAACTCAAAATATCACTCTTCAACATAAACTTAGAAATGTTGAAGTCAAGAAAATCATTGATATTAATATTTTTTATGCATGTTAAAAACTGTAATTGCAAGGATTCAAAGTAAAAATATGTTAATAAGTGATATCTTGAGTTTATATTTGGAATACGATTAAATATATAGGTTCAGTCATATGGCTTTTTGAAAAGGTAATAATTAAATGCATGTGTGAATGAATTCATGGCCAACTATTGAAAAACCAAACATGAATATATATTTTTGTGATTTTTGAAGCTGAAATTCATTGAAGATAAAAAAATTGCAAAAATTGACGTTGGAATATACAGGATGTTCCATTTGAAGTTTGTGCCAAATCTTCAAAACGGTGCCCAAAAAAAAAATTTTAACTACGCCTCTGACTTTTATGAAAAAATATCTATTTCAAGCAGTTTTAATTCTTCTTTTCTTTCGCATACAGGGCCTGAGAAATAATCTCCAGAAGTGGATATTTTCGTTTTTGCCCTATATTTCAGTAACAATAGTAGTTGGAATATTTCTGTTTGTGGTTTAAAAGTTTTACAAAAAAGTGATAAAGGATCGTGAAAACCGCATGTGTATATCTTCAATAATAGCTGAGATACAGTGCAATCTCAACCAAAAATGGGACCCAGTTTGATTCGAATGGAAAAGATAGTTTTCTCTCGAATATCCACTTTGATTTTTGAGCAGTTTATTTCAGGGTTTAATGGAATCAAAATTTAGCTGGTAATTTTATGAATTTAAAAAACATAGTGTTTCTAAATTCCGAAGCTTCTGCATAAATTCATAAGAATAGTATATTCTGAAACAAGTTGCAGAATAAGCTCCTATTCCAACACGAATGAGAAATTTCGAAAGCATGAGTGCTGGAATTGCTTTTTGAAACGAGTATTAGACGATATTTTCTCTATTTCAGCTAAGTTTTGTGAAATACTCTCGAATTTCAAATAAAATTCAGATTAGTGACTTTTGTATTGTTTCTTAGGAGTTGGTGTGACTTACGAAATTTGACAGATTACGAAATTCGAATTGGTTTGATTTGAAAATTGAGGGTATCTGAGGTCAGAACTGACAACCACAAAATGAAAAATATAACTGGAAACAATGCTGTAATGACTTCCATTACAGCACTACTTTTAGTAATGTAATGAACCCATTACGATACTAAAATAGAGAAAAATATTTTTCCGTTCATAAAACAGGGTTTTTCAATATTGTCACAGACTCAATGGCTCTTCATTCTTTCATTCGAAGCTTCTACTTTTTTATTTTTTATTCCCTCTCGAAACCTCATTAGAAAACCGCTAAAATTCCTTACATGATAGAAGAAGCCTTCAGCCTAATAAACCTCTCAGTATTTCGAGCAATGCAAATTTTTTCAAGTTACCTCCATCGGCTGAAATCTGCACAGCGCTTGATATTCCACTCATTTTATGTTACCTCGTAATGGTTGATACCTCCTTCAACCAGATGATAGAAAATTTCATGAAGTGTTGAGCCGTATTCTGACCATCCCATTCTAAGTCCCGAAACTCGTGACTAACAAAATGAGACTAAACAAAATAATACACCAAGGTCTGTCATTGTCAGTATCATGTTAACTGTTAGACTATGTCTCTTTGTACTGGTTTTGTCCATCCATGAAGTTTCATGCTACGTTTTTTTAGTTTGTTTTGTAACAACTGGTATCAGTGCAATCAGACAGACTTTTTGGAAAGAGATCCTAAGATAATATCTCCTCGCTTTGTGGCTTCTTCAAAAGATCACCTTGGAACCAAAAGGCCGATTGCTTAGCTTTAGTTTTAGCGGAACCTTCAAGCGTTCATTTCAATAGAAATAATAACACCTAAACATAAAATTGCTAGAAATATACTCAGATGCAATGGTTGGAATTGTACCAAAACTTACCGTGATACTAAATATTCACAAAAATTCTTAAGTATCGACTGCTCTAAATTGAATCACTAATTATTGTATTTCAGTTTATCCACTAGATTGAACCTTTCACCTAGTAAAAACGTTGAAAAAAATTGCTAATCCAAAGTTAACCATACATTTTTAAATTCTCGAGTACTTCCCAAGAAGTTTTCTGGAATGAATACAGTTTTTTTTGTACATAACTCCAATATTTTCTCAACGTTATTTATGAAATTTTTGAAACGTTTGTGGATAAAAAGGAATTCTGTTAGCAGAGCTTTCTCACGAAAAACGTAAAAAATCTGACGTAACGCATAAGATTGAAAAGTTTCTTATAAAACGAAACTATTGTTTGAGCTGAATTCCAACTTGAGATTCAGCTGGAGCACTGTAACCCAAGCAACTAGAATTCAGCTGAACCAATCAACGAACGATATACAGGGTGTCTGTGCAAGAATTTTAATTAATCCTAGCATCTATGCTAGTTTTGGGTCTAAAACCCAGTTTTTTTTTCTAAACATTCAGTTGTGAAAATCAGTTAGGTTAGATTAACTCAAATGAGCCACTTTGAATTTTTGGTTATTTTTACAATGTATAAGCTCATTTTCACTGAACCTTTTTTACAAACTTGAAAACTCTTGGAAAATCACATTTTTGAAAAAATTTAATTGTCTTGTAATATTTACAATCATAAAAATAAAATCCATAACATAACCTTGAAGAAAGCCGTCTTTAATATGGTTCAGTATAATTGGAGTTCTTTGACGACACTCATTAACAATTGGTTGGCGTAGTTCGTCCAAATCATCATCAAAATTTGAATGAATAAATTTATGACTTTTTTATAAAATCTATCACCTGTAGAAGAAAAATAAACCTGTATATTCTTAGAATCAGGATGCTATAAAAGCAAGAATTCTAAAATTGAATGGGAGACAACGTTGTGGTGCGTTGGAGTGCACAATAGACCTTGAGGTAACTGTGCACTTCAACTATGATTAAAAGTGACTATAGCATCAGTTAATCTTAGTTGGACAATTATAAAAGCAAACGATTCTAAGATTGAACGTGAGACAATGTTGTGGTGCGTTGGAGTGCACAATAGACCTTAGATCACTGTGCACTATAACTATGATTATAAAAAGTGACTATAGCATCAGTTAATCTTAGTTGGACAATTATAAAAAGCAAGGATTCTAAGATTGAATGGTAAAAAACGTTGTGGTGCGTTGGAGTGCACAATATACCTTGAGGTCACTGTGCACTCTAGCTTGATTGAAAGTAACTAGCATAAATTAATTATGTAGTTATGCAAAATTCTTCATAGACATCTTGTATGATCTGACGATTTGAATGAAGCAGCCTCATCTAAGGCTCTGAGAGATCTCTAATTGCATAAATTAACCAATGAGCGAACATACAAGACCCCAGAAATACGGCATGGCCCTTCATGCATGAAAACCCCTTTGATATAGCGGAGATAGATACTTCATGTTCCAAGCCTTTAAAAAAATGACGAAAAGGAAGAAATCGGAATCGGCGAAAAAAACAGAAGTGCCATGCTTGTTTCGTAATCTTTTAGAGATCCAATATCCTTTGTGTTATTTTAGGATCCCATTTCTACATTCAGTTTGTGAATAATAAGTCTAATAACATTGAGAGTCAAGGTGCGCTGACTTGGGGCCCACTGTAAGAGAAAAAAAGCACTTTTTAAATTCATTCAGACCAAAATATCTGGTTTCCATTGTCTTGTTTCGAGAGGAAAAGTGCTCTTTTCTGTTTTTTTCTGAACATATCTTTAGTATCCAGCTTCTGGAACACTGCAAATGACCAGACAAACAATCCAGAAGACCAATCCCTCTTTTGAAAAGCAGAGTAAACCTGAAAAAATTATTTTTATGACTATCTTCATACAATTTTTTGTGAATCAGCGTTTTTCAACCAATTTGAAATTTTTGTAACAGTTACAGCACACTTGTCGTGCTCTCCTGTAGAACCGTAGTGTCACCTTTTTCTATATCTTTCTGTTTTTGTATATAGCTAGCTTTTGTGATTCTTCCTTTCATCTCCTTCCTTCCTTTCTCTGTTGTTTTCTGTATGTTTTTTCGCAATTGCATGCGTGTTGTCTGTTTCACTTTCAGCAGCTTCGCACGGATTTTTTCGCAACCCAAAACATTTTTTTAAATATCACAAATTCACTCCAATCGTTTCTTTGAAAAACTTGGGTTGTGAAATAATCCTTTCTTCAAGAAATTATTGTTCAGTTTCAATTGATTCACGTTATTACTCGATGCATGATTCAATTTGCGAAAAACTGAACAATAAATTCTTTTTTCAATTGAAATACTTCCTAATCGAGATATTCTGAATAGATTGCAGACCTTAATAGCCAAGTCAATGACCTCAGAGGAAAATTGTAAGTATGAAATTCGAATTTGAAATTTATCATCCGAATCATTGAATGAATACTACATTTTTTTTATTCACAGCGTCAAGCCTACCTTAAAGAAGGTTTCCAAATACGAAAACAAATTCGCTAAGCTCCAAAAGAAGGCAGCCGAATTTAATTTCCGTAATCAACTCAAAGTTGTCAAGAAGAAGGAATTCACCCTTGAAGAAGAAGACAAAGAGGTTAGTAATGTCAATTGTGTTCAAGAAAAATATAAATCAAGCAGAAACAGGTGCATTCTTGACTATGATCTAAAAGTATCAGGAAATTTTGTTAGTTTTCTCCCAAATTTGTTTTATTTTTTAATTGGTGTTTTTTAAGAATGATAGAGACGTTCTCAAGCTCAAATTTTATTAGGTATTTGAGTTCAAAGTCGCGAAAGGTGTTCACAAAAAGCTCAAATTAAAACTCACTAAAGTCATCAGTTCTCAATTTCGCATTTGCAACACAAAAACTTGCCTGGTATGAATAGTTCCAAACAATTGCTTATTTATAAATAAGCATTGTACCATTAATTATTAATGATGATGATTATTATTATTACTTATTTATAATAATTACAATTTTCACGTTGATTGGTATTTGTGTTGAAATGTTTCAAATCTATTTCCAAGGACTCATAACTCTTAATGGGTTAAATGTGTCCTCCTTCAAAATACAAAGTATTTAGGATGAATTTATTTTTTCACAGCCCAAGAAATCAGAAAAAGCGGAATGGCAGAAGAAATAATTTTTGGCAGTCCAGTTTTTTAAATATTCGATTATTCATATTTTTTCTTCGCTAAGTTAACTACGAAATAAATAATAAATCATTGTTTTATGTTGTGTTATTGATCCGAGGAAGCACACTGTATTTCACCTTTAGTAGTTGCATTTTTCATAAGTGACTACGTTTTTTCTAATATTTTTATTTTGTATATTTGAAGCTTTTTTATTTTTTTTTATATGGGAAATGAGAGGTGAGAGACCTTGCTGCAAACTTCTGCTCTTTGTTCTTTTAACAGAAACTTCCGCCGTACAATGTGCCTATTCGACTAACAAACTTGCTTGCTTTAAAAAAAATTGTAATTTTTCAGAGTTCTCGAAATGCTTCCGCATCTCAGAAGGTAATCATCGTAGAAGGTTTTTTGCTGTCGTAAAAATTTCACAGAGCACAATTTTCTGAGTTTTATCAATGTAGATATTTTCCTAGCATCTGAAAATTCAGTTCATTTTTCCACTGAAAAACGAGTTTCCATAGCTGAAAATTAATTTTTTTCTTCGGAGTAACTCTATCAATTGATTGTTGATTTATTCATACAATAAAAATTTGTTTATTAGCGACTTCTCAGTTATCGAACCTCTGAAATGATAGAAATAAGTAGTTGGCTAGAAATATCCCCTAGAGTTTGTTGCAGCTTTTATTATCCACTTAATCAATGCACTGCTTTTAATAAAAAAAATACACAACATATGAATCTACGAGAATGGATCCATCGTTGAGATATTGACCTGTACATACCTGTTTCCATGATTCAAGAGTTGCACTCAAAATATTGACGTTTAACATTTAGTTGGAGAATAAATGTCAGCTAGCATTTTCTGTATTTCACGCATATTTGGCGTTGGTTTCTTCACCTATTCATTTTGAGTTTTATCCACTTTCTCATGTATTTGTATGATTTCAGAAAAAACCCGACTGGTCAAAGAAAGGTGAAGAGAAGAAGGTACAAGAGTTGAGGCATGAACAAATCACCTTTAATAACAACGAAGGGTTTATGGTGTTGATATGTATAAAAAAAAAATAACTTCCTAAGAAGTGTCAGTCTTCAAAAACTGCATGTACTCGGGGAATTTTGTGTATGTCTAAGTTATACATGTAATTTATTTTAAAAAAGATTGATTGTCTATGTTTGTTTGTATTTGTCTAGAACCTTATCCTGTTGTAATAAATATGTCCTATGATTTAGATCTACCCAGCATGAGTATACTAGTAGGTTGAACGATCCCTATGTGATTAATGAATTTTTTTCGAATGAAACATGAGAGAATAAGCATCGAATGGTTAGAATGAATTTTTTCATATAAATCATGAGCGTATCATTCTGGTGGTGCGAGGGGTGTTTTCAGTGACAACTTTCACATCAAATAATTTATAAACTTTGATATTTTTTCGTAAGGAGAGGTACTCTTATGTGACATCGCCCAGTTGCACCAGTTTGAAAAAAATGGATTTGAAATTTTTTTTCTCATCATTTAGTTAAGTACAAAGAACTCTCAGTACCTATTAAAAAATAAACTTCAAGTGAATTGAATGATTTCGTATTATGATTGTTCCATGAGGCAAAGCTCTCATGAAATTATTAGAATCGAGTACAATAAATAGATTTTCTCTATTTCAGTATCGTAATAAGTTCATTCCACTACTAAAAGTAGTGCTGTAATGAAACTCATTACTACATTGTTTTCATTTATATTTTTCGTTTTGTGGTTGTTAGACCTCCGATCCTCTCAATTTTCAAATCAAATCAATTCAAACTCCATGATCTGTCAAATTCTCTAATCGAATTCTTATTTTTATTTCGAGAGTATTTCACAAAGCTTGACTGAAATAGAGAGAATATCGTCTAATACTTGTTGCAGAAGGCAATTCCCACACTCATGCTTTAAAAAATTCGCTCCTTTCGTCTTTCGTTTTCGAATTTCGAATTCGTGTTGGAATATGCATGAGCTCATTCTGCAACCTGTTTTAGAATATACTAATGCACTCACTTCATATAACGAACATTAAATAGTTAACGAAATGAAAATTCCAAATCAATTTTTCTCACAACCGGTTTAAGTGAGCGATGTCAAAAAACTGCACCTGTTTTTCTCAAGAAAATAATCAAAGTTTATGAATTTGATGTAAAACTTGTGAAAAAATGAAAGGTTAAAAAGTTGTCACTAAAAATACCCCTCACCCTCCAGAATTATACGCTTATTGATTGAGATGAAGCATTTTTGTACTATATGATTTTGGTCGAAAGCGTATCAAATAATGTCTACACCATTTCCAATTGTAATTCAGAGATTAGTATAATTCAGAATTAGTATAATTGAAATTCAGAAACATCAAATGAAATTCAATTGAGTAATCCGAATTACATTACGGTTTCCGAATTACACTTGGAATGGTGTAGAACATCCACTAGAAATTTGTAATAATTATGGGACATCCTGTATGTAATGTTCAGGGACCATTGTGGAAAACCAAGACAAAGAAGGTAGGAATTGTGCTCTTCATAAATTTCTTGAGATTATAGAGGGTGTCCCACCAGGAGCGCACATTAGAAGTTTATGGAGAAATAATAATTCGATCACATTCTAATTTTGTGTGAAGATATAAGCCAGGAAGACCTTCATTTATGTTATATTTCTAAATATCAATGACTTCCGCTTTTCAACGGTATCAACTTTCTTATTTCTAACACCTTGTATATTATCATATATATTCGGATATATATTATTCGAATGCCACAATCATTTCATGTATCAATCTTTATAGCCATCTAGAGCCGTTTTCAAGTTAATCACTGTTTTTTGAAAAAAATTTCAAATTGAGTATTGTAGAACACTGGGGATGCTGTTTTTTGAAAAAAGGAGTTTTTTCGAAAACTTATTCGATTTGTTTGCCCAAAATCCTATTTAATAAGACCATTTAAGACACAAAAACCGTGTTTAGTTAATCTCTTCAAAATTTTAATCAATCGGTTCTCCAAGAAAACCTTTGAACCGATCGATCTAACGATTTAGGGGGGAATTTGGATAACATAAGGCTGTAAAATTTTCTTATAACCCAAGCTTTCCCTACGATATTGACGACGATACAGTCTATTATCCAAAAAATGGTAAAATGAGACCCCCTTGGGTGCGCCACTGTTGGCGAGAAGATATTCACAAATTTATTTCATGCTGATGAAAATAATCACTTCTTATTACTCAAGTTGTGGCAAATAATCTCATTTTTCGTCATTGGTTTCTTGAGATTATCGATTTTTTGATGATTTGGTTTTCTGCTGTTTTGTCCTCCTGTTATTTTTCGTTTATGTTGGAGTTTATTTGATGCTTTTTTCCTCTCAGTAGTCGATATTTTTCATTATTAAAAAAATAGGCTTAATTCTGTTCGTATCTTTTTCAAATATGAAAATAGTATGAGCTCCCAAATATCCATTATCGTATTCAAATTAAGACTTTCAAAATGCCAACCTTCGTAAGATTCTAGAAAAATTCAACATACATGAGATTATGAGGACTCCTTTAAAAAAATTGTACTTTGCGGAGGCCATTCTATTACAAAATTTGATAAACTCATGAACGCAGGAATCATTTTTTTATCATAATGGAAAACATTGATGAATTCAAATATTAGGAATGAAAATATACTATTAATAGAATAATCTTACTACAAATAATAAAATAAGAAAACGGTAAGAAAATCAATACGTTGAAAAAAATAGGAGATATTAATGTATTCCGCCTAACAAACCTTGAGAAAAGCTACAAATATAATGAGAAAAAGAGATAAATTTGTCAAAAATTGAGCTCTGTTTTCAAAAGGCAATTGAATTGCCTTTCCAACAAGGTGTTGCTCAACATTTTTTCCTAGTCAAAAATGAGAGCAGTTATTTGTCCCCTTTCAAAAAAATTTGACCTGTCCGAGCGTTTTTCGTTATTTCATTCTCAAAGCTCAAAATTCAGGGTGGAAAGTTATGGATGGCACAACCTGTATGTTAATATATTCTTGTGCAGATAACTTAAATTGTTTTCTGTTTGCTGATCTTGCCGATTTTTTTTCATTTGCGATATAGATTTTCGTTGTACGGCAGTAATTTGATTAAATAAATCATTTATCACTAACATATTTTTGTCCATTGATTTAACAACAAGTATTCGTATCTGATGTGATTGGACATGATAAGGCTGCAGAGGAAATTCTCACAATAAAAGGCGGATGCGTTTCTCACAATATGAGAATTAGTAGTATCCTTAAAGTAGTATCCTCAAATTTAACTAAAAAACTCATATTCACAGTATAATTTCATTAATCTCAATAAAATTCAAGGAATAAATGATAGATGCCCTTTTGACGTTGATAACATTGCAATAACACGATATAGACATAAAAAATAAAGATACACTCCCCGTCAATAAATTCCGGACATGCAAAATTTTTGTCAAATTCAACGCACTGTATTTTTATTCATGGTGCTGTGCTGCTTTTGTTGAAATATTCACCAGGTATAGTATTAGGTCTTGTAATATTAAACTGAAATTTACTTTGCTAAAATACCTGTAGTTTATCCGTTATACAGGGGGAAACAAAACCTTGTTTTATAACCTCCATTTCTAAACACCCTGTGGTGAATTTGTGGCTGAAAATTAAGTTTTAATTTGAAGTGTGACCCTTTCTTAACAAATGTTCTTTGATTTACGTCAGTACCTGCTTTAAAAAAAGATACACATTTTCAAAGAAAGCATTTTTTTCAATTTTTATAACAATTCAAAACATTATACATTATCTTATCGACTAGCAAACATACACAAACATCTGAAATTAATAGTGTGTATTTCCACCTCGCTTTCTCATCACTTCGTGGCATACTTTCAATGCCTTTACGAATTGCTTCTAGGGGAATATTTCCCCAACAATTTCTGTTAATGTAGAACAATGCTAGGCCTCACGTTGCACAGTTTGTAACAAAATACTTAGAAGAGGCGAATATTCAACGATTTGTGTGGCCAGCCAGAAGTCCGGATTTAAATCCAATTGAACATGTTTGGGATATGCTAGGTAGACAGGTTCGAAATCGGCACCCAACACCTTGCTCGATTTACGAACAGCCCTTCTTGAAGAACGGAAAATATTCCCCAGAAGCAATTCGGAAATGCATTGAAAGTATACTAACGTCGTATGTAGAAGTGATGAGAAAGCGAGGTGGAAATACACGCTATTAATTTTCTGATGTTTGTGTATGCTTGCTAGTCAAAAAGGTATTGTAATGTTTCAAATTGTTATAAAAATTGAAAAAATGAAACACTTTCTTTGAAAATGTGTATCTTTTTTTTAAAAGCAGATACTGGCGTAAATCAAAAAACAATTTGTTAAGAAAGGGTCACACTTCAAATTAAAACTCAATGATATCAAATTTTCCGCCTCGAATTCACCACAGGGTGTTTAGAAATGGGGGGTATAAAACAAGGTTTTGTTTCTGCCTGTATAACGGATAAACTACAGGTATTTTTGCAAAGTAAATTTCAGGTTAATATTACAAGTCTCAATACTATACCTCGGAAATTTTCAACAAAATCGCAGTATACCACGAAAAATGATACAGTGTGTTGAATTTGACAAAAATTTTGCCTGTCCGGAATTTAGTGACGGGAGTGTATTTACAGAATCTATATTATGAGACTGTGTAGGATGAGAATCAATGTAAATCTTATCCAAAGAATCTATCAAGAATGTTCAACGAAAATATGATTTTCACTTATCTTTGATCTCCATCGAATTTATTAGCTATTCGAAACTTTTTCAGATACAATAACAGATTGTTGCAGTTACTACTAATATTAATATTGTATGCTTTGTATTTCTTTTTCATTCTTGCATATTCATCTTATTTCAGGAAGGAGAAGAGCAACCACCAGCAGCTGAAGCCGGAGGTAAGTATTACCCACCAAGAACCTTCATTGATTAAGATCCATTCGAAATATATCAGAAGAAAAACCAGCAGAAAACCCACCAAGTGCAGAAGGCGAACCCCCCAAAGAAGAAGGAGCTGCACCTACAGCTGAAGGAGAAGCACACCACCTGCCGAAGGAGCTCCTGATGCTAAACCACCTGGTGAAGGTGAAGCACCTGGTGAAGGTCAGCCTCCAGCTGAGGGCGAGCCGCCTAGTGAAGGTCAACCCCCAACTGATGGTGAAACACCAGCAGAAGGATCAGAAGCACCTCCTGAACCACCTGCTGAACCAACAGGTAAAACACAGTTTTGTAAAATAAATTATCTTCGAATTATTGGAGAAAAAAGTTCTTTATAGTACGAGAGCTGGTGAACTTTTTGAGTAACGGTTTGTCTCTAAGGCTAGAAATTTTTATAGCGATAGTTCCTAGCATGCTGAGGACGAAAACCATGACCTGGCACCCCTCACCCCTGCACATCATCAACCCATATAACTTTGAAAGTGTAAATAAATTAAAAAAAAACTTGTCGCTGTAAGGTTGAAACTTTCATACGATTTTGTTCATTCATTGCTAAGTTCAAAAACAAAATTGACAAGCGATTTCGATGAGCACTAGTACCTGCCAGGCGACTCGAAAAAGGGGTAAAATACGAACAAAAATGAACCTTCTCTGTAAGGCTGAAATTTATAAATGTGTTCGTCTGAGGAAATGAAAAATATAAGTTTTATTATTAATCTTAATCATCATCTGATATGTTATCATTAATTTCTTCATCATATAGTACAGTCGTTTCAAGTGTCCTGAATTAGTTGAGACTGCATTACATCTCAGCTATTATTGAAAATAGAGTCATGCAGTTTTCGAGACCCTGTGTCACTTTTTTTGTGGAACTTTTAAATCCACAAACAGAAATATTCCATCTCCTTTGTTTCTGGAATACAGGGCGAAAATGAAAATGTAACATTTTGTTATTATTTTTTGGGTCTATATAAGAACGCAAAAATATGAAAATGCTTATAATAATATTTTACGGAAAAGTCAGTGGCGTAGCTTGAAATTTTTATCGGATGAATGTTTTTGAGATAAAGCACAAACTTGGAATGTTTCAAATGGAACATCTAATATGTTTTTACGTCAAATGTCTCATTTTTTCTGAATACCATCGATGTATCACAACCTTAACTTTGATGAATTTCAGCGTCAACCATCAGAAAAATTTATATTTCTGATTGTTTTTTTCAAAGTAAGACATGAATTTTTTCAGATATCTATTGAAATATTTTCTGAGAGGACTTTGCAACTTAATATGGGTTTTCTCTCACAGTCTCTGAAACAAGAAAGAATTAGAAAAAAAAATTCTGTTCATTGTTAGGCACCAATTTTTTCACGTAAAGTTTTGGCCCCTGACAAGTAAGTGTTCAAAATTTTTACGCAGGGGCCTTTCTCATATTATTAAAAAATTTTTTCTAATTCTTTTTTGTTTCAGAGGAGTTTTCGGGAAAATGAATTTTTTCACACATGCATCAAAAAACCATTTTTCAGTTGATATTTTGAGTTTATGTTCAAAATAGGATGAAAAAATGGGTTCAGGTCATATGGCTTTTCGAAAAAGTAATGATTAAATGCTTGTGAATATTGATAAAATGCATGGATATTTTTTTCAAACTGAAATATATTGAAGGATAGGTTGTGATACAATTTGACGTTAAAAAAAACAGGGTGTTCGATATGAAAAATTTCATTCCGTGTCAATTCAAACTCAAAAACAATGCTTTGAAAAAAAATGATAAGCTACGCCACTGACTTCCACGTGAAAATATTATTATAAGAAGTTTAAACTTTCTTCTTTCTTATTATTGGCCGGAGAAATAATAACATTCTCAAAAACTGTACATTTTCGTTTTCGCCCTGTTCCTATTCCAAAAACAAAATAAGTTTGAATATTTCTGTTTGTGGATTTAAAAGTTTTACAAGAAAGTGACACAGGGTCTATTTTCAATAATAGCTGAGATATAAAGCAGTCTCAACCAATTTAGGACACAGTGTACTAAGCTTGAAACGACTGTACTATATGATAAAGAAATTAATGATAACATATCAGATGATGATGAAGATTAATAATGAAACTTATTTTTTTTCATTTCCTCAGACGAACACATATATAAATTTCAGCCTTATAGAAAAAAATTCATTTTTGTTCGTATTTTACACCTTTTTCGAGTCACCTGGTAGGTACTGTGTGCTCATCGAAATCGCTTGTCAATAATTTTTTTTTACACTTTCAAAGATATAGGGGTTGATGATGTGCAGGGGTGAGGGGTGCCAGGTCATGATTTTCGTCCTCAGCATGCTAGGAACTATCGCTATAAAAATTTCTAGCCCTACAGACAAACTCGAAATGTTTACTAGCTCTTGGACTATTACATAGAAATATACAAATTAATATTGAAGAAAAACGTCACGAAACATCAACAAAAATCAAACTTACAGGTTTCGAAAAATTCAAAAAGATCGTGACTGAGAAAAATTACGACATCATTGCCCTACCTGAAGGTGTTATAGCCCCAACAGATAACAAAGACGATGTTGCTATTCCTCATTACTCTCTTGTTGAGAAGAGAAGGAATAGTGGTGAAGGAGTTCTACTGTATATCAAAGATTCTTTGAAATACAAGGTAGTGGATTTGGCTTCTGAAAATACAGAAGGACATCCTAGTATGGACGAATTGTTGCTAAATTGGGAGAAGAACGGTAACATGTCGAATCACCGTGTTCATCGTTGTTTTCTCGTTCATCATGCCATTTCTCATCTGCCGGTATTTTAAATTGCTATTACTTATAAAGAACACGTGTGGTACTCGAGGACTGCCGCGGTAAAGCTATTGCATAGCATCTATTCAAAAATAAGAAGATAATATTATTGATTTAAAATTTTTTTTTATTTATCTCACAATACATTTAGGTTATTCAGGAATGTTTATCATTGAAACTATAAGTTTATGGTAACTGAAATAAGAAACATAAGTTTGAGACTTAAAGTCTAAAATATCTGGAAATACTGCGTCAATAGTTGTCACATATTTTGTTGTGGAATCTTGTGGATCATTATTCATTTTTAAATTCAAAGTTGTCAACCACTCTGATTTTGTATCAGCGAAGTTAAAGTTCAAATCGCCTCCAAGATACGTGGAAATTTATTACCATTTGTACCAAGTATTTTCGACCCTTCTTCAGTGTACTTCAGTAAAGTGCGATAAATGAAATGCTCTACCTCGTCCAATTTTGGATTCGGAGAAATGTAAATTGCTACCATGACTATGTGTAGGCCATATCTAAGTTAGCAAAAGCATGCACAAATATC
Source organism: Hippodamia convergens (assembly GCA_038502775.1). NCBI lineage: Eukaryota > Metazoa > Arthropoda > Insecta > Coleoptera > Coccinellidae > Hippodamia > Hippodamia convergens. The sequence continues at coordinate 35,834,827 of CM076614.1, forward strand.
TCCAACAAATGAGCGTCTAACATTAACATCGCTAAAAGTCTTCAATATTTATTTCAATATTCGGAGTCATAATATTAGTAACATTATTACTATTTTGGTTAATAGCTGCCCCACCTTTTGGAACAGTATCTCGTTTGAATTGAATAATACAATTTAAATTAGGTATTTCAATCGCATTTATCACGAGTCATTCATGTTCGGTAAAGAAGTAACACATTGGTTTGTCTCGTAACTGAATCTTGTAAATCATATTTGTGACTATGTAAACTTTGGCAATTATTGAAATGCCATTTCTATTACTAATGAAATCTAAGACACTTTGAACTATCGTCTGAACACTATTCAAAGACAGTCTTTTGAATTCTTGGAACAAAGATGCAATCGATGCAGCTTGCCTTCGATTATGATAAAACTTAAATGCAGAATCATCATTTTTGTCGTCATATACAATTTTTCATTATAAGTCACCCGAGGGAGTGCAACATACTATTTCGTCAAAAGTTCCACCTTGTGACTTATGTATAGTTAGAGCAAGACCTGAAGTTGATGGAAAATGTTTGCTTTTGGCTATACATTTTCTATCTGATGTTAATGAAATATTTGCCCTTCGTACTTCAATGGAAACAGCGAGATTGCCGACTCCATTTCGCACTGCTAGAGTGGCTGCACGCATCCGTCTAGTCGCAAGCACTCAAACACCCATGGAGGTAGAAGAAGGGGGAGGTAGCATATCCTATGTTTCCCTGTATGAAAGTGTCACCAAAAATCCGCCATGTTGCGGAGCCAAATTTGTGGCGGGAATTTTGTATATTTGAATTTTTACAATTCGAAGTTTTGTTCGATTCTCTTTTAATGACAAAAAGATGAATAAATAATGATCGAAACAAATCAAGGAGTCAAAATATCATAAACAATTGCTTTTAATGAATTGGTGAGTTGAATTACGTACGGGATGAATAATTTGTTCCTGTAACTAATCATACATCCTATTTTTTCAATTAAGGAACATACAAATTCAGATAATATGCAATGAAACAAATAGGTAAATTAATCTCATGTACCCCTATCAATTAAAGTTGTATGCAACAATAATTAAACCATGTATATACAAACGTCAAAAAATT
>CM076614.1:35836050-36059384 GCA_038502775.1 Hippodamia convergens
TCCAGTTCCATTTACAAATAAATATGTGAAACATGGATTACAATATGAAAGTACTGCCAGAGAAATATTTGCAACAATATCTCAAATGAAAGTTGTGGAGTGTGGATTCGTCATTTCAGCAGCAAATAAGTGGCTAGGCTACTCTCCCGATGGAGTTATTTTTGATGGAGATAAGCCTCTATATCTTTAGAAATAAAATGCGTTTTTGAAGGTAAGATTCTTTATTTAAGAAATACAAATAGGTATATTGTTTTTTTTTTTAGGGAAAACAAAAACTGTTTTGGACACAATTCCCAACATAAAATATATTTTTCTAGAAAATGGAGAATATAAATTGAAAAAAAAACATAAGTATTATGCACAAATATACAAATGGGCATGGCTATTTTGAATTTGAGTAAAACATATTTTGTTATAATATGCATCTTATGATGACAGTATTTTAATTATGGAAATCGAGTTTGATTTGATTTTACTTTAAATATGTTAACCACTGTAAAAAAAACAACTATTTCCAAAAAATATTGCATTTTTGTTGTGAACAATAAACTAGCAAATCTTTTCATTTGTTTTCATTTCATCCATAAAGTTTTGCTTTAAAATAAGAACTGTCATGAGTAAACTACATAGAGTAGATGTAACAAATTTAAATTGGATACTATCATATCGAATTGAAAATGTACGATATATAGTGCGCTTCAAAATATGGGTGCTAGTTTTTGTATCATCATTGAAACAAAAAGTATTCAAAACATGTAAAAAAATAAGAAAATCATCTATTTTGAGAGAAACCTTTCATCTGCCAAAATAGGAGACGATAGATTGGTTATTGCGCAAATAATAACAAAAATGTCATCAACTAAAGGAAGAATGTTCCAGGGTATTGTTCCTTTCAATATATTAAAAATTTTCAATCGCCCATTAGAATGTTCAATGTGAACTCTTGCTCTTGCGATTTGGCATTTAACATAGCTTCTTCAGTAGAAAGCTGCCTTTTTTCTTTCAAAAATGGGGGTCTTATCAATTTTATTTTATGAATGTTACAAATATCTTCAATCCTAAATCCCTTGTCAACCATGACTGCATCTCTATTAGGATCTAACAATGCAATGATGTTGCTTTCTTCAAAAATTACTTTGTCAGATGTTCTTCCTCCATATGCCTTACTTATATAAGTAATTAAGCCCCCTGGAGACACGGCAGTCATAAATTTTACAGTCATATGAGATTTATATTGAGAATAAAATCTTATTCTACAACATAAACATTTTGGGTTTGAACATGAATTTCTGTACAATCTAATACAATTCTCACATCTTGGAAGTTTTCAAAACAAATAGGCATGTTGTTAAGTATTTCTCTTTTAGGTGGAAAATAAATTAATGGTCTTAGAACTTTCGATAACAAGGGAAATTCCAAATAACGTACCCAAAGTTACATAAGTTAAGTTTGTCTTGAACTTCGTTAACACTAACATTAATCTCTCTTTTACACTCAACCGATGACTTCTTTTATCCTTACAATATTTTTTAAACATCTCTACTATAGCGTCAAATATTTTAAAATTATTTACCCCTGTAAAATTTTTTAGTTTTTCATCACTATCCAGAATGAGTTCACACAATGTCAGCACTTTTGGCGTGTTCACTTGCACTCCTATGTCCCTTGTACTTGGTCCTGCACAAGGTTCTTCATTAGATTTTTGCAGAGGTTGGGAACTAACAGAATTAAATAAAGTTAGTAAGGCTTCAGCTGCTTCTTGGTCCTCCAAATCTATATTCAAAATTTCCTCTTGCTGATTCTCAATATTTACCTCCATTGGTTCACACATGGCACTAGCTTTTGTTGGACACTCTTCTCGTTTTTTTTCGAAGAGCTCTGGATGGTGGTGCGGGGGATGTACCACATGACCCTAGAGGCAGATTCTGGGACGGCACAGCAAAGGATTTTAATGTTCGACGTTTTACTCTAACTAAAAGAAAATAATGGAATATAAAGGATTTAGATCATAGTACACCTACCTTTCTGTAAAAATCACTTTCGAGAAAATGTAATGAGCAGACTTTCATCGTATTAGATACACGTTTTCCGATTTTCAATGTTCTTATCCACAACAATCTTCTATCAATTAGTTCCTTGGATCCAAGTTTAGTTTCTACAAAAACCTTCGATTTTCCTGCTTTCGGGAAAAGATGAAAACTTAAATCAGGGTTTCGCCTTATCCAAGATGAACACTGGGGGACACAGCAATACTGATTCATTTCAAAAATCTCCAACAGTATATAGAAACACACAAAAATTAACAATCACAACTGAAGGTCTACGTTTTGACATAACCAACAACAAAGACACAATGGCTTTTAGCTCGGTTCTCTCACTATCCGCAAGAGGGCGTTTCGCTTAGCACGAATCGCCTATTGTATCATTTTTAAACAGGTTTGAAAGGTTGACCGCATGGTGGAAGAATATTCTTCCACCATGGGTTGCCGGAGACCAGCAATTTTTTAATCTCGAAATTTTTTCATTCGAAATTGTGATTTTTTCTTGTTTATCCATAGAATAAAGTATATAAAAATTCTATGGGTTTATCTGATCTGCCTTTTTCTGCGTTATTCTATGCTCTAAGCCTAACCACACTTTTCATCGATACAAATAAATTTGTTTTGGATTTTTTAATCAAAAATTGATTACTTGTACAGCTTAATGGATATACAAGGAAATATTCGTAATGTATATTAACTAAAATTTTTCAGTTTCCCTGTTACCAATTAATTTCATTTCAGTTCAAAGATTTTCTTCAACTATATAATCAGATGACGGAGACTTGTTTCAATAAATGTGTTGACAATGTAAACTCAAGAAAATTAGATCCTAACGAAATAAAATGTATAGATGATTGTGCCTCAAAATTCATTAAATTCAATCATAGATTGATGAGTACTTTTGTAGAAGTCCAAAGTATAATAGTAAACCGTAGGATTAGAGATGTTGAAGAGCAACAAGCTAAATTAATGATGGAAAACAACGTAGACATAACAAATTCTAATGATATCGCAGGGATATCTGTAAATAGTTAGAATGAACTAGACAAGCAATATGAATTATGTAATTAATGCTATTCTCCAGCTTAAGTTTGTGAATTAGATTGTTTATTGTTTTATTTAAGAAAACCTTGTCCACCTGTTATTTGTTCTATATAAAAATAAGGGAAAAAAGTGAAATTGTTCATTATATTTTAAGAAGATGTATGAATGAGAGTTGAACTCTCACTGGAAGAAACAAGTTTTTTTAATTCTTATAAACTTAAATTATACAACTTGTTAACATAAAACTTAAAATCTTATTTAAGTTCAGATGATATTCAATTAAAATTGAAAATCAATGGAAGAATTCTATAAATATCCTTATTACAAACTTAACAGATTATTATAAACTAGGTACTGAGAATGGAAAAATACTATATTTACTTTACATATATGTACATTACGACAATACTAGAAAATCAATTAATACAGAATTAAGTTATTTCACGAATAACAGATTCTCCAAAATAATCACTTCAAAAGAAAAATCCAGTCATTCAGATGAACATACTCAATTCTTGTAAAATATTAATAAGCACTTCTGGTGTAAAGAGTTCACAAAAGTTTGAATATAAAATTGGGAAAAAACAAATTCTCATGACTCAAATTGATTCTGGGTTTTCATATTTGATGCCATGTTTGGACTTTAGATGGGATACAAGTGATACTTTTTGAGGGTAAGCAGAAGAACAAATGTTACAAACATATGGTCTCTCATTTGTGTGTTGTCTTGTATGCACTTTTAAAGCATATGGACTAGTAAAACCTTTATGGCAGAAGTTGCAAATGTGTGGTCTTTCTCCAGTGTGACTGTGCATATGTTTCTTCAAGTCTCTCACTTTCTTACCACATATATTGCACATCATTTTTCCTATTTCTGGATCTGGAAAAATGAAGATTCATAATAAATAGTATCAAAAGGTCACAAAATGAAATGAGATTTATGAAAGAGGCCAGGAGCCTTCTCACTTATTGAAGGAATTAATTAGGTAAGTTATTGATTTTTTAGTATGTTGATTGGACATATGTAGTGGAAAAATTTTTACATACCAAAAACCAGAATTCTGCTCTATATCTCCGTATTCATCCATTTTTGACAAAAACTATTATATATACTGTTTGCAAGAGTGACGAAACATCAAAAAAATCGTTTTTTTCAAATGGGAAACTGATTTTTTTCGAAGCATTTTCGAAATCTTCGTCAAAAAATAATAGGAGCATACTTCTAAGACTTTTATCCCAAAATGAATATTTTTCGAGATATTCAGGAAAAACGATGTTTTCTTCAATTTTCAATCTCATTCCGAATGTGTTTTTCTACTGGAAAATAATAAGTGAAATTTTTAGAAATCTCTGTTATCGAGAAAATATTTTCTATGATGTAATGTTTTCTGTAATTCAAGAGCAACAATTGGTTTTAAGTTCTCGATGTGAGTATTAGTGCAGTAAAAAAATGGGGTTCCAATTTGAAAAAAGCGATTTTTGACATTTCGTCACTTCTAACTTTGACAAATAATTTGAGACCTCCTGTATCATATTCTGAAAATCACGCTATCGGAAAAGAAGCATCAGCCTTTCTCCTTAGAGATTCTCAAAAAATGCCATTTTTTAATGAAAAAACCTCGAAGTTGTCTGTATTTCAATAGAGTTCAATTTCGAGATTTTTTTTTCGTATTTCCTCATTTAACGAGAATTTTCTCAGGAAATTTCAAACTTTTGGAATCAAAAAGACTCTGAATTTAATGGAGAATCTATTTATGCAATCAAAAATGGGTGTTCCCACTTGAAAAACAAAAGTTGATGTCACTTTCGGAAAAAAAAAAACGAAGTCTTAGATCTTCAAAAAACATACGAGAAGTCGTCTTCTTACTTGAAGCTCACCTTTGGAATTTCAATCCTGAACCTTGTGTCTTTCCAAAAATATTCTTTAGAGCCATATTCGTAAATAACCCTGTATATTGCTCTAATGAATCCTATCAACATACTAAAAAATCAGAGATACGTCAAGTTTTTCCAATTTGTTGTCGATTTTGACTGGCCTATAATTTCTAAGAGGATAATCATATTATGAAAGTATTACACCAAACAGACAATGTCAAAAAAAAAGATGCTTTGGTCTTAGTACATCTCAAATAAAAGTAAGGTGGTTAGAATAAAATTATTTTTCCTCTTGTCAAATACTTTTTTCCTTAATATTTATTAGAAAAAATTCATAAAACGAAACATGATTCCACTGTAGAAACTCTACAATGGACAAAAATTTATCCAACTTCTCATTATTTTGAAAAGATACATACCTTATTGAACATATTCATATTTATCTTTTTTGAAATAGAAATAAAAAACCTACTTCCTTATTTGACTGATAAAGTACTGAACTGAAACAACTACTATTGTTTGTTTAGTTTCAATGACAGAAAAACATAAACAACACAAATTTATTTTTGTCTGCTTGGTATAAACAGTCTTTTCATTATTAGAAGTTGGGATTTTTGTTTTTGCAAACAAAAACAAGACGTCAATACAACTTGATTTGATGTTAAACCATCAATACAAAACATTCTACATTCAATTAATTTGTAGGTACATTTTTATTTCATTTTTATATATTCCTAGGAAAGCTCTGGAAAAGGGAAGGAATAAAATATTACCTGCATGTGTCTTCATATGTCTTCTATGCTCTGCACGAACTTTTGATGTCTTACCGCATTTTTCACAAGTAAATATGTGCCCTCTATGGATGAGCAGGTGACCCCTCAATGATTCAGAATTTTTGAATACTTTCCCACAATGATGACAAGATGCTGGTCCTTCTGAATGTAATTGGACATGCCTCCTCAAATTATCTGCCCTAACTATAATACCACAAATGCTACAAACACCTGGAACAACATGGTTTGTTCTTCTGTGATTATAAAGTTTGAATCTTGATGAGAATTCAATGCCGCACTCTTTGCAGTAACATTTCTTGACAGGCATCAAGAGTCTAGAACAGTCTTCAGCTTCTCTCAAATTTACATCCCTGAATATTTTGAGAGTAGAATCTTCTTCAGAATTATAGTCATCATTTGTTGCATCATGTTCAGGTGACCAATCATTCCCATCTCTGGTATTATCGGTTTCAATAGCATGTTCTAATTCAGTCTTTATGAAAATCAATGGCTTTTCATCTTCTTCATCAAATTCAACTTTGTCCTTATTTTGTTTGGTTGTTCCCTTTTCTTTTGACGTTGATTTGTCTCTTTCTTCAGCGGCAAATCTCTCGCGAAGTTCTAATTCAGAATTTTGAATCACCTTACGAAAATTGTATAATTTATTAACATTAGAAAGGCATTCTTCACATATTTTTGTTGGATATCCATATTTTTCTGTCAACTGAAAATGAGGGTATTATAATTTAAGAAAGAAATTGAAGTTAGGATGGGAAAAATATTACCTGTATAGAAGATATATCTTTAATTCTGATTAATATATCTTCCTGATCAAATAATGGGAACAAGGATTCCTGAGTTCTAAGACAAGTTCTGCATATATTTTCCATATTGAACTAATCTTTTAAGCATCCAAGGTTCCCTGATAAACAACAGCTAATACTCCAAAATTAATGAACATAATTCATTACTTATATTGTGGTATGTGTAGTAATAATATATAATTTTCTGATTATTTTAACTAATTTTGACAGCTGTTTTGACATATTTATAACCAAAGATTATTCAGAAACAGAGAAGACTATTCTTTATTGAATGAACTTCTTTTACTTTCTTTATCTTGAATACAGATGGCGTTGAGAAATGTTTTCACTGAACAAATCCCAATTATTTTTTCAGTTTTCTATCTATCCTAGAGACGGGATCACCTTTTTTTGAAACACCCTGTTTTGGACTCAAGAATTCTAGCCAAAAATATGTACCATTCTGTTCGGAAATTTATTCAGGAACCGCCAATTCAATGCGTGAAGAATAAATTTTCTGCTTGTTTAAGGAATACTTTTCATACTAAATCTAATGAAAAATTTTGAACTTCACAATTTGTTATAATTTTACTAAATAGTTATAACAAATTAATAATTTTATGTTTATATCTTCTACAAGAGCAATACAGTAATATATTATTATTGAAGTTATTGCTATAACTAATAAATAAAAGCAAAATAATAAACTTGAATTACATAAAATATGAAAGCTTTTATTGATATTTTATATTTTTATAAAAATTGCACTCAGAAATATTGGCACATAGATTTCAGTTCTTCATTCGTTGATGTATATAAGAGTCATGTTTAGAAAATACAGCCTGTTGAAAAACATGATTTCTTATTTAAAATATAATTTCAATGAGAGATGTAAAAAATATGTGATCTTAAAATAGGCTTGATACTAGCTAGTTACAAAATCAAATGAAAGTCCGATATTTATCAATCAAAAAAAAAAAAATAACATTTCATAAACACAAATAAAATCGTCAAAATAATGAACATAGAATTATAATAATATGATGAACCTAACAATCTTATTCAAAAATATCAAATGATGTATAACGTCATAAAATACTTCAAACTTAAATATTATAAAAGGTATAAAGTATGAATTTGAAACCTTACAACTTCTTCATATCAAAGGCAAGGCAGCCAAAGCAGCTGAAGCTTCTTCTTGCATCAGGTTTAATTGCTTTTCATATTTATTTTCATTTCCCTTTACTTTTCTACCACCACTGTAGTTTTTACCCTTTTTAGGACTGTAATTATTTGAATTCTCCTCTTCGGATTCTGTTCTTGTTTGTTGGCCACCAACAAAATAATTCTTGAGTTTCCTACCCAAAGTACTCCAAATTCCTGCACTTTTAGAATTATTCTTCCCAGAATAATCATGACGAACATTTTGTCTTTCTGATTCCATCGCAGCGAACTGAGATTCATAAAGCTCTTTGATTTTTTCGCCTGTATGTTTGAGTTTGGACAGTTCATCGACACTCCTTTTATCAGATTCAGGTGTAATAGTCGAAGCAGTTTGGTTTTTCATATTATAGACATCATCTAAGACCTCTTTGGCTTCATCACATTCACATTGGCATTTTTTTAAGTAAGTCTTATCTGCTGCTTCTCCATTAGATTTTTCTCTGAAAACATGAATATATTATTGGCAAACCCGCAGATACAAAATGATAATAAAAATTATAATCATTGATTCTATGTTGCAGATTTATAACCAATCATATGCTATCATGAGCACCTGAATCCTGAATCAACACTTCATTAGGTACCTTTACATTAACGATCTTTCACGCGCGACTGGAACGTCCCGTGACAATCGCGCGCGAATGCATGATAGTGTACGGCAGTGTTTTTCAACCTGTGGGTCGCGACCCTTTGGGGGGTCGCGAAGCATTTGTTGGGGGGTCGCGAGTGGTTAGACGACTAGGTACTTACTTCATTAAAAAAACATCAAAAAATTCTTAAAGGATAGATATATCAAGAAATGGTTATCAAATAAATGAAATACTGGTATGTTATTAATACAAATAAAATAATGAAGAAAAAACATTTCGACTACTAGTTCGTTTTAATGTACTTTAACCCTCGTTTTTGTTCACTAAGAAGTAATGAGACAATTTATTCCTCTTTCACATTATATGATAATTCATTTCAGATATACCTGATGGTTCGAAAGTCTGGAAACGGTGATTTTATTCCCCAACTTGTGGAAAATCGGAATTCTGATACTGAGGTCTTCGGTACCTAATTTCGCCCGAAAGGGCCTCATACGAAATATGAGCCCCAACTTTGATATTTCAAATTTTATTGCAGATTCAGATAAAGTGGAAAATTTTTCATCAGAGATGGTTAAAACCGAAAATTTTTTTGTCCATATTTGGACCCCTTGCAGCACTTTTTGTTCAAAAATCAAAGTTAGACCTCATTTCTCTCATAAGGCCCCATCGGTCTCAAAATCTGATGGGCCCAATCGATTCTCCTCGTAAAATTACTTAGTACTAGAATATGAATTTTCGCATCCTGGTCTGAATGAACGCCGCAGATCTTTGAACAAAAAACGCTGCATAGGATTAAAAACTTTCCGCTAAATCCGAATCTGCAATAAAAAAGATGGATTTGCGTTTGAAATTTCAAAGTTGGGCCTGATATCTCGATAAGGCCCTTTTTGTGTCCAAAATCTGATGGGTCCATCCGATTCCTCGGACGAAATTACTAGAGACCCCAATATGAGAATTTCGATCTTTCAGCTATGCCCGAAATAAATTAACCTTTTCCAGATTTTTTAAACACCCGGTATGTCAATTTATGTAATTTCACTCATCATTACTTCAATGAAAGACGAGGACCACAATTCAATTTTTCTTGTAAAGCCTTGATGTTTTTCTTTTGCATCCTGCCATCGAAGACGTTTAGGTCAGAAAGAAAAAACTGTTTTCTAAAGGAGAATGTCAAAAATGAATTCCAAGTTAATCAACTTATTATCTTGTAGAAATGAAGTGTTTTGTTTGTTTTTTTGTTTATACTAAAACTTCAGCGCAAAGTTCCATAAGTCTGGTCAGCCTATTGAAAACCACTTTACCCCTGTATGATAAAACAAATTTCGATTGAGTACACCCATACTCGTATCTTCACAAAGGGAAATGATTTGAAACAGTCGAGTCTTCAACGATTTTTCTCGACTTTACAATATACATTTCAATATTTTCAACATACATGGAAAAAATCCTGATTAGGGGAGTCGCGAAATTTTTTGCGATGCTATGGGGGGTCGTGTCATGAAAAAGGTTGAAAAACACTGGTGTAAGGGAAACCTTTCGCTCGGTATTAGACGCGTGAAAATCGCACACGCAAATCGCGAGTGATTTTCGCGCGCGATGAATCGCAGGTGAAAGATCGTTAATGTAAAGGTACCTAATTTATGTTTGAGACATCAGAATGAGGCATGACAAAATACCATTTTAATTTAATTGTATTCTTTCAATTAACTTGCAAATGCATACTTTCTTTCTATTGAGCTTGAAGCTCGAATGGTTATAAATATTGCTAAAAGTGAAGAAATTTCTTGATAAAAAAAACAAGAAATAGCTAATCAACTATTGATTTGAAGTTACATGCTTCGAATTTACTTTTCGCATCAATTAAAGAAAAACAGAAAAAGTTTTTGGTGTTTTTTCAACAGGCTATATCTTGGTGAAAAATGGTCGTATGAGTAATAGAATTATCAACTTTTGAAGCTTGAAGACTCTAGTTTCTGAATTTATTTGTTAACAATTTTTCAGAATACCAGCAGCCATGCAATCCTCGGATAAAGAACGGAGAAATTTTTTTTTATTTTTTCACATTTTCATTTTTGCTCTACGCGCATGGAAACATTTTTTTGAGCCAGACAGATGCAAAGCCCGCATAGCTCTTATTTGTTTTAGAATACCCTCGGAAATGACTTTTGTCTTCGAGATATCCAATTTTGAATGCAAAAAGACCCTTTTTCACTCAACCGAGAATCAGTTTATTTTTCTGCAGAAAATTTCCAGAAAAATCGTTCATTAAGAAAAAAAAAAAATTTTCACCTGTAACGGTAATGTGAGAAAAGAGCAAAATGTCATTTTGCCATTTGTTGGTTAACGGACTGTATCTTCGTCAATATTGAGGGAAAAGCTACGTTTAAAAGACAATTTTACAGGCTAATGTATCCCAAGGCCCCTTATAAATCGGTAGATAGTTTTTCCTGACCGATTGATTGAAATTCTGAAAAAATTAAGGGAACAAGGTTTCCGTTTCTTAAAGTTGACCTTTTCTTTTCAAGAATCAATTATTGATTTTTTTTTTCACTTTTACTCAATTCTGAATGTTTTGAAGATTATGAAAAAATTTAAGAAAATGTTTTAAAAAATCTCGAATATTTGAAAATGCCTTTTTTTACGATTGAAAAAAAACTGATGAATTATGTTCTGAAAAATATCGAAAAAAAATAGAAATTCTCACTGAAAAAATTTTTTTTTTCCGATATTTTCAGAACAAAATTTAACTGTTTCTTTTCAATCGTAGAAAATGCCTTTACAAATTTTCGAAATGATTGAAAAATTTCTCTTGCAAAAGAAATGAGGGATAAAATTTTTTCGTTCTCATAAAATACTGTGGAGCTGACAAACCACAGGCTTTCATTTCTTCTGAAAATTACTCACACAACACTGAGGAACACATTGAAAACAATAAAATTTGGATCGTCGAATACTGTGAAGCTGACGAATCACAGGGTCTCATTTCTGAAGAATCATGAACACACGTGCTCGAACACACTTGGTGAGCTTTGGGTAACGCTGATACCGGCGGTAAATCAATCAATAAAATTTGAGTCGTCACAAAACGAGAAAATAGTTTTTCATTCTAACTTCATCGAAATTTGTTTTATTTTTTTTCGATCTTCAAAAAATACAGAATTAAGTGATAACTGAAAAAATTGAATTAACAATTTTCAAAACGATAAGCTCAACCTTAAGAAGCGAAAACCTTGTTTCCTTAATTCTTTCAAAATTTCAATGGATTGGTCCATGGCGTCCTATTGACGAAGATATATGTCTGTTAACCAACAAATGGCAAAATGACATTTTCTTGCTCTTTTCACATTGACATTACAGGTGAAAAAAAAATTTTGTTTTAAATTAAGCATGAACGTTTTTTGTACGAAACTTTCTGCAGAAAAAGAATCAGCTGTCGGTTTTCTAGGTCCTCCAGTAGTTTCGGTGATATTGGCAGTTGAATGAAAAAGGGTCCTTTTGCATTCAAAATTGAATATCTCAAAGACAAAAAGTCATTTTCGAGGGTGGTGAAAAACAAATTAGACCTGAATAATCAGGATATGCGGCTTTGCATCCGTCTAGCTCAGAAAAATGTTTCCATGAGCGCAGAGCAAAAATAAATATTTGAAAAATAAAAAAAAAATTTCTCCGTGCTTTATACGAGGATTGCATGGATGCTGGTACTCTGAAAAATTGTCAACCAATAAATTCAGAAACTAGGGTCTTCAAGCTTCAAAAGTTGATTTTATTATATGTCATATGACCATTTTTCACTAAGATACAGCCTGTTGAAAAACATGATTTCTTATTTAAAATTTAATTTCAATGAGAGATGTAAAAAATATGTGATCTTAAAATAGGCTTGATACTAGTTACATACAGAATCAAATGAAAGTCCGATATTCATCAATAAAAAAAAAAAGAAATTTCATAAACACAAATAAAATCGTTAAAATAATGAACATAAAATTATAATGATATGATGAAACTATCAAATAGGAAATCTTATTTAAAAATATCAAATGACCCATAACGTCAGAAAATACTTCAAACTTAAACATTATAAAAGGTATAATGTATGAATTTGAGTCCTTACAACTTCTTCACATCATAGGACAAGGCAGCCAAAGCAAATGAAGCTTCTTCTTGCATCAGGTTTAATTGATTTTCATATTTATTTTCTACCACTTTTCTACCACCTCCCATGGTTTATACCCTTTTTAGGACTGTAATCATTTGAATTTTCCTCTTCGGATTCTGTGCTTGTTTGTTGACCACCAACAAAATAATTCTTGAGCTTTCTACCGTAAGTACTCAAAATTCCTGCACTTTTAGAATTATTCTTCCCAGAATAGTTATGATGAACATTTTGTCTTTCTGATTTCATCGCAGCGAACTGAGATTCATAAAGCTCTTTGATTTTTTTGCCTGTATGTTTGAGTTTGAACAGTTCATCGACACTCCTTTTAATAGATTCGGGAGTAATAGTAGAAGCAGTTTGGTTTTTCATATAATCAACATTATCAAAGACCTTTTTGGCCTCCTCATATTCACATTGGCATTTTTTTAAGTATATTATATGAGTGTTATCTGCTGCTTCGCCATTAGATTTTTCTCTGAAAACATGAATATATTATAGGCAAACCCGCCGTTATAAAATGATGATAAATATTTAATCAGTGACTCTATGTTGCAGATTTATAACCAATCATAAGCCATCATGAGCACCTGAATCAACACTTCATTAGTTTGAAATAATTTATGTTTGAGACATCAGAATAATGCATGACAAAATACCATTTTAATTTAATTGTATTCTTTCAATTATCTTATAAATGCATACTTTCTTTCTATTGAGCTTAAAACTAGAATGGTTATAAATATTGCTCAAGGCGAAGAAATTTCTTGATGAACAAGCAATAGCCAATCAACTATTGATTTGAAGTTGCATGCTACAAATATACTTCTCGCAACAATTAGGGACATGTCGACCTCACCGCCCAGAGTCTATAAACTCTGCAAATAGCCCACCGAGGTAAAAGCGGTCCCCCCTCAACCTGTCAACAGCTTCGGGTGGAAGAACAGGTAGGGGCAAGGGCACTCTTTTGTCCTGGCATCAAGAAATTGATACCGAAGGCGGAGGAAGCACTCGTGAGTGTTCAACGGCGTAAGAATGTGGAAAGTCACGGGACGACTACCACATTAAAGATCCAGTAGGATATCCCTAGAAAAACAATCATGGCAAATCTAAAGACAATGGCCCCTAGTCCGCGGCAGGCCTTCAATGGTCAGGGGATGCGAAGAATGCCCGCGTTCAATGCTAGGACCCACCCGAAAGTGGAAACGAGTAAGAGAAAAACGTCGTCGGTTATGAGAGTTGGCACCTGGAATGTCAAAAGTTTATACATGGCAGGAAAGTTAGACAACAGTATAAGGGAGATGAAAAGATTATGATTGGATATTCTCGAGTTCAGTGAGGTGAGGTGGTCAGGAAACGGCATGATAGACGAGAAAAGTCCGTATTTTACTACTCGGGAATGACCTCCCTTCACACTCGAATGGCGTTGGTATGTTAATATCGGAAGAAATAGAAAAGGCCGTAATTAATTTCATCCCACATTCCGATCGAACGATGTTGTTGAGAATTCAAGCACAGCCAGTAAACATCAATGTCATACAATGCTATGCACCTACTGCCGACAAAACTGAAACTGAACTCAAAAACTTTTATAAAGAACTAAAAGATCTCTTATCCTATACAAAAAGAGGTGAAATGGTCCTTATAATTGGCGATTTTAACGCCAATCGGGATCAGGAGAAGTAGACGGGGTTGTAGGCAGATATGGACTTGGTGAGCGTAACACACAAGGTGATACTCTGGTTCAATTTTGTCAGGAAGAAAGCATGTGCATTACAAATACATGGTTTAGATTACCTCCCCGACGCTTATACACTTGGCAGTCGCCACAACATTCTGCTGGAAACATAGTGAGAAACCAGATCGACTATATTCTGGTCAACAGTAGATACTAAAATGGTCTTCATGGAGTGAAAACATATCCAGGAGCTGATGTGGGATCGGATCACAACCCTGTTGTGGGGAATATTTGGTAAAGTTGAAAACACTCAAGAAAAAGACTCACAAAAAAGTGGATATCACAAAACTAAATGAGCTGGAAATAAAAACGAAAATAAAGCTAAAAATTAATCAAGAGATTTCAAAATTGGGGTTGGAAAACTGCACTGATGTTCAGTTACAGTGGAAACGTTTAGAGGATACCTTCAATTCAATTGAAAAGGAAGAGATAGGATCAAAGAAGACTGACAGAAAAAGGGATTGGACGACAGAGGACATAATGGATATGACGGAAGAACGAAGATCATATAAGAACAGAAATGCTCAGAAATATAGGGAAATTAATGTTATCATTAGAGGGAAAATAAGGCAAGCTAAACAGGTATGGTTGAGGGGAAAATGCGAAGATATGGAGGAGCTACAGAGAAAGAACGACCATGGCGCAATGCATAGGAAGATTCGAGAGGTTACCGGAGGTTTAGAAAAAGTTACGCAGTTCCGATGGTTGATGACAGCAAAAGATATATCCTTGATCCTGACGAAATCAAAAAACACTGGGAAACATATATAGGGCAGTTATTCGAAAGTACTGATGCAAGGACTATGAGGTAGGCAGGGAACTAGAGACTGCACCAGAAATACTTAAAGCAGAAGTAATAAGAGCCATCAAGAACTGCAAAACAGAAAAAAGTCCAGGTCCCGACGAAGTTCACATAGAGTTCATAAAGCTGCTGGATGAGAACAATATAGAAACCATTGTGAAGCTTTTCAATAACATTTATAGGACTGGTGAGATACCTGAAAGCTGGATCGAATTGTGTTTTTCTGCCTATTCCAAAAAAAACGAAACCGAAGAGATGCCACGAGTACAGGTTGATGAGTCAAATCCTAAAACTATTCCTAAAAATATTCCCAAATATTTCGTTCCGCAGTTTCAATATCAATGGAGGCTATCGGTCAAAAGGAACATATATGCATTTATTATTCTTTAAGCAACGTTTCGGCTAATATGTAGCCTTTATCAAGGGGGGATGATCCCCCCCCAATGTTGAATGAAGTTGGCAAATTTTCAAAGCATCGGAAGATTTTCAAAGGAGTTGGAAAATTTCAAAGCAGTTGGAAATTTTCAAAGCGGTTGGAAAAATTTCGAAGCAGTTGGAAAACATTTCAAAGCAGTTGGCAAAATTTCAAACCAGTGGAAAAAATTCCAAAGCAGTTGGAAAATGTTCAAAGCAGTTGCGGTAAAATTTCAAAGCAGTTGAAATACATAATTCCGAGAGAGATATGAAATCCGAAGGAATCTGAATTAGAAAAAACAAGTTTGCAATCAGTACTTGATAATATTTTATAGCCGGCAATAAATGGTATTCAACCCAATATTTTTACTATCAAGTATTGGAGAGATGCGGCCCCAAGAAGTAGGTACCTAGTTGTAAATTTTTCAGTTACGTCGCATGGACTGTGTCGTAAAAAAACCATCTGGTATCATAAATGGAATCATCTTTATGTACGCTCTTCGTACATTGTGTTAGAGTTTTGCGAATAAACAATATGTATAAATAAATTTGAATAATGAACCAAAAAAGATTCAAAGTGAAGTTTGAGTTATGTGGTGCCTTATAAAAATTCCAAAAAAAAATTTTATGAACAGAAAATGCCTGAAGGACAACAAGTGTGAGAGAAAATTATGGGTAGTGACCACAGGATACCCTAAGTCACAACAAAAATCGTTCGAAACACTGAATACATCCTCAATTCCAAACACTAATTGAAATAAACGCTGCTAAGAGATCGAAATCGCCAACTCAAATTAGCAAATTTGGTTCAAAATTGTTTCTTCAATATAACTGATTTAGGTCAAAATCGTTCCCCTGCTAAATTGGGAATCTGTTTTTTTTAAGGAATTTTCTTGATTCATGAGACACACTTTGACATACATTTTCTGTTTTATTCCCTAGTTATGTTGCTTTTCTTTATTTCATGGAATGTGTAAGCAGAAATAAGGCTCATTTTTTATCAAACGAAATATATTTTCTGAAAATTTTGTTCCTTTTATTCTGTAAAATGGACCCATGTTACGTATGAGGTATGAGCAGTTTCAATATTATGAATCTCACCAAAGTATTCAGTAACTATCATTGATTTTTCATCTACCCAACATCCAATCATGTATATTTCTTTATTTTATGGAATCTGCTTTTTTCGTGAAAAATATCTTGTTTTATTATGATGCTTGAAATTTTGAGATACACCAAAGAATGAAACTGAACTAAATTAAAGAATGAAACAAAAAATGTGTCCCAAAGATTCAAACATACTTCAAGGTATTCCTCATAAAAAAGAAGATTCCATAAAATAAAGAAACTCACATTATTGAATATTGGGTAATTGGAAAATTAACGTTAATTTCTCATAACTTTGATTCCCAATATGTACTCCTATCTCGTAAAAAAAGAATAGATTTAAAAAAAATTTCTCTGATGAAAATGAGCCTTGCCCTCGCTTTTAGATTTCATGAAATAAACAATTAAAGAAGGGCTACAAAACTGAAGAAACAAACAAGTAGAGTTTCTCAAAGTTTCAAGCAATATCAAGATACTCTTCATGAAAAAAAAAAATCCATAAAATCTACTTAATTAAATGTTCGGTAGATGGAAAAAGAGTTAATTACTCCCCACTCTGTTAAAATTCATCATTTTGAATTTTTTTACCGAAACAAATATTATACCATAATATGTATAACGGTGTCCTGTTAATTCAATGTCCAGTTATAAAATTTTCGATGGATTTCCCCCCCCCCCCCAAAAAATTTGGCTTCGGCCCGTCCCTGTACATATTAGCCGAAACGTTGCTTAAAGAACAATAAATGCATATATGTTCCTTTTGACCGATATCCTCCATTGATATATTCCTAAAAATAATTCATGAGAGAATATTCAGGAGGTGTGAACAAGACATCAGTCGGTCACAGGTCGGTTTCCGTGAGAGCCTGGGCACCAGAGAATGTGTATGTTTGTTTTATAGATTATGAGAAGCCTTCGACCGCGTTAAACATGTAGAGCTAATAAAAATACTAGAAAAAAAGGATTAGACCAACAAGATATCCAAATAATCAAAAATTTGTATTGGCGCCAGCGAGCTGCTGTAAGATTCACTGAGTTACTCACGAAGAAAATCGAGTGAGGCGTACGTCAGGGATGTGTTCTGTCACCCTTATTATTCAACGTGTACTCTGAGAGCGTTTTTGCGGAGGCCCTGCATGGGGTAGATGATGGTATCAGGATTAATGGACTTGTTATCGACAATTTGAGGTATGCGGATGACACCGTTGTTATTGCGGACAGCCCGGAAGGACTGCAACGGTTGCTAGATAAATTGACCAGAATGGGTGAAGCATTAGGACTTCAAATAAATGTTGGCAAAACCAAAGTGATGGTAATTAGTAAATCTCGCCAACCTACACCAGATATCAAAATAAATTGTCAAAGCATTGCAGTCGTTGAAAACTTTCAATACCTCGGAACGTGGATAAATAATAACTTAGATCCAGAAATAGAAATAAGAGCTAGGATTGAAAAAGCAAGATCTACCTTCAACAGCATGAAGCATCTTCTATGTGATTCCACACTTAATTTCGGGTTGAGATATCGCTTCGTGAAATGCTACATACACGCTGTGCTGCTTTATGGGTGTGAGGTGTGGACATTCAAAGCGAGTACAATGAATATAATTGAAGCTTTCGAAATGTGGCTCCTCCGCAGAATGCTGAAGATACCATGGACGGCACATGTCACCAATTGCGAGGTGTCGAGAAGGACACAGGGAGAAAGGGAGCTGTTAACGATCGTGAAAAGGAGGAAGACCGCCTATCTTGGTCATGTGTTGCGGAGTAACAGATGCGACCTCCTTAAACTGATAATGGAAGGTAAAATCGAAGGTCGCCGAGGCGTTGGAAAAGGAAAATACTCTTGGCTGAAAAATATTCGCGATTGGACTGGTATGAACGAGTGCTCCCTGTTCCGGATTGCTAAAGACCGACACAGATTTGCCGAGATTGTGTCCAACCTTCATTGAATGGAGATGGTACCTTGAGAAGAAGAAGAACAGGCTATATCTCAGTGAAAAATGGTCGAATGAGAAATAGAATCATCAACTTTTGAAGCTTGAAGACTCTAGTTTCTGAATTTATTAGTTAAAAATTTTTCAGAGTTCCAGCAGCCATGCAATCCTCGGATAAAGCACGGAGAATTTTTTTTTATTATTTTTCTCATTTTTATTTTTGCTCTACGCGCATGTATTTTTTTCGAGCCAGACCGATGCAAAGCCCGCATAGCTCTTATTTGTTTTACAATATTCTCGGAAATGACCTTTTGTCTTCGAGATATCCAATTTTGAATGCAAAAGGATCCTTTTTCACTCAACTGCCGATATTTTCGAAAAAACCGGAGGCCTAGCTAACCGAGAGTCGGTTTCTTTTTCTGCAGAAAATTTTTCACAAAAATCGTTCATTAAGAAAAAAAAATTTTTGTGAAAAAAGAGCAAGAAAATGCCATTTTGCCATTTGTTGGTTAACGGACTGTATCTTCGTCAATATTGAGGGAAAGCTACGTTTAAAAGACAATTTTACATCCTAATGTACAGGTTGGGCAAAATTTGGTGATACATATGAACTACAACTTTTTAAACCAACGAGATAGAGAAAAATGAATAGCACGTTACGGTGGTCTTTTTTAGAGAAACTGATAATGCCATCAATTGCATTCCACTATTTTCCTTTGTTTTCGAGTTATAGGCCAGAATTGAAATTTGGGCGATTTCAACATTGGTCATTATCTCCGTTCCTGTTTGTGCTAGGATGTAGAAATAAAAACATTATACAGGCACTTTTTTTTATAGCAATCCATTAGCGTACTTTGTTTTTTCCCAAGAGGTTCCTTTGCTGAGCTATGACATAAAGTTGTGTTTCTTTTTATGGAAACAATAGTTTTAAATGGCTTAGGAAGAATCGCCATTTTTTTTTCCGTTACAGAAATATATCATACATCATAAATCACCCTCAGATTCATTCAGATATCATGAAAAATATAGTTTGTATGTGAAATTTTAATTGAGTATTAAGTAGGCTTAATAACAGAA
This sequence comes from Hippodamia convergens, assembly GCA_038502775.1. Taxonomy (NCBI): domain Eukaryota; kingdom Metazoa; phylum Arthropoda; class Insecta; order Coleoptera; family Coccinellidae; genus Hippodamia; species Hippodamia convergens. The sequence continues at coordinate 35,855,635 of CM076614.1, forward strand.
TAATATATATTTCTACGCATGGTGTCATTATTATTTTGCCGGCAATAATGACTTCGAATTCTAATAATTGACAGTTGTTCTGAACAGAGATCAAACCATGGAGAATTGAATCAAGTATCCAATCACAAAATAATTATGACACCATGCGTAGAGACATTTTATTCTGTGAAAGCCCACTTAATACTCAATAAACAAATTTCACACACAAACTATATTTTTCATTATATCTGGATGAAGAAAAAACACAACTTTATGTCATAGCTCAGCAAGGAAACCTCTCGGGAAAAAACAAAGTACGCTACTGGATTGCTATGAAAAAAGTGCCTGTATAATATTTTTTCTTCAACATCCTGACACAAACAGGAACGGAGATAATGACCAAAGTTGAAATCGTCCAAATTTCAATTTTGGTATATAACTCGAAAACAAAAGAAGATAGAATAATGCAGTTGATGGCCTTATCAGTTTCTCTAAAAAAGACCACCGTAACGTGCCGTTCATTTTTTCTCTATCTCGTTGGGTTAAAAAGTTGTAGTTCATGTATCACCAATTTTGCCCAGTCTACAATGTACCCCAAAGACCCTTAAAAATCGGTAGATCGATACATTCAGCGGTTTTCCTGACCGATTGATTGAAATTCTGACAAAATTGAGGGAACAAGGTTCTCGTCTCTTAAAGTTGACCTTTTTCTTATTAATAATCAATTATTGATTTTTTCATTTCACTTTCAACTCAATTTTGAATGTTTCGAAGATTATGAAAAAATTGAAGAAAAGTCTCGAATATTTGAAAATGCCTATTACACGATTGAGAAAAATAACTGGTGAATTATGTTCTGAAAATATCGGGAAAAAAATAGAAATTCTCTCAGAGAAAATTTTTTTCCGATATTTTCAGCACAAAATTTAACTGTTTCTTTTCAATCGCATAAAAGGGCCTTCACAAATTCTAGGAATTTTTAAAAATTTCCCTCGCAAAAGAAATGGGCGATAAAACTTTTCCGTTCTCATAAAATACTCTTTTGAGCTGACGAACCTTTCATTTCTTCTGAAAATTACTCACACAACACTGAGAAATACATTTTAAACAATAAATTTTGGGTCGTCGAATACTGTGAAGCTGACGAACCACAGGGTCTATTATGCTTGAACACGAAAGAATCCGAACCTGCAACCTCCACGTGGTAAACTTTGGGTAACTCTGATGCCGGCAGTAAATCAATCAATAAAATTTTAGTCATCACAAAACGAGAAAATAGTTTTTCATTCAAACTTCATTCAATTTTATCTTCATTTTTTTCAATCTTCAAAAAATACAGAATAAACTATATTGTATATTCTGGGCTTAACAATATGCAATCTACAATACATATCATCAAGAAACAGCTTGATGCCGTATACCCAGTTCTCTTCATCAAGCCTTTCAATCCTTTGTATTTCTCCGCAATTCAGCAACATTGTGAACTTATTTGGTGTTGGGTTGCTAGCCCAACGACCAAACCTTCATCCTTGGAGGAGCTAGAAATAAACTAACAACTGAAAAAATTAAATTAATAATTTAAGCTCAACCTTAAGAAGCGAAAACCTTGTGACCTCAATTCTTTCAAAATTTTAATCGATTGGTCTGCAAAAAAAAAACCGGCTGTCGATTTACTAGGCCTCCAGTGCATCGGTCTAGCTCAAAAAAAGGTTTGCATGAGCGTAGAGCAGAAATAAAAATTAAAAAAAAAAAATTTCTCCGTGCTTTATCCTGGGATTGCATGGCTGTCGTTAGTCTGAAAAATTGTCAACCAATAAATTCAGAAATTAGGGTCTTCAAGCTTCAAAAGTTGGTTCATTTGTCATACGACCATTTTTCACTAAGATACAGCGTCTTGAAAAACACCAAAAAATTTGGAAAATTTTTCTGTTTCTTTGAATGTTGCGAGAAGTGTATCTCAATCTAAACAATTATAAATAACTCAGTTTGCATTCATACTGAGCGTATGTGCTTCTAATCTACGATATCATTAATAGAAATCTAAACTGAAGGCTCACACAAAAAGATTAAGAAAAATACTATTTCCAGAGCCATTTGTTTTGCTGAATTAACATACAGCTGTATGTTAACATCCTAAGGTGTTTAAAAATAATGTGATCCCGTCTCTAGGGTAGATAGAACACTGAAAAATAATTGGGGTTTGTTTTGTAACAAATTTTCCCAACGCCATTCGTATTCAAGATGAAAGGTGATAAAGAGAAAATGCTACACATTTTTTACGATTCTGGCGAAATTACTGGCAACATTGCCTGCATTCACCGAACGAAGAATGTTGCCACCGCTCCGCTACCGCTACCTAGCATAAACAGAAAGCGCTCCCAAAATGCCCGCTTCTCCGGAACGTGTTGAGTTGAGTGCCACCGGACGATTCCCCAACTGTTACGTTCGGTGAATGCAAGCATTGTAATGCAATATTATACAGATCTGGTTTGGCAGCTGATACATTCAATGAATTTGTTCTTATGTCTGACTCTCATAGGAGGCGCTAGTTACACGGTTCGTACCAAGTAGTATGGAACATAACTTTTTTAATATGAGATTTATTAAACAAAATTTCAAGCGAACTCAAACATCATTCGATTTAAAACGAAAAAGGTACTCTTGATAAAACTCGATACAGTGAACCGTTCTCGGAATATTTTGATTTGGATATAATGTAGTAATTTCCCAATGGATCGATTGGAAAAGATGCAGAAGCTCAGATTTATTGGCCTACTCAGTCATAGGTTTTTAATCTCTTTCATTATACAGTCTGGTCGTATCTTAAAAAAAAAGTTTATGCTGCAGAGGTGAATTCACCTCAAAACTGAAAGGCAGAAAACAACATCACTTTAATTAACTCAACCTAGCTGACTCCCAACAGTTTTGAAGATTTTTAGATTCTTTAGAAAACAGGATAGTCTTGTGTTTTCGTGAAAACGGAGGAGATTTTGAACACCTACTCTAATTGAAATCTATTTCATGTTATAAAAGCCTTTTTTCTAATTTTCATTTTGTGTTTTTTTCGTTTAATCAATACATTTATCATTACTTCATATCAGCATTGGTTATTACTTCATATTGTCAGAATGACAATTCTCGTATTATGTCTTAGTTTTTGATCCTGAAAAATATTCTGTTTTCTTGTGTTATAACATGTTTGGTTTATCTATGGGAGATGATTGCCTTTCATTGGGGTCCCGTAGCGGTCTTCAAACCTCTGAAGTGCCGAAAAATCATCACCTGGAAGGTCGTATCTGGTTTGAAAAAACCCTCACGACCAGAGAGCAACAATTTGTGGATTTTGAATTTGAATATCGAAGGAATTTCGAAAGGAAAGTGTGATTACGTCTCCAAATTAGCTGATGAACATGGTATCACAGAGATTCTTCTGCAAGAAACCCACACGGCAACAGAAAAAAAATCCTCTTGAAAGAGGACAGATGAAAGGTTATGTATTAATTGATTTTTTACAAGTTTAGCATGTTATGTTGAAAAATTATCAGTTTCGTAACATTCAACAGATTCGGAAAGGGAAAATTGATGGAGTTTTTTTTTTCATTTCTTTCAAATTTTGTGACATTTCTGTCATAAATATTTATAAACCTCCGAACATTATTTGGCCAAGAAATCGTAATGTTGATGTTTTTTAAAGTAGCAAATGCATTTCCAAAATGCATTCGATTTATTCTGAATAATCGGTTCCTTTTCTGCTTTTGCCTTTATTTATTTCAGATTAAGAATTACGAGTCGTTTTGGGAAGAATCTGTGTATCCGAGCCCATCGACGGATAACATAAAGATGATCACACTAATGTCTTTCAAGATTTTCCTGATATTTGATATTTTATGTTATTTTGTTTACGGGGAGGCAGGTTTTTTCGGCTGAGGTTTTTTCCCCTGGCTGTATAGTATCGTATGATACTAGTGTTGATAGTATCGTAGGATTCTATAGTATCATACAAAGAATGTTATGATACCCCGTTCTTTTTTTACCTCAGCTTAGGTACTTAGGTACTTTTTGTTTCAACATTTAATGTATTATTTTAGCTCTCTTTTTCATATATATATATATATATATATATATATATATATATTACTTCATAATTTTCAAATCAAAATATTCCGGAAACGGCGTACACAGTATCGAGTTTCATCAAGAGTACCATTACGGTGTGAATTTAAATAATGTTTAAGTTCACTTAAAATTTTGTTTGAGAAATCTTATATTAAAAAAGTTTATCAATACTACTTGGTACCCGTGTAACTAGCGCCCTCTACTCTAAGAGTCAGACATAAAAACAAGTTCATTGGATTTATAAGCTTCCAAAACATATTCGTATAAAATTTCATTATGTTGCCAATAGTTACCACAGAATCTTGAAAAATGTGATCATTATTTTGCCTTTAACGCCGCTTATCTTGAATACGAATTACGTTTTAGGAAATTTTTTCACCAAAAGAACCACAAATATTTTTCAGTTTCCTATCTGTCCTAGAGACAAGATCACCTTTTTTTGACACACTTGTATAAAAGACTAGGAATCAACATCCAGAATGCCGCAAAAATATATCACTTCATTTGTAAGCCTTGATAGAATGTGCACACCCATCAGTGTACGCAAACAGCAAATCCAGAGCAAAAAACATCTGGAAGTAGCAGAAAAAGAAGCCCTAAGAAAAATAAGAACACAACAGCGAAACAATCCCCAATAAATGTCAACAGACTCAACTCAACATTCTAAACTGACAGAACGGTATGATACCATAATGAAGGAAGACCTAAGAAAAATAAGAAGAAAACGACACCGAAACACCCCCCAATAAATGTCAGCAGACTCAACTCACTATTCTAAACTGACAGAACGGCATGATACCACAATGATGGAATTAATAAGTATACAAAAAGCCATCATACACAGACTGATGAATTTCTTAAATGCCAATCAAATAATTATTGTATGATATTGAATGTATTGAATTGAAATAAAATAAAAAAAAATAAATATATCAAATTAAATTCATTGTGAAAAAATTTTTTTTTTTTAATTATGAAAAAAAAATTGTAAATTAAAACTCTGAAGGACTCTAGGTCATGAGCTATTTGTCTAGAGGCAAGAAAGAACTTTTACTACTACTACTATAAATCACTATAATTTTTACTATACTTACATATCAATCAGGTATTCTATGTACTGCCTGTAAACGTCGTTGTAAGGAGTGATTGCATTTTGTTGAAGGAAATTAGCAAATCTTGCAATATAATGAATAATGGTCTTGTGTTCATCTTCAAGCTCATTTTTCATCTGATTTATTTCATCGATTATTCTTCGTTTTTCCTCGCGCAATTCATTCATGGTCAATAACCTTTGTTTGACAAAAACATTTTCAATAGTTTTGTCAACTGTTCTGCTTTCATAATAAATGTGCATGTGGGTGGTGAAATCACATCCACAAAATTTGCATTTTTTCTCGGAATTCATGGCATAACATTTAACTAGTTCTGGAGCTCCGATCATTTCTTTTGGAACTTTATCCAGATAACATGGATTATGGCAACGTTGTCCATAATGCCACTTCTTGACATTGCGAACCTGCATTTAAAGTTATGTTACATTATAAAAGAATATTAAATAGCATCCCAAATAAAGATATTGAAAATACGAGATATATACAGGGCATCCCACCGGGAGTGCCCATTGAAAGATTATGGGGAAGTTATAATTCGATCAGGTTCTAATTTCGTGTGAAAATATAAGCCAAATAGACCTTCATTTAGGATATATTTTTAAATATCAATGACCTCCGCTTTCATCGGAAATGGTATCAACTCTCTAATTTCATATTATGACATTTTCGGATCGATCTTCGAATGCCACATTCATTTTATGTGTCATTCAGGGCCGTTTTCGAGTTATTCACTGTTTTTTGAAAAAAAAAATACAAATTGAGGCTTGTAGAACATTGAGAATTCAATGAAAGCTCAACTCACAATTTCAGATCTCTTTTTTGAAACGAATTACCGAAAAGATTTTCGACGTCATTCTCTAGAAAAAATATCGTTTTGATTTACTGGGAGGTATAATGAGAATGTCAAAGTTGGAATTCAAAAAAAGACAAAAACTCAATTTTTTTTTCAAATGGAAACTCTTTTTTCTTCACTCACATATCAATTTGTGAGGGAAAACTAAGTGGAGTCTTTTAAAGGTTCCCTATATCTAAAATGTACCATTTTCTAAATATTCAGGAATAACTGTTAGAGTGTGAAAGTTTCAATTCATAAAGAGTCAAAAATTCGATTTTTCCAGAGGAAAACCGTATGTTTTTCAGTCGAATATTATTTTGTGAGAAAAAAATGAGTGGAGTCTTTTAAGGGTTTTCCACATCTAAAATATACCATTTTCGAGATATTCAGAAATAACTGTTAGCTACGAACATAATAGAATATGTGAGGTTTCAAATATGGTCTATGATCGCCCTCTGAACAATGAGCTGATTTTTAAAAAATGTCTGTCAACAATAGAAGCATGGAAAAAAAGTATATGGAAAAGTCCCCGAGATTTTCATAAAGGCGCGAACATGAATTATATTATTTTATGCTTGTAGCTAACAGTTATTTCTGAATATCTCGAAAATGGTACATTTTAGATATGGGGAACCCTCAAAATACTTCACCCAGTTTTTCCTCACAAATTGAAACCTAAAAATAGGAGAATGGGAAGATCGCAAACGATGGAATATATATATATATATATTAGACTGTTTCAAAAAAATCGACATGTTTCGTTTTCACGAAACCCCCCCCTAATTATCTTCAGGGTATCGAAAAGAGACCTTTATGAAAATATCAGCTTCAAATAATAATATTTAGAGGTCGCTCATCATTTATTTCTATTTTCCCTACTAATAGCAGGGAAAAAATTTCTTTTTTCAATAAAAAATTCCTAGAGCAGAAACCAATAGACGGATTTCATTGTGTAATACATTTTCGTGGAGACAATCAGATACTCTACAAAAATGACTCTTACGGTATTTCGATAAAACGGCTTCTTCAAAAGTTATTCGATTCGATGCTAATATTGAGGTATTTTTGAAGAAAAAAATTATTCAAAAAAATCCATTCTGTTTGTTTTCACGAAACTCTATTTCTAATTATCTTCAGGGTATCGAAATAGGGCGTCTCTGAAGATATTAGCTTTGAAAATTAATATTTAGAGGTCGCTCAGCGATTATTTCTATTTCCGCTGTTGATAGCAGGAACAAATTTTCTTTTTCCAATAAAAAATTTTTTCTTCACGAACCAATTGACGGTTTCCACTGGGTGATACATTTTCGTGTAGGGAACTAGATGCTCTACGAAAATGTCTCATACGATATTTCGATAAAACCGCTCGTTCAAAACATATTCGAACTTTTTCTTCAAAAATACCTCTATATTAATACCTTATATTGAGGTATTATGGAAAAAAAAGTTCAAATGACTTTTGAACGAGTGGTTTTTTCGAGATATTGTATGAAACATTTTCGTAGAGTACCTAGTTCCCTACACCAAAATCTATCATATAGTGGAATCCGTCTATTGGTTCGTGAAGAAAAAATTTTTTATTGAAAAAAGAATTTTTTTTCCTGCCATCAGCAGCGAAAATAGAAACCATCGATGAGCGACCTCTAAATATTAATATTCAAAGCCAATATTTTCACAGACGCTTTTTGGCGATGCCCTGAAGATGATTAGAAGGCGGGTTGCGTGAAAACAAGTAAAGTCGATTTTTTTGAATAATTTTTTTCTTCAAAAATACCTCTATATTAGCATCGAATCGAATAACTTTTGAAGAGGCCGTTTTATCGAAATATCGTAACGGACATATTTGTAGTGTTTCTGATTGCCTACACGAAAATGTATCACACAAAGAAATCCGTCTATTGGTTTGTGTTCTAGGAATTTTTTATTGAAAAAAGAATTTTTTTCCCTGCTATTAGTAGGCAAAATAGAAATAATTGATGAGCGACCTCTAAATGATATTATTTGGAACTGATATTTTCACAGAGGTCTTTTTTCGATACCCTGAAGATAATTAGGGGGGGGTTTCGTGGAAACAAAAAAAGTCGATTTTTTTGAATCAGTCTAATATATATATATATATATATATATATATATATATATATATATATATATATATATATATATATATATATATATATATATATATATATATATCGGTTTAAAACGTGCGATGACGTTGTCCGATGCCTAGATTCCATCGTTTGCGATCTTCCCATTCTCCTATTTGTAGGTTTCTATCCTTCATTGCTTTTCGTATTCCCTCCATCCAGTTCTTTCTTGATATGCGATTGAAAAAAAAATAAGGTTTTCATTCGAAAAAATCGAGTTTTCGGCTTTTTTTGAATTATAACTTTGACAATCTCATTTTACCCCCCCAGTATATCAAAATGTTATATTTTCTACAGAGTGACGTCGAATATCTTTTCGGTAACCCATTTCAAAAAACAGATCTGAGATTGTGTATCGCGCTTTCATTGAATTCTGAGTTTTCTGCAAGCCTCAATTTGTAATTTTTTTCCAAAAAAACAGTGAATATCTCCAAAAGTCATAATATACAGGGTGTTCGATTTGAAATTATAAAGCTTATAACATTTCCAGTGCAAGCGGAAGTTATTGATTTTTAAAAAAATATCATAATTGAAGGTCTACCTGGCTTATATCTTCACACGAAATTTGAAATTGATGGAATTATAATTTTCCCATGAACATCTAATGGCCACTCCAGGTGAGACACCCTGTATGAAGGATGTTTGGCACATGATCAATCAAATTTTTTTGGGGTATTCTTGGGGTCATTTGCAAACTTCATCACCCAGAGACCCTGAGAACGAATCATGGTTGAAGAGATATGATTTTTTTATTATTTTTTTTTAAACCCCTAAAATCTCGTCTTTCAACTGAAACTTCATTAATGCCTATAAAATTGCCATTTTTTCTAATACTCTCCTCTCATCTATGCTATTTGAATAATTGATAGCGTTTAATTCAACTGACGGTGTCAAAGAGAAATACAAGTTTTTTCAGTCAGCAAAATTAATAACTATTTGAAAAAAAAATCACAAGAATTAATAGCTTCAATTCATTCAAGTAGAAAATTCGCTAGTTTAAGACCTTTCTAACGTGTCCCAAATTGCAATTCATAATTTTCAACGTAACACAATACTGAGACAACTACAAAAAGCAATTTTTCATGATTATTTAATTGTGAAAAACTATGTATTTTCTATAACGTCTACTTGATAAAGTTATTGTTGAAAAAATTTTTTTACCTTGTAGATCTCAGCACATTTGGCACTGGTACAGACTGTAACAGGTTGAGGTAACTCTGCGGCTTCAATATCAATGATTGGAATAACCAATTTATTTTTTAAATCATTTATGTTTAACTCATCTTGATACAAGAGTTCAGTTTGCTTTTGCAAGGCTCTCAGTTTATCTTGAATAAGTTGCGTTATATCTGCCATTGGCTGTTTCAATTGGTTGATGAGACCTCTTGCTTCATTAACACAAATGGTATCTGCTACCTTATGTGGTTCTAGAGGTTTCTGCACTCCATCCCCCATAATATGAATGATCATTCTGTGAAAAAAAACATCGGGATTGAATAGCGCCTCATTTAATAACTGTCAGAATGACATGAATAACAGAAGTACCTCCATGATTCTTCCGCTGACTTAGTCCAGCTCTCCACAAAATATTGCCTTTCCCTTTCGGAGAAACCTATCCCGGTAGCAATAGCAGCTAAGTATCTGAAAGCTTCATTGTCCAAACAAAATATATTCGCCTTACTCAGAGGAAGAGATACATAGGGAGGTTTTTTACTAATATCCTTCACAACTCTTCTCAAACAAGGAAGAGTTTCACCAGGTCTATAGCATGTACCACGAGTGTTTGTGAACACAAAGATCAGGTTATTACTGGCAGATTTCTCTAATCTGGACAGAATTTGTTTCATGCAAAATTCGAACAGAACAGTAATCTTGCTGCTGTTGGGTTTCATCAGGAACATAATGCCATGTATCATTTTGAGAGGAGCTATGTAATCTATGATCTTTTGACAATTTAAAGTATCTTGATCAATCCCACGGGTATCTCCGATGCCTGAAATGAAACAATTGTTTGATTGAAATAAATTGTCTAGCTAAGAGAAAGGGAGAATTGAGACAAGTTTTAGCTATTAATCGACAAATTTGTTTACAGCATATATCACCATTCACTTTATATTTGTGTGCAGTGACGTAACGTTTTTCTGCTGGGCCGAACACACACACACACAGACGCAAATAAAAAAGCGAAAATCCAACCGCCGAACCTAACAACGTGGTCGGTAGGATTTGTATAACGGTAATGCCGTCGGTTATTACTTTCTTAAACTTTTCGAATTTTTTCCCTTTCAACTTTCTGCAATGAAATTGTAGAAAAATCTCGTTAAATTTTTGAAAATTATGAGCTTTTCAGTGCAAAATTCGGTGATTCTTGAATTTTTTCGAAAATTGATTTGGCTTTTGTAGGATTTTCATGAACTGTAAAAGACACACTTTACATAATTGGTTTTTTCAATATGTTCGACCCAGCGCTTGATTTTTCAAAAGGACACAGTTTCATTTTCAAATTCATGTGAAAAAGAGAAAAAAAAATATGCTTTAAAAAGCCATAAAAAGCCTTTGAAGGAAATTCATTCAGGTTCTCTAAACCCACCGATAACTGACATTAAGAGAGTCTTCCGGGCTCATTGGCCGTGGTCTATTAGGAATTATTTCACCTTACGTTTCGCCCACAACTGCGGTAGGCATCTTCAGAGGATTCTTGGTCTAAGGTTGTAACTCGACCGCTGAATTTCCGAAAGTGATGCTGGATTCGATCCGCGGGCGATCACTGGCGGGAGAAGGTAGTGGGTTTAAGCACGCGATGTTGATTGGTTCATCGCTCCCACCAATCGCAGACCAATCATTATCCTCAACAGAAATGAGAAATTATAAAAACACTCGTAGACAGAGCCCGACGATTGTGTGAGCCAGAATTTCTGGAGGATGAACTTGAACATCTTCAGCATGCATTCTTCGCTAACGGATATAATGCTAAGGAAATTCAGAGGGCAAGAAGACCAAAACTTTCTACACGTGATGATAACACATCACAACTCACCCCCAATGGAAGAGCTATCTTACCATATATCCCCAAGATCACCGATAGAATTGTCAGAATACTAAAGAGGCACAATGTAGACTGTCTATAAGCCAACTCAAAAACTTGGCCATATGATCAGAGCTACCAAAGACAAAGTCGACCCACTCTCTCAACCTGGTATTCACAGGATACCTTGTGACTGCCGCAAAGTCTACATTGGTACAACGAAGCGAAGTATCAATATGAGAATTAAGGAGCATGAACGATGCTGTCGACTCAATCAGAGTCGACTGGACACACTAGTCGACTGATGGACACAATATTGTTTTCTCGAAGGCAGAAGCTATTTCGAACATCAAAAGTTTATATCCTAGGATGAACATGGAAGCCATTGAGATATATAAACATAAGAACAATATGAACAGAAGGGAAGAAACTCCTTTGGTACATAGCTCATGGTTGCCGGTGTTGGAAAAACCAAAATCAAGCCAATACGAAATGGGAGCGATGAACCAATCAACATCGCGTGCGTAAACCCACTACCTTCTCCCGCCAATGATCAGGGTATAAGTTGGGCCAACGGATCGAATCCAGCATCACTTTCAGAAATTCAGCGGTCGAGTTACAACCTCAGACCAAGAATCCTCTGAAGATGCCTATCGCAGTAGTGGGCGAAACGTTAGGTGAAATAATTCCTAATAGACCACGGCCGTGAAAGCTTGAAACTATTCATCCACCGATAACTTTCTGCGTGATCATTGGTTGCTGAGATATCGATAATCAAAGACAAAAGAATCCTTTATCTCTTTGATTGAGCAAAAAAAAAAATTTCAATGATCGTGGACCAATACTAAACTAAAAAAAATTTGAAACTACTGACGCTACAAAATTTTAAAGTTCTAATTCAAACACAAGTAACCCAGGGCTACCATTTCCTTTTTTGTTATTTTACGTACAGGGTGATTCACTTATCTTGGTAACCCCAATTTTCTCGAAAACGTGGGAATATTTTTTCATTCTGTGAATAGCGTTTTGAACAAGTCAATGTCGACTTGAGATGTGCATAAAAATCTGCGGTATGAATAGAGACAACAGGCGTCGCGGCGCTATCAAAAATTTTTTCTCCCGGGATATACCTTTTTTATTATGTCATTCGAAAGATAATTTCATTCTGAACATTTTTTTCGAATACAATTTTCATCCATTCCTCAACGTCAGCGATCCGCAGCGTGTTTTATGCTATTTCTATTTCACTAATTTTTTTCAATATTGTGGTAGTATGCCATTATTTGGAGACATAGATATGATTTTGTGCCTTGAATTTAAGAAGGCTAGTTTTCTAAACAGTCTGCCTCCTCAAATGTTATTAAATATGTGGATACAGCAAGATGGGCCTCCATCATGTCACAAGAGATATTAAAGAATTCGAAAATAAATAGACCCTTATATTTTGACCAAAGTAACTTTTTAGATATAGGAAAATGATATAATTTATGTATTGATCAAAATGGCTAGATGACCTAGATATGATTTTGTTTCGTAAAATGACGGAGGTTTTGTAACAAACTATTTCTCTTTCATTATATTCATTAAATAGTATATCTTATAACAATAAACATTTTCTTTTAATAACAAACGAAACATTTCGAATCATATGTTCTATATACCAGCCATTATGATCCATACATAAGTTATATCATTCCCCTATTTCTTTTGTCTTTACTTTGTTCAAAATATAAGGGTCTAATACTTTAATATCTTCATTTTCAAATGGCCCAAGTTATCAGAATCAGTTTGGTATACCATATTTTTCAGGGTTCAAATTCTTGATCTAAATATCTCTTCGCAATGGCAGCGTTGTGACATGGAGCCCCATCTTGCTGTAGCCACATATTTCATCCTATTTGAAGAGACACATTGACTAGAAAAACAGCCTTCTTGAATTCAAGGCACAAAATCATATGTCTCCAAATAAAGGCATACCACCACAATACAACAAAAAATAAATGAAGAATTGACATAAAACACGCTGTAGATCGCTGACGGTTAGAAATGGATAAAAATTGTATTCGAGATAAAAGTTCCGAATGGAATTTTCTTTCATATGACATGATAAAGAAGGTATGACCCTGAAGAAAAATTTTTTGATAACGCCGCGACGCCTGGCGACTTAATTTATTCCGCAGATTCTTATGCACATCTCAAGTCGACATTGACTTGTTCAAAACGCCATTCACAGAATGAAAACATATTAGGACGTTTTCGAGAAAATTGTGGTTACCAAGATAAGTGAATCACCCTGTACGACCATTTCTCTCGAAGTTCATTTCCGTAGTGTATTTGTCTAAAAAACTAACTGTATTAATTCGAACCGATACACTTCAAAGAGTTCGTCCTTATTCACAATTATAAGATCATTCTTACTATTATTTGAAATTAAGTTACACACTTAGCAACAGCTTTCACTTACTACAGACTATCTTGGAAGGAAAAGCACGAAGTGTGGGTAGAAGACGAATTTCATGGTTGAAGAACCTTAGAACCTGGTTTGGTATGAGTACAACTGAGTTTTTCAGGGCTGCAGTGAATAAAGTTAAAATAGCATGTATGATAGCCAACATCCCAAGCGGATAGGAACTATAAGAAGAAGCTCAACTCAATCAAACTGAGTGATCATATCAAACATTTATAAATTTTTGCTGTCTAATAAGACAACCCTAATAATGTCTCTAATAATTTTTAACGTAGTTTAAGTTTTGACCTACTACCAATTGGTAAATTGGTTACAATATACAGAAAAATTAAATAATAGTTTCAACACTCGGGCCCCCACCCAACGGGGTGGCTGGGGGTTTTACTTTACGCCACTGTATGTGTGATATTCAAACTACTTCTGAAAAATTTACTTATGCTGAAGATATTGCTCTGGCTTTCCATCATTCTAATTTTCAGACAATAGAATGTACCCTTTCTGTAGATTTGAAAATCATTTTGGGACAAATTTAATTTCCTTCCAACTTCATTTCCCATACTTTCCTATTTTCCAGATAATAAAGTCTTTAGATTGAAGTCGCTTAAACCATTTTGGTCAAATTTTCCAATTGGTATGAACAAAAGAGACGAGGATATTTGGCAATCTCAATGGAATCTATGCAATTTTTCAAATAAAGATCATATTATTCCATCAGAGTTCCTGGTTTTGACCATAACAGGAGAATATGATATGTTCTAAATCGTATCAGAACAGGCCATGGACGATGCAACAGCATGCTCTTCTGATGGAATCTGATGGTTGATGAGAACCCTAGTTCTGAGTGTGAAGAAGTTGAGGAGACAATAGAACATCTTATAAATATAGTTGTCCCATTTAAAAATTTTAAGATGATTTCGAGACTATACATTAAGTAACGAATGCATTTCTGAAATGGGTAGTAAATAATTTAATATATTCTAAATAATAGTTTTTTTTTCTTTTTTAGTCTTTTTTAATTTCAGATTTAGAATTACAGGTAGATTGGTGAAGAATCTGTTTTTCTCTGTCCTTAGAAGGATAACATAAAAATGCTCTTCTAGATCACGTTAATCTCCTTCAAGATTCTCTGTTATTTAATATTTTCAGTAATTTTTTTTCACGGGCAAGGTCAGGGTTTTTTTATGCTGGGGTTTTCCCTTTCCTCATTATATCATACGCCGAACTGCATGGTTGTCCCATGTTGCACTAACCTCAGCTAAGAGGTATTCATTTATTTATATACAAAAGAACATTTCCTACGGGACATTTTCATATGAGTTGTGATACTTGAATCGTAATGTTTATTACTTCCATGTTGAATAATTAGATTGAATTGAAAATCACTTACCAGGGGTGTCAATGAGTTGTATGAACCTCTCGCCACCACTTATTGGAAAAGTGTAATTTTTTGGATCTTGCGTAGACGATTCTCCAAGGTTGTTATGCTCATTGCTATCTGATCCTATGGTGACTTCCCTCAATTCGTAGTTTTCATCTGTGATGGTGAACTTGCAAGGAATTAAAACTATAGGACCCTCCTTCTCAACTTGATCCAAATTGTCAAATCTCAAATAATTGGCAAAGGCATTGATGAAGGTAGATTTGCCTACGCCAGTTTCCCCAATTATAAGAATGTTGATTGTGTTTTCTTCTGAAGGTTCAGCCATTTCAACATCTATTGTCTCAAAATCTTCAGATAAAAAACTGGAGCAAAAGTTTTTGCCATCAGTATATTATCTAAACTAGATATACCTATATCTAGTCTATATATAAATGTTTTTTGAGGGAAAAACACCGTTTTTAAAAACAGTTTGAATTAGGAACTAGTAGATAATACAGTTATGCAAGAATGATAAGAATATTCTTGAGTGACAATATACTTCACAATATTATTCTTGACTGATATTTCCATATCGGTATCGGTACTACGATCAATTCAGCAATGAGATAAGAGACATGTGGGCTTAGTTAGCTAAAGTTAATATGGTCATATTCAGAAGCTGATGGATTATGTAATTCCTCCCCGCCTAAGTCAAAGGTATCACCTTTTATAGGTGTAGCTTTGGACAGAACTTTTCTAAAATAACAAATTAATAATAATGAACAGATAACAAGAAATAATATTACAATAATCAAATAGAATAAAAATCTTGAAGGTTGCGAACTCCAGTGGTGGATTTCTTCCAAGTCTATGTCTGGGGTGTCTTCCTTCTTGTTGGGTTCTTCTAGGAATTCATTGTAGGATAACGGCTCCATTTTTGGTAAAATAATAAGTCTTATTTTTGATTTAATCAAAAGATTTTCGATGTAGTTTGGTGCTTCCAACAGAGAATCTTGATTACAGCGAAAGCCTCCTTCCACAGGGTAACATTGTTGTGTTGACCATTTTAAGATTTCTTCTTGAGTGAGCCAGTAAGAATGGAATAAGGAAGGGTTAAATTGTTTTGTGGTAAATAATGGAACCTATACAGGGTCTTTCACGAGGAACCTCACCCATATTTATACGGGAAACTACTGAACGTATTTTCATGAAATTCAGCACTTATAAGTATTTCACGATGCTGATGAAATCTAAAATATTTTCAAGGCATGAGCACCTCCGGTTTTTCCGGAAATGACGTCAACTTCCGTTTTTCAAATTAGAACACCATTTTTTTATTGCAGAAATTGATTCCTTAGAAAATTTCAAGTTATTTTGATGTAACATTTTTTAGTTTTGGTTGGAAAATTCTCTCTGAGCGGGAAAATTCAAAAAAAAAATGGAAAATAGAGCTCCGCTGAAACAAGAATAACTTCGAGGTTTTTAGATGAAAAATTTTCACTTTTGGGATTATTCAAGATGTAAGATTGATGTATCCACTTTAAAAATCGAAATCGCTATTCATGATACAGGGGGTGAAAAAATCGCTTTCAAAGTTAGGGATGACAAAATAGTGAAAAATCAATTTTTTCAAATTAGAACCCCATTTTTTTATGGCAGATATTGAATCTACGTTAAAAAATAATGTGAGTGTATGCATCACACCCTTGCCCTAAAGTGGATATTTTCTGAGTTATTCACAAAAAAATGTTTTTCGTCTTGAATTTTCAGCTATTTCTTTTCCCTTCACGCCAAAATAATGAAATTTTCAGGAACTGTTATTTGAACTATGCTGTAGATTTTCCACCCCTTCTTGAAACCGACTTCAAGTTACTATTAGGAGAACCATGGCAAACTCTCGCAGTTATAACTAGAGAAGATGCTCAAAGTTTTGACCGTTAATTTCTAGACATTTATTTATACGTCTCAGGAATGCTTCGTGCGTTGCTCTTCTTATTTCATCGGGAGGAAGAGATCTGCAAAAGTGTTTAAAAACCAAATTGAGTTTCAAAACTATGAATCTAAAAATCTAAACAAACCTGAACGCATTTCTGACTCGTTCTATGCAGTCCTCTTTATCAGTCAGAGGAGTTGAGTAGACAATATTTTTTATCCTACCCCAAACATAATAGTCTTAAGGAGTTAAATCGGGAGAACGTGGTGGCCAAAGATGTGAACCATTGTTCGCCAACCATCGATCTTCAAATAGCCTGTAGAGGATATTTGACACATTGAGTGAATTGTGTGGAGGCGCGCCATCTTGTTGATACCATAAGTCAGGGCCGTAGCTAAAAGCTTTTCCCAGGGGGGGGAGAAATGGATTTTGGCGCCCCCTCATTCAAAAACATATCAAAAAATACAAATTCATGAAAGAAAATTGAATGAAATTAATAATACAGTTTATCAAGGACTTAGCTGTAAATTAACATAATTAACAAAAACTGCAAGTTATTGTACAAAAATTAAAAGATATTTATAATACAAATGCAGAAGGCATTGATATTCTTCCACGAGTTTAAAGTGTTAGAATATTACTTCGCTGTACGAGTATTATACGTCGTTTTCTCCAATTGATTCATTTTTTATCAAAATTAATGGAATATTTTCATAAATGACAGTTAGTGATTTTGGATTGAAAAATATTGATTGGTAGAAGTGTTTTTTCTCTCATAAATTTGACAGATAATGCATAAATTCGTAGCAGGAGGCCAACATGTAATCATAAATATCACCATGTGCTAGAATGAGTTTTTCTCTCACGATTTTGTTCTACAAGATGTGGCAGAATGAATGGATCTGACACAGACCTAGAGAAATAACTTTTTTTCCTAATTTTGGGTCAGATCCATTCATTCTGCCACATCTTGTAGAACAAAATCATGAGAGAATAACTCATTCTAGAACAGTTTTTATGGTTTTATTGATGATTACATGTTTATTCTCCTTCCACATGGATTTAGGTACTATCTGTCAAATTTATAAAAGAGAAAACATTTCAGCCAATCAATATTTTTCAATAGGAAAATCATTGAAAGATATTTATGGAAATATTTATCAATATTCAACTGATGAAAATTCAGAAAATTAAATAAAATAATGGATAAAACTCGCACAGAAGGGTTATTCTAACACTCGTTCATTCAAAAATTTGAATTTGAATTTTAGAAACGTGGAAAAATATTACGTAGTGTCTTCTGCACTTGTGTTATAAATAACTATTATTGGAATATTGAATCATTAAATAAATAAATTTCAGCGTGATGTTTGTCTCTATTACCATAAAAACTTAATCTTTGATGACACCCCATCGAAAATTCCATAGAAATATAATGAAAAGCCGTCGAATAATATCATTCAAGTTTTATAGACACTGCAATTCAACCTATTTTTCGAATTCAAAAAAATCATTGTACAAAAAAAAAATTAAGAAAATAAGAATTGGATTACCTATAATTAAGAACAAATCAAGTCTTAACGTGAAAAATTACAAGAGTAAATAATGAATAACCAGGTGAAAACTGAAGTTTTTGAATAGTCTCCAAACTAATGTTATATCGCTTGAACTTACATCTTTCGTTATTTTCAGAGACAATTTCTTCTTTTCTAGACTAACGGCTTTGATCCATGTATTCAAGATATAAATCACATCTGCGCCTTTTTTCCTGATCAAGTTTTTTTTGCGCCCTCTTTCTGAATTCCGCCCCAAACGATTCGAATTTGTTCTGCCGAAGATTCATAATCTGTTATTTCGTTCGAATGTTTTTTTACTTGAGACATCATAATTCAATAAATAAAAGGTTACGTTTCTCTTTCTTCTATTGAATGATTTTGACGAATACGAATAGTCATCAATTCGGGGATTCCCAGCATAACAATCTTTCTGAAACAAGGCTTTCTATAATGCCATCGCTGTAGTTCAAATGAATAGTCTAGATGGCATTGCAAGCAGCTCATGCATAAATCATATTTGGTAGGTAACATTGGCTTGTGACATTTTGCTCTAGTTATTCAATGATGAGAGATCAATTTTGCGCCCTTTAGAATCTGCTCTGGGGGGGGAGGCTCCCCTCCCTCCCCCCCTGTAGCGACGGCCCTGCCATAAGTCATTATGGTTCTGTACTAGCGGCTCAATTATTTGAGTCGATATGTCAGAATATCTATCTCCTAAGGGAAAACATTCTTTAAATAATGCAAACATGTGTAGTGTTCTATCTTACCAGTTAAAGTCCCATCATAAATGTGAACATCGAGAATTGCATTATTTTTGATGGCGCAAAAAACATTGAAGCTCCAGGTCTCTTGAAAGTTCCATTGTCTGAAGTGGTAGTTGTTCTCTTCATTCCAATAATGACTGTTATGCCTATTGAAAGAACCATTCTTTGTGAATTTAGATTCATCTCTCCAAATTATACAGTCCAAAGAGTTTTCATTCTCTTGAAATCGAATTATCATAGCTTCGCAAAACTCTGTTCTCCTGACGAAATCAGTTTCCTTCAAATGCTGTACCCTATTGAATTTAGATGGGTGCATTTTATGTTTTTTTAATATTCTCCAAACACTCGATTGAGATAATCCCAGATCAATCTCGGCATCTTTGAGAGAATTTTGAGGATTCACACGAAAATATGCAAGAACTGTAATTTCGTTGTTCTCATCCTCTACTACACTTTTTTCTCTGTGTATAGTTTTCTTAACGAAAGATCCGACATTTCTCAAGTTTGTCATGGTTCTGTTAATGGTATCTCTCGTTGGTCTGGGTCGGTCAGGAAACCTCTCAATGAACAGTCGAATCGTTCTATCTACAACTTTATTACGAAATTGATTCCTCGCTCAACACTTGGTGAAACATCTTTGGTCAATTGAAAAATAAAAGAACACAAGACTACGTTCACAATATTTAATAAATTAAACATCTAACAAGTCGACATGTTTCGGGTTTTATCCCATTCTCAAGACTGAAAAGTAAACGCACAAGTCAAAGAAATAAACATCAAACAACAGATGTTAAAACCGGAGATAAGCGGAAATCTAATTGATCGTTCACAATTGGTTGTTTATATTTTGAAGCAGAAGATATTTCCAAAATTTCTAAAAGATCTAGGCGTCTGCTTTTTTCTCCTTCATGCAATAATCTTGTTTTATTAAAATCTATGAAATGGTTACAAGTGATACAATGATCAGAAAAACCAGTTGTCAATTTGTTTTGAAGAATTGACTTTCTATGTTCATCAACCCTTATCTTAAGAGAACGACCAGTCTGACCTATGTAAAAAGCTGGGCATTCGTCACAAAAAATTTTATAGACACCACTTTTTTCAAAAGTTGTTAAACTATCCTTTCCATTATAAAACATTGATTTTAAGTTTTTCTTGTTGGTACATACAATGTCAATTTTATTCCGTCTTAATCTACTACAAATATTGTCGCTTATTTGTGGGATATAGTTTATATAAGCAAATTTATCAATACAGTTATTAATTTCGGAGGGGTATATACTTGATAATAGTTTTTTATATTGTTTTTTGTCAATTAATTTATCTATTATATTGGGAGAGAAACCATTGTTTAATGCCAATGTCCTTAACACTTCCACTTCTTTTTCGAAATTAGCTGTTGAAAGTGGTATTGATATTAGACGGTGTACCAGGGAATGAAAAGCTGACATTTTTATTTTATATGGATGTGAACTACTATTATGAATGAGGATGTCTGAAAAAGTAGGTTTTCTATACACATCAAATTCCAAATGATCTTCTACTATTTTTATCTGTATATCCAAAAAGTTTAACGACCTATTTTCATTTTCCATTTCCAATGTGAACTGAACCGACACATACAAAGAGTTAATCAGTTGGAAAAACAATTCAAGCTCGAAATCTGAGCCAGTCCAAATACAAAACACGTCGTCTACATATCGTCTCCAGTATAGTACATATTCAGTCACACTGTTATTAACTGACGAGAATATTTTCTTTTCCAAATTTGTCATGAATACTTCGCTTAAAAGAGGAGATAAAGGAGAACCCATTGGTAGACCATCCAACTGTTGATAGAATTTTCCATTGAACTTGAAATAACTCTGTTCAAGACACACTTGTAAAAGTTTATTTGTTTCATCTATCAATTCTGCACTGAGGGAAAAATTATTATGAAGCTGGTATGAAAAGAGTCTTCCGGGCTTATTGGCCGTGGTCTATTAGGAATAATTTCACCTAACGTTTCGCCTACAACTTCGGTAGGCATCTTCAGAGGATTCTCGGTCTAAGGTTGTACCTCGAACGCTGAATTTCTGACACTGGCGCGTTCGAACCGGAAACGTCATCTGCGCGCCGGTTTATGGCGGGAAAAAGTGGCGCGTCTACGTGCGCGATGCTGATTGGCTCATCGCTCCCGCTTCGTGTCGGCTTGATCTTTGTTTTTTCTAAGGTCGGTAACCAGGCGCTATGCAAGAAAGGGGTCTCTTCTTTTCTATTGATGTTATTTTTGTGTTTATAAATCTCAATGGCTTCCATGTTCAGCCTGGGATAGTAACTTCTAATATTGGAAATAATCTCCGCTTTTGAGAAATCTATGTTGTGTCCATCTATTAGCGCATGTTCTGCTAGTGCTGATTTTTCTGTCTGATTCAGTCGACAGCACCGTTCGTGTTCCTTAATTCTAGTGTTAATACTTCGCTTTGTTGTGCCAATATAGACTTTGCCGCAGTCACAAGGTATTCTGTAAATTCCAGCTTGTGAAAGTGGGTCAACTTTGTCTTTGGTAATAGACCACGGCCAATAAGCCCGGAAGACTCTTTTCATACCAGTATATCCGGTCGTGAAAGCCTTAAACTATTCATATTATGAAGCTGTTCGTTGATTAAATTTTTAACTTCCATATTAGGTATTGATGGGAATAAATTTACTACATCGTTTATTACATTCTCCATGAAGTTTTAAATAATCCTCATTGGTAAAATTAGGCATAGTGACCGATTTTATAACTTAATACGAATTATCACCAAATTAATAGTAAACACAAAATGGTACTGAATAAAGAGGAATTTGGCTGATGTAATTAATGATATCTATCATTGAAAAAAAAAATGTAAAACATGGTTAAGTTTTTGCATATGGTTCATAAGGAATTATTTATTCATCACTGGAGAGAAAACCGATGGCCGATTAGTTGAAATAAAGAGGTTTCTGATACAAATTCGAATGAATATTCGCCATCTATTTAGGAACAACCTGTAACTTTTTTCTCTTGCATATTAGGGTAGTAAAATCTAAAACATGGTTTAAGTAACAGTTCCTGAAAATTTCATCATTTTGGCGTGAAGGAAAAAGAAATAGCTGAAAATTCAAGACGAAAAACAGTTTTTTGTGAATAACTCGGAAAATATCCACTTTAGGGCAAGGGTGTGATGCATACACTCACATTATTTTTTAACGTAGATTCAATATCTGCCATAAAAAAATGGGGTTCTAATTTGAAAAAATTGATTTTTCACGATTTTGTCATCCCTAACTTTGAAAGCGATTTTTTCACCCCCTGTATCATGAATCGCGATTTCGATTTTTAAAGTGGATACATCAATCTTACATCTTGAAAAATCCCAAAAGTGAAAATTTTCCATCTAAAAACCTCGAAGTTATTCTTGTTTCAGCGGAGCTCTATTTTCGATTTTTTTTTAATTTTCCCGCTCAGAGAGAATTTTCCAACCAAAACTGAAAAATGTTACATCAAAATAACTTGAAATTTTCTAAGGAATCTATTTCTGAAATAAAAAAATGGTGTTCTAATTTGAAAAACGGAAGTTGACGTCATTTCCGGAAAAACCGGAGGTGCTCATGCCTTGAAAATATTTTAGATTTCATCAGCATCGTGAAATACTTATAAGTGCTGAATTTCATGAAAATACGTTCAGTAGTTTCCCGTATAAATATGGGTGAGGTTCCTCGTGAAAGACCCTGTATAGATTGAAGCTTTTCAGATTCTCTAAAGGAATCGAAATAAGAAATAGAAATATGTTACAATGTCGTTGAAATAAAACCACTTTGAACAACCAAAATCCACATTTATTCCTTTCTATCAATCGCTCTGTATATTTCACATAAGTTACTTGAGAGAATATAATGCTGAATGAATCGAATCTCTCTTCGAATGTTCTCCACTCTTATTTTTATTTACAGATTCGTCAGCGTTTTTACTCACGCTCTCATACGATACAGTAAGAACTGATTACTAACTAATTCTCCAATTTCTTATTTCTTTGGAAAGTTCCAATGCATATAATAATGAATTACAATGAAATCAATTCAATAATTGGATCATTTACCATGCAAATACATTTGTCTTCAATAATAACATCAATTGCAACAATGTTTCACTCTCAAGTACCTTTACACAACATTCAAAATAAAATATTTCCTGATAATCATATGAACTAACTCTACGAATCGTAATATCCATAACAAATATTTTATTTTTGAAAATAACTTCGGTGTGACATAATTGATAACAGTCTTCCAAATGATGTAGTGGTATAATATTACTATTTTTAATCAATTCTGAAAATTTGGAATAAGGTAAAATCCACTAATGTAGTAGATGTAACCGTGCGAAGCTTATTACTGCTGTTTGAATTTCCTCAAGTGTATTTTTTATCTCCCTGATTTGAAACGTAAATAGATGCATTTGCTGTACTTCTTGTAGTAATGATAAATTTTGAAGGAATTTAAAGTTTTCCCACATTTCATTGAATTTATCAATGTATTTATTTATCAGTTCATTAACGATATTTGCAATTTTCTTTTGATTTCTCATCAGAACATCTTAATTTTTTGAAATACTAACGAATTAATTCTTATTTAATTCTTCATCATCAGAATCCAATGTTCCGAATAGGATCTTAGAAAATTTTCCTCTTAATTAATCCTCTTTAATCCTGATTTTTTCATTCAATAATTCCTCCAAAGTATTGAAATTTATATCATTTGAATGTTTCAAATATTTATAGTTAGCCGTTTGAATGAATTCCAATTGAAAATTAGAAAATCTATTAACTTCTTTTTGATATTTCAATATTAAATCTGCTATTATGTAATATTGGTGGTACGTTATTTTCTACAGGTATTACTACCATAGAATAATTGTAGATTATCATCGAACATAAAATTTAGAATTTCGACAGGTCCATTTTCAGGCTGAAAATTATATTATTTCTTTCTTTGTTTTAAAATTCTTTTCTGATATACGCGATCATTCTCGGAATCTAGTATTTTATGACTATCAACTTCACAAGCATCAGTCTTTTTATAAACAGGATCGAGTTTTCATGTAATGGGGATTTTAATATAAGTTGGGTTTGTATTTAAATGGTGATTTTCTTCTGCTTCACGTTTTCTATTAGTTTTTTACAAGCGGTTAATATGTTCTTGATTCGTGGTTCCCAGGTGCTCTGATATTTCTTTAAGATTTTCCTTATAATTTTGAATATGGTTTTCTACAATTTCATTATTGCTTGCTTCGATCGGAAGAGAATAATTTAAGTCGACTTTAATAATTTGCATTGGAGTCATATGTAAACTTGAATGAAGTGAATTATTATAACTTAATAAAGTCTGGGCAATTCTATTCTTGAAGGTATTTTTCGTACCAATGGTTCTCAACTGTTCAATTAAGGTAGAGTAGAAATCTTTCCACTAATTTGTTCGAATTTGGGTTGTAATTCGTAATATAATGCATTTCAATTTTATGAGGTCTAGAAAAATATTGAACGACACTGTTTTTGAATTCACACAAGTTATTTTGTTAGGAATTCCGTAATGACTGAAATAAATTAATAATTTATTAACAATTGCCGTTCCAGTTTTCTGAAAAAGAGAGTAACATTGTCCTAATCTTTAAAATGAATCTACTATTCTTAGGCAGTAAGTTTGATTGGATCTTAAAGGGTTTATTACCAATAGGGTTAGGTTTGAATTGTAGTTCAATTGGAGTGAGTTCATTTGTTCTTTTGACAAATTTCACAAGCATTAATATAATTTAGAACGTCTTTGTGCATACTCGGCCAATAATAAATCTTTTTGATACTTATCAAATTTTCTTGTAAGCCACGATGAATAGTTTTTGTTTCATGGTATTGTTGAATTCGAAGAAGTTCTTCTTTCCTTCAACATCTTCTGAAAATATTCGAGAGATTTTCAAATCAAGAGTCTCATAATCAAATTTGCTTTGCAAAATTCGTATAAGAGGTTTTTCTAAACCTGGGGATATAAAATAAACAGTTTAGGAATGCTTAGGTCGAACATATTCCTGTAAAAACCTATATAAATCATTCTCAATTGAATCAATAGTAACTCGGAATCTCAATTTATTATTGAATAATTTCATTTTGTTACATTATAAATAGAACCATGTTTGAGTATAATCTGTGACTGAGATGAATTAACACTTCTTTCCGTATAAGGGATTTCTAGAATAGGATTTTTTATATTACTATGAACTGATTTCTTGTGTAAATATTTATTTTTCATTATATTCGGTAAATCTTCATTAACTTTATCATAAACAATATCATCATAATCTCCATTATTACTTGGATCTAATAATTCTAGGCATTCATCTATTTCTTCCTTTTGTTACATTAAAAATAATTGATATAAGATCATCCTCTATGGGGTTCATCTCGTTCTTTTCAAATATGCTAAATTCGTAATCAATTTCATCATATGAATTATTTCTTACTTCCGGTAGGTATAAATTATTTAATTCTTCGTTTTTTTCTTCATTATAATTATTCGTTAAATATTCATCATGATCAATGACATTATTTCTCAAAATATCATTTTCATCTTTGAACTGATATATTCTTATTTCTACATTTGTATCATTAAAAATATACCTACTCAGGGTGGGTTTCACAAAACTTTAATTCTGCGATTAAAAAACGTAAATTCTAACCAATCGAATCACTCGTTTTGAAATTTCAACGAATCGCGGTGGCCCCAATTAATTTAACGGTACAAAGTTTTGTGAAACCGACCCTTAATCATGTTATAACTTATATTCCAATCTAATTCGTCCAGTCCACACAATTCGTGGTACAGCTTAATAAGTTTCATTTCTTAACTTAAGAAGTTTTTTCAAACATAAAAGAGAATTGAACACATTTTCATAAGAATGTTTATAATAGGACTTTTTAGTTACTAAATAATAAATATTACAGTTTTCATTCTGAATAACTGCTACTTCTCTTTAATTCACGTTGGTTTCCAACTTCATATCTTATAATATCTCGGTTTCGCTAAAATACATTGATCAGGGTTGAAAGATTATCCTCGAGCCGGTATTGAAGTCAGCATATTGGAACAAAAAAAAAAAAATTTCCGATAATAGATGTATGGTGTAGGTACCACAGTAAAACTATAATATCTAGAATTGTAAGTTCTACCAAATCTTTCGATAACATCTGGATTAGAATCGAAATATTAATAAATACTCAAATCTTCACCTCTCAGTTTAAGATAAGTTTACCCAGAAAAACATTTCTTCACTTCCAAAAGCTTTGAACCATAGTACGTACATATTGTAAGACTTACCTCTTCATTTGAGATCCCTTATTGAGTGATGTTGAATAAAGCGGATTTTTCGACTGGTAATCAGTGCTTTTACTGTTGCAAGCTGTTGCTGTCTGCATTTTCAGAAGGTAAATAGAAAATAAAATATCACCAAAATAAAATTGTAAAACTTCAAATAGGTATGACCCAAGCCAAACTACTTCAGTTGAGTTTACTGAATGCATGAATGCAAACACCTCACAGTCTCACAGCGTTAACGCATGTTCATATGACTCCCCCTCCTGCAATCCAATACGCGAAAATTGGTTTGTAGGGGAAGTCCCGTGCTCCTTTTTACCCTTGTTTTGTTTATTTAACCACAGAATATCTATCAGTAATTCTGTGATTTATCTAACAAGGTTCTTGTTCTTATCAAGTCACTTCACAAACTATTTGAAATGAATAAATATTCGAGATTCAGGAAATTTGAATAGTTTTTTAAACTTGCTGCATTTTCAGTTGTAGGTACTTCCTATGCCTTATATGAATTGACCATATTCGTTAGCTATCGGTTGCAGTTTTTTTAAGATTTCTTGGGTTGGCGACAATGTGTGATTAATCATTCATCGTAGGTATCAATTGTTTATTTACTTTTTTCAAAATTTGAATTTTGAAATTTTTCCAATCATCTATAGAAAAGGGACGTTTCTCAAAATTTTTCATTTATCAAGTTTGGTTTCTCCCTAAATATACTACAATTATTAAAAACAAATATCAATCATTTTTGTTGATAAAAAAATACAAACAATTTTAAATAAAATATATACTAGAAGGCTGTAAGTATATCTTGTGTGTATTCAACATGTCCAAGAGTACAATATTAGGTTCATAATTTTTCTATTATAGCAACCACAATGTTGCAGGTGGCTAGAGCACTGTCAAAGTCGTAGGTCTACCGAAGATTCCAAATTAAAATTTCATAGGTTTGTATGAGTTTCATAGGTTCCCTAAAAATAACATACTTGCTAAGAAATGGTAACATTCTCTAGGACTGGAGCAAGATGCTCATTTATAAATTTCCAGAGAAAGAGAATATGGCGTTCATATTTCAAAAGGAAATGAAGAGAAATAAAGTTCCTACATTATTCCTGAGGAAACCTAAAGCACTACATTTTTATTTACATCTGTCCACTCATTAACATTATGTTTATTAGCAGGTCAAAGAGAAAAACATTTCGAAGATATTATAAATGTGGTTTTCAGAAACGTATAGAAGGAAGGCGATGTAGCAAAGGGTGACTTGAAAAATTTTAGACTTCTACGATTCTCGTTAATATTTGGGATCACCTCTTGTACTTGAACACTATGTTTTGTTTGTTTTCGTAACCACAAAGAAATAATTCATAATAAAAATTCTAAATGTCTGCTTGGTACTGTGCTCACAGAACACTAATATATTTTATATGCTCAATGAACATTCACTTATGAGTGAAATTTTATTAGGCAAAAGAATCCTGATTCGGACAGACAAATCAATGTATGGTGTGTAGAAAATTTTTTTTCACTCATTGGAATTCAATTTTTCGTAAAGTGCTGGGATGGCCAATTTTTTTCGGTTTTTTAAATATCTCGGAGAACCACATAGAATTAAGAAAAAAAATTCAACGTCACAAACATTCGGCACAAATTCATTTTCGAAAATCCAAAAGTGGTGGGCCAACGTCTCACTCATCAATCTGCATGCTGGAGTGCTTTGGCTGAACCTGCAAACTTTTCGACTCCAATGATCCATTCATAGACTTATCATAGGATAAAAGGTCTTTGGATCCATTACTGTTAAAAATAATATCATGCCCTTTAAGTAGAGCATTCTTGAATTGCTTAGGGGATTTACCTTGGATTTACTTATCATCCGCAATATGAGTCATTGTATTATAAGTGCGATATTGCGAATGAATAGGATACGATCCCCAACTTATAACAATCTATACTTTAGGGCCTAGGGTATATCACAGTGAGCGAAAAAATAACTCGACTATAGTAGCGAATAATGAATGCAGTAATTATCTAGGCGTCTTCGGCAATGTTGCAAATGGGAAAACAAATCTATTTATGTTTATGTAACAATAAATTATTATTATATGAATTACACAGGTCGACAAGACTTTCATCATACAAAGCAGATCTTTATTTTTGAATAAAAATACCGTTCTAATGATAGGAAAAATATTCATAAAGCCCTAAACACGTACCACTTTTCAAAAGTTCATTAAAGACCCTTTTTTACATTTGCATGTAGTCCAATGTAATGAAGGGACGATTAAAAATTATGCATTTTATAACAGGAAATGTACTTGAACTGTGAAATCAGTGTTCTGTGGAGTTTCGAGGTGAAAGGTTTTCTATGTGAGAATAACAAAGTGTTTTAAGGAAATATCGAGACAAACGCGCCTGAGTTGCCAAAATCTCTCCTGACAAATTTGTTTATATTTGTGGACTATTTGCAGTAAAAAGCCTACTTGCTATATTTTGGTGTTATAATTCGAGATCAAGACAAGCAGAGGGCTCCCCATGTGTGCTGTCTAGCGTATCATTGGGCTGATGAAAACATTCTGAAGGCTATGAATAAAGATGGTGATGGTTCAAATATTTAAAAGAAGTTATGCCAAGTTAAAGGAAGGCGGTTTTATTGGGCCACAAATCAGAGAATTGCTGGAATAACGTTAAATTGACAGAAAAGCTTACTAAACAGGAACTCAGAGCATGGACCATGGAAGTCATTTGTTAGTTTCGTAAGAGGATTTTTGGGTCAACTATCAACAGATATGAGCCTTGATAAAAGAAAAAAAAGAATTTAATTACTATTTTAAGGGGCAAGAGGAGCGGTGAAACTAAGACTGACCAACCCCCTAACTTGCTGTAGTGTCGTGGCCTAGGTTTTGCACAAGGGTAAACGATGCCAGACATGCAAGGGCAACAAACCCTAATGTCTGTTATACCGGCAGGTGGAATCTGCTGACTGTGGCCATGTCTCGCGGGCAGAGAACACAAGCCGGGGGTCTTGGCCTAACCGCCTGAACCAAGTGCATGAAAGACACAATAAAAACTTTCCTCAAGGCAAGGTGGAACATCATATGCCGATGTCTGCATGGCTAGTGGGAAGATCTAGTCCTGAGTATGCGAACTCTGGATACCAGGCGACCTCCAGTTTCAATAGCCTTCCAGGGGCATGCGGGGCTCTGCCTCTGGTGACGGAAATTCCCTAGCTGCTCGTGGGTCTTAGCATGGACCAACAAACAAAAACAGATGGGCATGGCACCAGCCCTGATGTGCCAAACATTGAGGAGGAAAGTAGCCTCAATCAGCCAAGGGAACAGGGCGCAAGACCTATCCCGATGGCAGAAGAATTGCTGCTGAAAAGCAGTGATGAAGAGGTCATTGAAGGCCTCAACAAGCTGACGGCCAGGAAGGCAAAGCTTTCTGGAGCCGCCAGGAGGAGGATGAAATTCCACATTAAGGCTGGAATGGCGCACGACAAAGCCAGGGAAGAAGCCTTAAAACCGGTTGGTCCGAAGTCGTCTAAGAGCCTTCCCACCAAACGTAATAGATCGGAGGACAGCACGCCCAAGGGCAAAAAGCCCAAACGGCAAAAACAAGAGGCTTCAAAAGCCTCAACGTCCTCAGAAGCCTCTAAAGCTCCAACAACGGTGGTGCCCACCTACAGCCAAGCAACTGCTGGGATCAAGTTGGGCATCATGCACAAGGAATACCCGGAAGTCCTGCTAGAAGTGGATCAATTAAAGGCCATAAAAAAGGCACTTGCGGATACGATGCTTGCCATGGGAAGGGACAGTAGTGTGAGTCCCCAATTTGGCAATGTTCAGAACAAACCGGGATGCCTTGACAAAGCCACTGCGGAGTGGCTGAGAGGCTTGCAGCCCATGCCTAAAACCGTGGGAGGGAGCCGATCTAAGGATCGTCGTGGAGACAGACTTGCCGCATCCGATGATCCTGATTGGATACCTCCCAAAGAGTCAGGACTACTCTAATGAGTAGATACTGACACTCATAGAGCTCCAAAATAAGGAGCTCAAGACCTCCAGCTGGAGGATCTTTCGGCGGGCACCATCGGGGAGAAACTTCTGCGAGGGAATAGACAAGACAGCCCCTGCAGCTAGACTTCAAAAGGCACTATCCAAAGATCATTCCAATCCAATTGGCCAAATAATGAAGCCATGTGGGAACTACACGAGTGATCCTGAAGAGAGCCTGAGTGTCCTGTTGGAGACTCACTTTCCTGGCTCTCAACAGATCAGCACCAGCGATTCAGTCCTTGAGAGGGAATGGATAAGGCCCTCTAAGTGGGACTTTCAGAAAGCTGGGAGATTGTTCACACCAAGAAGGGTTGAATGGGCGATAAAGACCTTTCAGCCCTTCAAATCTGCAGGCATGGATGGGGTTTTCCCGGCCATGCTTCAGAAGGGTGGCGACCTCATTATACCCTCAATGGTAGAGCTTTTCAGAGCCAGCTATGCATGGGGCTATATTCCTAAATCATGGAGGAAAGCTAGGGTAGCATTCATACCCAAAATGGGGAGAAGAGGTTCCTCAGGACCTAAATCATACCGACCCATATGCCTAACCTCCTTTCTCCTGAAGACCATGGAGAAAATTGTTGATAACAACATAAGGGGAAACTTGAAGCTCCGTAATAAACAGTTTGCCTATAGGGCGGGTAGATCTACAGTAGACGCCCTGCACCACCTCCTTGTGGACGTGGAAGGCACTCTCACCTCAAAGGGGATTATGCTAGCAATGTTCGGAGACATTGGAGGGGCCTTTGACAATACCCTACATGACTCCATATGCAATGCTGCTAAAAACAAAGGGGTGGAAATCACCACTGTAAAATGGATATCGGCAATGCTGAAAGGGCGAACTGTCACAGCCTATCTGGGAGAAACTGAGGTGACAGTGCTTACATGCAGGGGATGCCCTCAAGGAGGGGTACAATCACCCTTGCTGTGGTGTCTGGTCATGGATGGTCTCTTGGAGAAGCTTACGGCAGACGGTTACAACGCTCAGGCATATGCTGACGATCTGGTGGTAACCGTGAGAGGTAGGCATGAAGGCACACTGAGCAGCCGCATGCAATCTGCCCTCAGGATAATTGAAAGATGGTGCGAAGAGGAGGGACTGACAATTAATCCGTCCAAAACCACCCTGATTCCCGTCACTAGAAGAAGGAATCTTAATCTGAGAGCTCTGGTTCTGAATGGACAGACTCTCAATTTCTCCAGTGAGTGTAACTATCTGGGAGTCATCCTGGACAGCAAGCTCAACTGGAGGAAACATGTGAAAAAAACCATTTCCAGAGCCACAAGGGCCATATGGGCCTGTAAGAGGCTCTTTGGAAAAACATGGGGAATGAGACCAGAAATGGTACTGTGGTTATACACTGCCGTGGTACGCCCCGTTGTCACCTATGCGTCACTAGCATGGTGGACAAAAACCGAAGAGGCCACTACTTGCAACAAGCTGCTAAAATTGCAGCGATTAGCTTGTGTTGGGGCCACCGGAGCTATGTGCACAACTCCGACAGCAGCGCTCGAGGTCATACTCGATTTATTTGCCTCCCTTACACTTGTATGTAAGGAAATGTAGCCTGCTGGAAGCCATCAAAATATCCCTAAAAGGGAACCTCCTACCCGGAAACTGGGTTGGACATCTGAGGATACTGAACCAACTAGACTCAAGACTTTTGGCAAAACCCTCAGATGTGATGCCAATCACATACGATTTCGAAATGCCATTCGAAACGATCATTGGTGATCGTCATAGTGCAATGAACTTCGTAAATCGTATAGACATCCATATGGTATACTGCGAAAACAGAAAGGGGTACAGGCATTGGGATATGTGGACCCAAATCAAGGATATCCAAGTCCCTCGGAAGTGAACCTTCGATTTCACAGGCTGAGACACTAGCAGTCTATACCTGCGCTCAAGAGTGCCTTCAAAGGAATCTTAAAGGAGCGCATATATATATATATATGTATATATATATATTACCACGGACAGTTAGGCCACTTTGAGATCACTGGAATCATACAGCCAGAAATCTCGGCTGACTAATGAATGCCGTAATACCATAAAGCAACTGGCCAGAGGCAACAAAGTGACTCTACTATCTACCAGGAGATTGTGGTATTGAGGGAAATGAAACAGCCGACGAACTGGCGAAGAAGGCTTCAAGGCTGAAGCCTGTTGGACCTGAACCTTTCTGTGGGCTTGGAATAGACCAATACCAGAAAGCGGTCCAACAATAGGAAGCGGCAAATAAAATAACGCTTTTGAGAAATACTCCTAGACTTGCGCAAGCCAAGAGATTTGTGGAATTCTCGTCGACCTACACCAGGAAGCTCATAAAGCTGCCA
The DNA here is from genome assembly GCA_038502775.1 of Hippodamia convergens. Classification (NCBI taxonomy): domain Eukaryota; kingdom Metazoa; phylum Arthropoda; class Insecta; order Coleoptera; family Coccinellidae; genus Hippodamia; species Hippodamia convergens. Next base: position 35,888,695 of record CM076614.1, read on the forward strand.
TGAGCTGAGCTTCGAGTAATGGTGGGTCTGCTGACGGGACACTGTCGATATAAATATCATTTGTATCGCATGGGAAAGTCAGCAGATGAAACCTGCAGGCTATGTGGATCAGAGAAAGAAACGGCTGAACACATGGTATGCAAGTGCCCAGAGCTGGCGGAACTAAGTACCATTCACATGGGGAAGTCGGTTCTGGATCCACATGAAATAACCGCCAAGGCTCCTAAGGATGTCGTTGGGTTCATCAACACCATTGATGGCCTCCTTGGGATTTAAATGAACCAGTTGGGTAAAGAACAAAAGATCCTTGCGGTCGAAGTTCCCGGAAGGCTGAACCCCTGTTCATGATAATAATAATAATAATAGTAATAGGTGTAAATCTAAATAAACTCGATATATTTGTACCTATGGTTTGAAAAGTATTAAATAATTTTTTGCTATCTACATATCACATTAAATGTGGTTCTATGAATGAAACGAGAAAACCTCACGTGTTACAACTTATTTTTCGTATGATAAATATAAGAGAAGCTAGTTAATTCGTTGTGATTGGAAACTTATGAAAAAATTAGGATTGACATATTCACTACTGCAAAATTTCTTTCTTGTGTCTAGCATCTGAAAAAATTCAGCCCTGTTATGCTGCTTAGGTTTTTATCAGTTATTATATATTATGGTTACATGTTGTCCGAACTTTCAAAGTTTAAACTTTGACTGCAACATCTTCATACAACTTTTGCCAAAGCACATTAAGGTTCCTCAACCAACCGTTCATAGGGTGTCCTGGATATTTCCTGAAATTATAACTTTAATATAATGACTCTGAGAAAATTTCAGTTCTCTACCTGTGTAAGTTTTTTTTGTAGGAACTGCATGGACCTTGTTAGCAGGACGTTTACATCCATAAATACAACAATAAACTCCGATTTTCGGCATATTGTTTCTTATATCATTCATGTTCAAACACAAATGAATCAATGGGAAGTAGAAAATGAGCTTTGAAGTTTTCAAATCTCACCAACAACTGTAGAAAATTTAAATTCGTGAACAATCACTATGAAATCAGTACAATCTCAAACTAAGCGCATCAAGCGATAGTTTAAAATTTTTGCCGCTAGGTGGTTTCAAGATGAAGTTGAATCGCCAGAAATGTATGTGAAGTTACATAAATATTCTTTTTATTCAGCGAATGCTTTTCATACTAAATCTAATGAAGAATGTTGAACGAATTGTTATAATTTTGATGAATAATTAATAATTTTCTGTTTATATTATGTCCAAGAGCAATGAAGAATTAAGATAATGCCCAAAGACATAATAAAGAACTCAATTATGACATTGTTAAAACTAATGAAAAAAACCAAAATAATAAACTTGAATGACATAAAATTTCAGTTCTTCATTCATTGATGTATAAGAGTCATGCTCAGAAAATGTCCTGACATTTTTATTTCTTATTTAAAATTTAATTTCAATGAGAGATATGAAAAATATGTGATCTTAAATAGGCTTAATACTGTATACATACAAAATCAAATGAAAGTCCGATATTTATCAATCAGAAAAAAACATTTCATAAACTCAAATAAAAATCGTCAGAAAGATTAACATAAAATTATAATAATATGAAGAAACTATGAAATAGTAAATCTTATTTAAAAATATCGAATGATGCAACACGTTTTAAAATGCATAAAACTTAAACATTATAAAAGGTATAAAAAGTATGAATTTAAGTCCCTACAACTTCATCATGTCATAGGACAAGGCAGCCAAAGCAGCTGAACATTCTTCTTGCATCAGGTTTAATTGCTTTTCATATTTATTCTCATTTTTCTTTCCTTTTCTACCACCTCTGTGGTTTTTACCCTTTTTAGGACTGTAATCATTTGAATTTTCCTCTTCGGATTCTGTGCTTGTTTGTTGACCACCAACAAAATAATTCTTGAGTTTTCTACCGTAAGTACTCAAAATTCCTGCACTTTTAGAATTATTCTTCCCAGAATAGTTATGACGAACATTTTGTCTTTCTGATTTCATTGCAGAGAACTGAGATTTATAAAGCTCTTCGATTTTTTTGCCTGTATGTTTGAGTTTGAACAGTTCATCGACACTCCTTTTAACGGATTCAGGTGTAATGGTAGAAGCAGTTTGGTTTTTCATATTAACGACATTATCGAAGAACTTTTTGGCCTCGTCATATTCACATTGGCATTTTTTTAAGTATGCTATATGAGTCTTATCTGCTGCTTCTCCATTAGATTTTTCTCTGAAAACATGAATATATTATTCCCAAACGCGCAGTTAAAAAATGATGATAAATATTTTAATCATTGACTCTATGTTGCAGATTTATAACCAATCATAAGCCATCATGAGCACCTGAATCAACACTTCATTGGTTTGAAATAATTTATGTTCGAAGGGATGAAATTTATTGATATATAAGCAATAGCTAATCAACTATTGATTTGAAGTTGCATGCTTCAAATATACTTCTCTCAATAATTAGAAAAACTTTCCAAATTTTTTGGTGTTTTTCAACAGGCTGCATCTCAGTGCGCAAAATGGTCATATGAGAAATAGAATTATCAACTTTTGAAGCTTGAAGAATCTAGTTTATGAATTTATTGGTTAACAATTTTTCACAATACCGGTAGCTATGCCATCCTCGGATAAAGCCAAAAGAGAATTTTTTTTTTATTTTTTAGATTTTTATTTTTGTTCTACGAGCATGGAGAAATTTTGAGCTATACCGATGCAAAGCCCGCATAGCCTATTTATTCAGCTCTAATTTGTTTTACAATACCCTCAGAAATGACTTTTTGTCTTCAAGATATCCAATTTTGAATACAAAAGGACCCGACTGCCGATATCTCCGAAAAAAACTGGGGCCTAGCAAACCGAGAGCCTGTTTCTTTTTCTGCAGAAAATTTCCCACCAAAATCGTTCATGTTTAATTAAGAAAAAAATTTTTTTACATGTAACGATAATGAGAAAAAATAGCAAGAAAATGACATTTTGCCATTTGTTGGTTAACGGACTGTATTTTCGTCAATATTGGGGGAAAAGCTACGTTTATAACACAATTTTACGGCCCAATGAACCCCAAAGACCCTCAGAAATCGGTAGATCGATCGATTCAGCGGTTTTCCTGGACCGATTGATTGAAATTCTGAAAAAATTAAGGGAACAAGGTTTTCGTTTCTTAAAGATGACCTCTCCTTTTCAAGAATCAATTATTGATTTTTTTTCACTTTTGACTCAATGAAAAAATTGAAGAAAATTTTTCCAAAAATCTCGAGTATTCGAAAATGCCTTTTTTTACGATTGAAAAAAAAACTGGTGAAAATAGAAATTCTCAGATCTACCGATTGATGGGGTCTTTGGGATACACTAGGCTGTAAAATTTTCTTATAACCTCAGCTTCAACTCCATATTGACGAAGATACAGTCCGTCAACCAACAAATGGCAAAATGGCATTTTCTTGCTCTTTTTTCACATTACCGTTACAGGTGAAAAAAATTTTTTTTTATTATTAAACATGAACGACTTTTGTAGGAAATTTTCTGCAGAAAAAAAAACCGGCGGTCTGTTTACTAGGCCTCCAGTAGTTCCGCAGATATCGGCAGTTGAATGAAAACGGGTCCTTTTGCATTCAAAATGGGATATCTCGAAGACAAATGGTTATTTCCGAAGGGTGTGAAAAGCAGATTAGACCTGAATAAACAGGATATGCGGGCTTTGCATCAGTTTAGCTCAAAATTTTTCCATGCGCATAGAGCAAAAATTAAAATTTGATAAATAAAAAAAATTCTTGGTGCTTTATCCGAGGATTGCAGGGCTGCCGGTACTCTGAAAAATTTTTAACTAATAAATTCAGAAACTTGGGTCTTCAAGCTTCAAAAGTTGATTTTTCTATTTCTCATACGACCAGTTTTCACTGAGATACAGCCTGTTGAGAAACACCAAAAAATTTGGAAAATTTTTGTGTTCCTTTAATTGTTGCGAGAAGTGTATTTCAATTTTAACAATTATGAATCACTCAGTTTGTACTTTTATACTGAGCGTATGTGCTTCTAATCTATGATATCAGCAATAGAAACTAATCTGAAACCTTACACAAAGAGATTAGGAAAAATACTATCTTCAGATACACATATTTTGCTGAATTAACATACAGGGTGTTTCAAAAATATGTTATCCCGTCTCTAGGAAAGATAACAAACTGAAAAATAATTGGGGTTTGTTTAGTAACAAATTTTCCTAACGCCATTCGTATTCAAGATAAAAGGCATTAAAAATAAACATGATACAAATTTTTTTAGGATTCTGCCGAAACTACTGGCAACATTGTAATGCAATTTTACACGGATATGTTTTGGAAGCTGATACATTCAATCAATTTGTTCTTATGTCTGACTCTCATAGAGGGCGCTAGTTACACGGTTCGTACCAAGTAGTATTGAACATAACTATTTTAATATAAGATTTATTGAGCAAAATTTCAAGCGAACTCACACATCAATCAATTTTACACTAAAAAGGTACTCTTGATAAAACTCGATACTGTGAACCTTTCTTGAAATCTTTTGATTTGAAAATTATGTAGTAATCACCGATGCTGGTATTTAGTAGTGATAAAATTATTAATTATTATTGTTATTAATTAGTAACCACAATGGACCTCCACCGCTCCTGAAGCTCTGATTCATTGGTCTCCTCATTCCTACGTTTTTAATTCCTTTCATTATACAGTTTGGTTGTATCTTGAAAAAAAATTTATGCTACGGAGGTAAATTCACCTCGAAATTGAAAGGCAGAACTTTAATTAACTCAACCTAGCTGACTCCCAACAGTTTTGAAGATTATTAGATTCTTTAGAAAACAGGATAGTCTTGTGTATTCGTGAAAACAGGGGAGATTTAGAATATCTACTCTAATTGAAATCTATTTCATGTTATGAGCCCTTTTTCCTAATTTTCATCTTGTGTTTTTTCGTTTAATTAATACATGTATGATTACTTCATATCAGCATTGGTTATTACTTCATAATCTTCAAATTAAAATATTCCAAAAACGGTACACAGTATCGAGTTTCATCAAGAGTACCTTTTTGGTGTGAATTTAAATTATGTTATGTATGTATGTCAATTAAATTTTGTTCAATAAATCTTATATTAAAAAAGTTATCATAAATACTACTTGGTACCCGTGTAACTAGCGCCATCTATTCTGAGAGTAAGACATAAAAACAAATCAATTGGATGTATCAGCTTCCGAAACATATTCGTATAAAATTTCATTATGTTGCTAGTAGTTACAGCAGAACCGTAAAAAATGTGTATCATTTTTTCTCCTTCATCGACCTTTATCTTGAATATGGATGGAAATTTTTTTTACTGAAAGAACCACAATTATTTTTCAGTTTTCTATCTGTCCTAGAGACGGGATCACGTTTTTTTTCTAAACACTTGACACTAGGAATCAACATCCAGAATGCAGCAAAAATATATAAAATCATTTGTAAGCCTTGATTGAATATGCACACCCAGTGTACGCAAACAGCAAATCCAGAGCAAAAAACATCCGCAAGTAGCAGAAACAGAAGACCTAAGAAAAATAAGAAGAAAACGACACCGAAACATCCCCCAATAAATGCCAGCAGACTCAACTCACTATTCTAAACTGACAGAACGGCATGATACCACAATGATGAAATTAATAAGTATACAAGAAACCATCATACACAGACTTTGAATTTTTTTAATGCCAATTCAAGAAACATTGTATCATATGAAATGTTTTTTTTTTAATTGAATTATAAAAAAAAAATTGAAAATAAAAGACTGAAGGACTCTAGGTCAAGAGCTATTTGTCCAGAGGCAAGAAGGAACTGTTACTCCTACTACTATAAATCACTGTAATTATTACTATACTCACAAATCAATCAGGTATTCGATGTACTGCTTGTAAACGTCATTGTAAGGAGTGATTGCATTTTGTTGAAGAAAATTAGCAAATCTTGCAATATAATGAATAATGGTCTTGTGTTCATCTTCAAGCTCATCTTTCATCTGATTCATTTCATTGATTATTCTTTGTTTTTCCTCTCGCAATTCTTCCTTTCCCAATAAACTTTGTTTGACATGATCATTTTCAATAGTTTTGTCAACTGTTCTACTTTCATAATAAATGTGCATGTGGGTGGTGAAATCACATCCACAAAATTTGCATTTTTTCTGGGAGTTCATGGCATAACAATTAACTAGTTCTGGAGCTCCTATCATTTCTTTTGGAATATTTTTGAGATGACATGGATTATGACAACGTTGTCTATAATGCCACTTCCTGACATTGCGAACCTGCATTTAAAATTATGTTACTTTATACAATAGCCACGAAGCACCTCAAATAAAGATATTGAAAATACGAGATATATACAGGGTATCCCACCGGGAATGTCCATTAAAAGTTTATGGGGAAATAATAATTCGATCAGTTTCAAATTTCGTGTGAAGATATAAGCCAAATAGACCTGCATTTATGATATTTTTTTCAAATATCAATAACTTCCGCTTTCACCGAAAACGGTATAAACTTTCTAATTTCAAATGGAACACCCTGTATATTATGACATTTTGGGATAGATCTTCGATTGCCACATTCATTTTATGTGTCATTTAGAGCCGTTTTCGAGTTATTCACTGTTTTTTGAAAAAAATTACAAATTGAGGCTTGTGGTACACTGATAATTTAATGAAAACGCAACTCACAATCTCAGATTTCTTTTTTGAAATGAATTACTGAAAAGATATTCGAAGTCACTCTGCAGAAAAAATAATGTTTTGATTTACTGGGAGGTAAAATGAGAGTGTCAAAGTTGGAATTGAAAAAAAAGGCTTAAACTCGATTTTTTCAAATGAAAACCCACTTTTTTTCACTCGCATATCAATTTGTCAGGAAAAACTAAGTGGAGTCTTTTAAGGTTTCCCTATATCTAAAATGTACCATTGTCCAGATATTTAGGAATAACTGTTAGAGTTTCAATTTAAAAAAAGCCAAAAATTCGATTTTTCTCATGGGAAACCGTACGTTTTTCACTCACATATCAATTTGTGAGGAAAAAATAAGTGAAGTCTTTTGAGGGTCCTCCGCATCTAAAATATACCATTTTCGAAATATTCAGAAATAACTGTTAGCTACGAACATAATAGAATATGTGAGGTTTCAAATATGATCTATGTTCGCCCTTTGAACAATGAATTGATATCAACAATAGAAGCATGGAGAAATAATTCGAATGAAGTCCCCGAGATTTTCATGAAAGAACGAACATGGATCATATTATTTTATGCTTGTAGCTAACAGTTATTTCTGAATATATCGAAAATGGTACATTTAAGAAACAGGGTACCCTTAAAAGGCACCACTTAGTTTTTCCTCACAAATTGATATGCGAGTGAAAAAAATAGGGTTTTCATTTGAAAAAAATCGAGTTTTTATCGCGAAAAAGGCTCTACATGGTTATAGAAAAAGATACATAAAATGAAAATGTCAATCGATGATCTATCCGAAAAAGTCCTAATATACAAAGTGTTCCATTTGAACACCCCGTATAAAGGATGTTTGGCACATGAACCGTAAATTTTTTTGGGGCATTCTTGGGGTCATTTGCAAACTTTTTCAGCCAGAGACCCTGAGTACGAGTCACGGTTGAGGAGATTTTTTTATTTTTTTTCAAAACCCCTAAAATCTCGCCTTTCAACCCACATAAATCTTTATTTATGCCTGTAAAATTTCCATTTTTTTAAATACTCTCCTCACATCTATGCTATTTGAATAATTATAGTTTTTAATTCAATTGCTGTGTCAAAGAGAAATACACTACGCAAAAAAATTAACGCATATTCTGAAAATCTCAATTTCAAAGAAAGTTAACTCTACATTGACTTTATAACTTATTTTTTATGTTCTCTCGGGAAGGTTTTGAACGAAACAAGACACATTAAATGGAAGAAAAATTCAGGATTTCTCCGAATCTTATGTGAAAGAAGAGAAATGAACAATTGTCAAATTACTGAAATGCTGATGAGTGATTTAGTACTTGGTATTTCCACCCCTTGCGTTAATTACAGCTCTGCAACGACGGTTCATACTCAAAATGAGTGATCTTATAATGTTCTGATCTAATCCTTCCCAGATTTCTCTGAGTTGGATTCCTAAGTCATTAAGAGTAGCTAGATGATTTTCTGAACTTCTCAACCTTCTATTGAGGTTGTCCCAAACCTGCTCAATCGAATTGAGATCTGGACTTCTTGCTGGCCATTTAATTCGAGAGACTTCAACATCTTCAAGGTACTCCTGAACGATGCGCGCACGATGGGATCTTGCAGAATCTAGACTTATCTGCGAAGAGAACTCTTTCCCAATCGGCCTCTTCCAAATGGATATGCTCTCTCGCAAAATCCAAACACGCCCTTCGATGGGCTGGGGTAAGAGCTGGGCCTCCTGCCGCGACACGAGGCCTCAAATAATATTCTCTTAGGCGATTTCTTATTGTCTGAGTGCTAATTTGCACCCCATGAGTTTGCTCAAGCTGATTTTGAAGGAGGCGAGCGGATGAAAACCGTTGCCTCAACGAAAAAACTCTCGAGTAACGTTCTTAAATGGCAGTTGCTACCCTGTCCTGGTCTTCGGACATCCATACCTGTCTCCCAGAATCGCTGCAACATTCTGGACACACTTGTATGGGAAACTCTAAACCTTTCTGCAATTCTTGGGTATGTCCACCCTTCTTCTCGCAAAACTACCGCTTGTGCACATTCCTCTTGGGCCAAATTGCGTGTTTCGCGTTGCATAGCGATCGAGTGTGGAAAATCAAACGAAAGAAAAACTATTGATCACTAGAATTGATCGAGAACAACTGATTTTAGAATGGAGCCAATATACATATTCAAATTCTGATAATATCATCTCTTTTTATTCCTGCTGGGAAAAACATCTGTATTGAAGAAAAACGTTGAAAGTGGATAACATATGCATGAATAATTCTGATAAAAATAATTATCATTTGGAACACCTTCCGTTGTAGAATAAATTTGAGATTTTCATACTGTGCGTTAATTTTTTTGCGCAGTGTTCAAGTTTTTTCAGTTTGCAAAATTAATAACTGTTTGAAAAAAAAACAGCAATAATGAAGAGCTCCATTTCATTCTAGAAAATTCGCTAGTTTAAGACCTTTCTAATTTCCAACGTTACACAATACTGAGACAACTACAAAAAGTTCATGATTATTAAATTGTGAAAAACTATGCATTTTTTATTGCGATACTTTTCTTTTCAGGAAATGAAATGTTTATATAAAAGATAACCCCTTCAAGTCTACTTGATAAAGTTATTGTTGAAAATATTTTTTTACCATGTAGATCTCAGCACATTTGGCACTGGTACAGACTGTAACAGGTTGAGGCAACTCTGCGGCTTCAATATCAATGATTGGAATAACCAAATTTTTTTTCAAATTATTTATGTCCAACTCATTTAGATACAAGAGTTCGATTTGCCTTTTCATGGCTCTCACTTTATCTTGAATAAGTTGCGTTATATCTGCCATTGGTTGTTTCAATTGGTCGACGAGAACTCTTGCTTCATTAACACACATAGTATCTGCTACTTTATGGGGTTCTAGAGGTTTCTGCACTTCATCTCCTATAATATGAATGATCATTCTGTGAAAAAAAAACATTGAGATTGAATAGTGGCTCATTTAACAATAGTCAGAGTGACATGAAAAACAGAAGTACCTCCATGATTCTTCCGCTGACTTAGTCCAGCTCTCCACAAAATATTGCCTTTCCCTTTCGGAGAATCCTATCCCGTTAGCAATAGCAGCTAAGTATCTGAAAGCCTCATTATCCAAACAAAATATATTCGCCCTACTCAGCGGAATAGATACATAGGGAGGTTTTTTACTAATATCTTCCAGAACGCTTCTCAAACAGGTAAGAGTCTCACCAGGCCTGTAGCATGTACCACGAGTGTTTGTGAACACGAACATCAGGTTATTACTGACAGATTTCGCTAATCTGGACAGAATTTGTTTCATGCAAAATTCAAACAGAACATTAATGTTGCTGATGTTCGGTTTCATTAGGAACATAATGCCATGCATCATTTTGAGAGGAGCTATATAATCTATGATCTTTTGACAATTTAGAGTATCTTGTTCAATCCCACGGGTATCTCCGATGCCTGAAATGAAGCAATTGTTCGATTAAAATAAATTGGAAGGAAGAATTGAGACAAATTTTAGCTATTAATCAACAATTTTTTCTCAGCATATATCACAATTCACTTTATATTTGTGTGGAGTGGCGTAACGTTCCTTTGCTGGGCCCCCACCCATTATTATCCCCGGGCCTTACCCCTATCAAAAAACATAAAACTTTCTTTTATTTTTCCTTTGTTTTTTGAATAAACTTCAGGAAATTTGAAAAACCAATCATTCCTTTGTCATACTGATCTCCAGTCAATTAAATTTAAAATAAAAGTTGATACCCCTAACTGAATTCCGTCCTTTTTCACATGATTTTCGGAGATAGTTTGTCTATCCTTTTCATTATACATTAAACCTGTGCTTCCCAAACTGTGCGTCGCGATGCACTGGGAAGGCGCTGTATAATTTCATGGGCGTCGTGAGGCGATCTAAATTGACTCTATCTTTTGTCTTTTCTTGTTTGTTTCCATTTTTTAGGTTTTTTCTTTATTTACATGATAATTTTCTTACGATTTGGTATAAGGCTAGAACCATAAAAAGAAGGTAAATGTATGGTAAGAAGGCCAGGGCGTCGCAAACATATGGCAACTTTTCAAGGGCTTCACAGTTAAAATAAGTTTGTGAAAACCTTCTGTTCGAAATTCGAACATTTTTTCAAATTATTCATATTTATATTCCTCGAATAATTCTCGATAGAAAATTCCAATAAATTCAACGCTAAATTCTCGTGCAATCGAGCGGAAAACGCTGACTCCAAAGTAGTAAGTGGGTTACCTGTGACGAATTTTGGAATATTGTTTAATTTAGAATAGTATATAAGCTTAGCTTGTAATGAATAAAATCATCATTCACCAAACGTTTGATCATTATACCTTACGGCAAACTGTGGAGTTAAGACTTCCCTTGAACTTCTGAGTCTGGTTGTTCAGTTTGCCCTTCAATCTTCAAGTATTGTTTCTAGCACAAAGAAACAACACCTTCATTAAACAATTTCTATTCCAAAACCTCAACGGTTTAAACGAAAACACACACATGCAAAAAAAAGCCAAAATTCAACCGCCGAACCTAAAAACGCGGTTTGTAAGCTTTATATAACAGTAATGCCGGCGGTTATTATTTTTTAAACTTTTTGAATTTTTCCCCTCTTTATAAATGAAAGCATTTTCTGCAATAAAATTACGGAAAAAGCTCGGAAAATTTTTGAAAATGATGAGTTCTCAGTGCAAAAATCAGTGATCCTTTTATTGTTTTTATGAACATAACGAACTGTAAAAGACACACTTTACATAATTGGTTTTCTCAATACAGTAGAATGACATTGAGGGGAAATGAAAAATACGTCATAATAACCGGAAGTCACATAAAGCAGAATTTCAGCCAAATTGATATTTTTCTTGGATTCAGTTTAAGAAAAGAACGACAAATTTAGATTTTGTTTTATTGAAAAAAATAGCTCTTACAAAAAAAAAACTAAATTTAAAGAACTTTTTAATTTTTCAGAAAAATAATCTGAAATTTTAGCTTCTTACACCATTGTACAACTTAGAAATGACTTCAATAATGGGTCTCATCTTGTCCACAAAACACCAATAATCTCGTTGAGGCTTTCGCGGCCATCGTTCAATGTGACATGTTCTTTCGAGCATTTAGGCCGTCGTCACTGGTAGTTCAGTCCAGTGAGAACATCTCCTGAAATATAGCTCCTGAAGATGCCAGACACTCGAACTGGCGAAACGTCGAGAACTAATCTACGACGACGGCCTAAATGCTCGAAAGAACATGTCACACCAATAATCTCTTCAAGGATCTGGATTATACTAAAAAGCATGTCGGCACGCGTATGTCTCGTATCGTATCAAACCTCATCGCATTAAAAAGGGTAGGGTGGCTTAAGAAAACGATCGAGCGGTCACTTTAACCGGAAAATTTTTCGAAAAATCATGTTGTTATATCTGACATCATGTCATTGTAAGCGATATGCCATTATAAGCGAAGTCATTAAATCCGGACTATTCCGGACCCTATTGTAAGGAGTTTCGAATGAAACCAAACTTAACACTGCACTTGATTTTCCAGAAGGACATAAGAAGCCATTTTTTCGTTGCATTTTAAAATTCATGTGGAAAAGAAAAAAAATATTCTCGAAAAAGCAATAAAAAGCCTCTATCTTTATCCCACCGATAACTTTCTGCGTGATCATTAGTTGCTGAGATATCGGTAATCAAAGACAAAAGAATCCTTTATGTCCTTGTGAATAAAGTGAACATATCAAGATTTGAGAATAGGAAATTGGAGCTAAATACATATTATTGTGATTAAGCAAAAGGAAATTTTCCACGACAGTGGACCAATACACGAAACTAAAAAAAGTTTGAATGGTTTTTCTAATATTACTCAAGAACTACTGACGCTACAAAATTTCAAAGTTCTCATTCAAACACAAGAAACCCAGGACTTCCATTTCCTTTTTTGTTATTTTACATACGACCATTTTTCTCGAAGTTTATTCCTGTAGTGTATTATAGGATCTAAAAAATCAACTGTATTAATTCGAACCGATATACTTCAAAGATTTCGTTTTGATTCACATTTATAACATCATTTACTAACTATTATTTGAAATTAATTAACACACTAGACTCAATCTGAGTGATCATATCAAAAATTAATACATTTTTGCTGTCTAATAAAATTCCCTTTTCTGATAATTTTAAACGTAGTTTAAGTTTTTACTTTCAATTGGTAAATTGGTTATAATATATAGGGTTTTTGTGATTTTCCAACTACTTCAGAAAAATTTATCTTTAGATTTTTAAATCATGAAAAATTAGATTTTAAAGTGCATTTGTGCCTGAATGGAAATAAAACCTAAAGTATATCCAGCCAGAACTGATAGTGGCAAAACAACTAAATGTCTGCCTGCAAGGTTATGAATATTTTCATTGGCTGACTGGAATTGAAAATGGTATTCATTTCGATGATTACTTTTTTGAATTCATCTATGTTTCAAAAATGTTCTCGATGTGCCTTCGTAAAGGCAAAGAATTTTCTTTTTCTTAGCAACAGATAAATCACGTTGCGATAACTATGTATCATTACAGAATACTGATGCTTCACAGTGAAAAATGAAACCCAGCTTGAAAATTGCTACGTTGTTTAAGCACAACGTTAGTTGTATATGGTCTTTTGACCAACTGTTCCTAATAAAAAAACACAATTTTAATTAAGTCTACTATAATTCTAGTTGATATCATCACTTGCAGTTCTATATAATTTTAACTGAGAACAGCATGATCATGTACATCAGTTCAGACTTACAGGTCCCAAGTTTTCTCAAATAGTGAACAGCAATTTTATACAAAAATATCATAGAAATATCAGGGTGTTAGTTCTCTAATTCCAGGAATAGAAAATAACACAGTTATGGTTATTACAAAAGAAATATGAATGAATTTAGAAAAGAATCTGTCAACTAACAAAAGGATTGAATGAAAGAAAAAAAAATTACGAAGAAATAGCAATTTTCAGGATCTGAAAAATGTAGCAATTACTTAACTTAACAAAGCACAATGCCCTCGGTCGACTTGGCAGTGTGAAATCCGGGTGACAGCTGACAGAACCTCGTGGTGGCAGTATCCAAAGGATAATTTCCAATTTCTTGAAAATTGAAGAGAATCCAAAGCTCTCTTAAAATACTACTTCAACGCCAAACCAGCAAAATTCAGCTCTAACTCGTGAATTCTTCAGAATACAATAGGGGTTGATAAATCTAAAGGATAGGAGTATATTCGATACGTATTTCTACATTTTTTAATTAAAATTTCTTACCCTCAGGCTTTCAAAAATCTAACAAGGTCAATCCGGCATAAACCGTAACAATCTGGCAAAAGCAATCGGAATTCTCGGCTTACCAAAATCTCTACAACAACCGTTCTTCAATCCGACTTCTTCAAGTTAATCTTCTAAAAGAAAGAATCAATGCGACACGCGAATATGAACCCGATTTCAACTACAAAAAATTATCTTTCGTATCACATGCGTATCGACATTCGATAACTACGTACAATGGAATATTTAAGCAATAATAATAATCTAAGCATAATGAAAAAATGTAAACAATTCTATATAAAATAATTTTGAATGATTTTGGAAATATTTCGAATTCACAACTAGAACTTCTATACCGTAACAAAATGTAAAATTACTTAGACAAATGACGAATATTTTGAGCAAGCTTATAACATCGAGGTACCTAAATTAACGAAATTCAAAACGAGATAACGCGGGTATTCCAAGGGCCATAAACTCGCATTGCCATAAGACCCCAATTAGTGTTATTTTTTTCAAATCATTTGAGGGATTTGGTTGTAGGATTTTAGGTTTCGGTTTCAGTTTTATGATATGCAAAGCGTAGGTAGCAATAACATCATGATTCCGAAAAGCGTTATCGGATTCTGGGATTTCCAAAATCCTCGTAAATTCGAAGAGGGGTCTATTTTCGCCCAGTAAAATTAGGTCTTATTTTTCATTGGTCTGAAATATTTGCACCCCCCTTCTGAAAGGTGAATATATAAAGTAAGGTTTCGAATTTTTCTATTCAGTTCAAAGTTTGTAGTTGAAAGTGTTTAAAAAGTTTGTGCATATATTGAAAGTTTATTGAGACGGAAAGTAGTGAAAGATCTCGGGCAAGCAGCAGAAATATTGATTTGTGGTTTAGGTGCGGAATATAAGAACTTATTCTTTATTAGTGCGAGAAGAAAACGGTCAACTTGAAAAATGCCGAAAGTTAAGAGTGAACTTTGGAATTTTTTCATCAGAACGTCAGCTGGTGGCCGTTGGAAATTTTGCAGTTCAAATATAAAAACAAATGGAAACACCACAAACTTGCAGAAACATATCTCGCGGAAATACCCGAATGTTACATTGAAAAAGAAATCTGTCGCAAATCAGGTATGTAACCAATCATTATTTATTACCATTGTGTAAACGATTATGTCAGTGATCAATTTGAAACTATTCGATTATCTTTTCTTCTGAAAGGTCCTATTCCTATGCACTAGTTTGTTTAACTAAATTCGTAATCTATTATTATTATTTTTCATTTATTAAAGGATATCACTATGCAGGATAATAGCAGTACGATTGTTGAAGATGATGAGACGAGAATGTTAGTTGACACTGACACTGACACGACAACTAATACTAACAAAGGCAGTTGTAGTGGTGATGATTTCGAGCCTATTGGATTTAGATGTGGCATTTCAAGATCACAGGAATCATCGGAATCGCTTGCACGACAACCTACGATAACCGAATCACTTGCAAGAGTTCATTCATTTAAAAGTATGTATTAATAAAATAGCGATATTTTTGCATATGATCTCTGAAATCAGATCCGTAATTAACAAAGTACTAGTTGATTGCAGGTGGATCCAAAGCCACATATCTGAACAACGCTGTTGTATACATGATTGTCAAAGACAACCTGCCTTCGAACACCACCGAACATAAGGGTTTTAGATATTTGATGGGTGTAGCTGCCCCATTATATAAACCACCTGTCCATAAAACGATTTAAAAAATGATAGGTGAAAAGTACGAGGCACTGTCAAGGCACATCAAACAACAGTTATCGAATGTGAATTCGATAACCTTGACGATGGATGTGTGGACTGAAACAATGAGGACTGTCAGCTTCTTTTTATATGAACAAAAAACTTAAAACCATAACATTGTCTGTTACGGAACTAGGGGAAAGACATACGGCAGATTATTTACAGGGTTGGATAAAAAAATCTGCGACGAATGGGCTATTTCTCAGGTGAATATATCCGCTGTCGTTACTGATGGAGCGAATATTGTAAATGCGGTAAATGATTTTACGGCAGGAACAAGCATTTACCTTGTTTTGCCCATACCCTTGATTTGGTAGCTTCCAATATCATTAATGAAGTTGGGGGCGTGAAAAATATCATCGAAAAAGTTAAAACAATTGTCAACTATTTCAAACATAGTGTGAATCTTTCAGATGAATTGAGACATATTCAGTCTATTTCAAATTCTGAAAATGTTCATAAATTGATTCAAATGGTGCCTACACGTTGGAATTCGGCATTTTATATGCTGGAGAGATTTTTGGAATTTTCAAGTGTGATTGCATAAATACTCATCAAATTTCCGGAAGCTCCAACAATGGTTGATGCCAATGAATTGCAAAAAATCAGAGAAGTAATTCAGGTCTTGAGTCCTTTTGAAAAGGTTTCAAAAGAAATTTCCGGGGATAAATATCTCACTGTAAGCACAATTATACCGATTATTAATTGTTTGAAATATAAATTACAACAACTTACATTCTTATCTGAAAGTGCCCGATTGTTGAAAAATGTTGAATTGCTAGGTATCCAGAAAAGATTTGGTGTCGTGGAACAAGTGAATCTTCTAGCTTTTGCAACAATTCTGGACCCTCGTTTCAAAAAAGTGCATTTCAACAACAAAATTCATTATTGCCAAGCCATTAATTTCGTAGATAAAGAATGTAAGTTGAAAGGAATTCAACTAAATAATATAAATATGGCGGAGTCATCTAATCGAGAAAATAAATCAATATCTGACAGTTTATGGGATTTTCATGAAACCTTGAAGAAGGGCACTCGACCTGATGAGCTATTCATTGACTTGAGGCATTATTTGAATCGACCCTTGACTGATCTCAATTCAGATCCATTATCGTTTTGGAACGATAGTGAATATTTCACACTTAAAGATATTGCCTTGAAATATTTGACAATTGTTGGTAATTCCGTTCCTTGTGAAAGAGTTTTCTCCCTGGCAGACAATATAATGACACCCAAACGAAACAATCTGAGCGGTGAAATGCTTTCGAAATTGTTATTTTTAAAGTCATTGAATTTCGATGACTGGCAAATGTGAAATAATTTTCATTCAATTTGTATCATGTTATTCTTTTTTGAACTATCTATATTTTACAATCATTCTGTTTGTTTTTTCATTTCATGAAGAGCCCATCTTACTATACATCAATATATGTAATATATGTATATATGTAATTTTTTTTCATTACTTGAATACTCGATACTATAGGACTGGCATTTATGTTAATTGATATTTTTATTGTATTTGTTTTTTATAATATATATTTCGAAAGATTCGTTTTTTTGTTTACTTAAAATTATCTGATATTTAAACAATGCCAAAATGATCTGAATTTCTACAGCACGAAGATACTCGATATTCAATACTAGAAGACTGACTGTGCGTTAATTGATATTTTTATTACATTTGTCTTATGTTGTTTCTTATAAAACATATTTTGATAGTTTCTTTGTTTACTATGAATCATTTTATTCTATTATACAATGTAAAAATGAAAATATACGATACGATATTTGGAGTATCGATACTTTTTATTTCGATACATTACGATCCTGTTTTTCTGTGTCCATAGAAGGATGACTTGAAGATGTTCTCCTAGATCACGTTGATGTACTTCAAAATCCTCTCTTCTTCTTTTTCCTTCCCTTTTCCCACCTATGTGGGGTCGGGTCTCCTTGTCAATTTGCGCCAGATCTCTCGGTTCTGGGTTGTCTCAGCCGTGGTGTTCAGGGTTCGTAGGTCCTTTTGGATTGTAGACCACCATGTGAATTTTGGTCTGCCTCTTGCTTTTGGTGTTTCGGGAAGATTTAGGGCAATGTTGACGACATGGTTCATTTCTCCTCTCTGCGTGTGCCCATACCACCTTAATCTATTTTCGAGAAGCTTATCTTGGATTGGGGCGACTTTGAAGCTTCCACGGATGTATTCATTTCTGATCCAGTCTAGTCTCGTGACACCGCCAGCCCAGCGCAGCATTTTCATTTCGTTGACATGTAGGGTTTGCTCGTGGCATTTTTTTGTGGCCCAGCATTCGGAGCCGTAAAGCATAGCTGGTCTCACTGCTGTTTTATATACTTTGCCTTTTGTTTTAATCGACATGCGGCTGTCACATAGGACTACAAACAGACTCCGCCACTTAAGCCATGCTGTTTGTGATCCATGGCATACATCCGCTTCTATTTCAGCATCTGATGTTATAACTGAACCTAGTTATTTGAATTTTGTCACCTTGGGAAGGGGGGTGCCATCTATGTGAATTTCTGTGTCTTGGGGTTCAGCTGTAGTCGCAATCTGATAGTACATATATTCAGTTTTACTTCGGCTGACGCGGAGGCCGTTTCGTTCTAAGTCTCTGATCCACGAAGTGTGTTTGCATCTCTCCTGCTGAACTAGTGACAAGCACAATGTCATCTGCATACAGCATGAAAGGGGCATCTGTAGATCTCTAGATAAGTAGTCTATTACTTGTTTGAATAAGAGAGGGCTGAGGGCTGACCCTTGATGTACACCTACCTGTACTTCGAATGGTTCGCTGACGCCTGCTAGCGTTTTGACTTGTGTTTTATTTACAGTTATGGTATATATCCATTATAATGTTTATGTATTTTTCCTCGACGTTGTGTGCCCGTAACGCTTGCCAAACCAGTTTCCGCGGAACTCTGTCAAACGTCTTCTCCAAATCAACAAAGATCAAATGCAAATCCTCTTTATTAATTCTTTGTTTTTCCATAACTATTCGTAGAGCCTGGATAGCATACGAAGTAGATTTTCCAGCAGTAAAACCAAATTGATGATATTTAATATTTTTAGTTAATTTTTTTTCATAGGCAGGGTCAGGTTTTTTTCTGCTGAGATTTTTCCTTTTCCTCATTTCATCATAGGCAGAACCTCAGCCACGTAGTATTTATTTATTTATAAACAAAAGAACATTTCCTACGAGATATTTTCATGTGTTTCATATGATACTTGAATAATATGTGTGTTACTTCTATGTTGAACAATTAGATTGAATTGAAAATCACTTACCAGGGGTGTCAATGAGATGTATAAACCTCTCGCCACCACTTATTGGAAAAATGTAATCCTTGGGATCTTGCGTAGACGATTGTCCAAGGGTGTTACGCTCATTGCTATCAGATCCTATGGTGACTTTCCTCAATTCGTAGTCTTCATCGGTGACGGAGAACTGGCAAGGAATTAAAACTAGAGGATCCTCCTTCTCAACATGATCCAAATTGTCAAATCTCAAATAATTGGCGAAGGCATTGATGAAGGTAGATTTGCCTACGCCAGTTTCCCCGATTATCAGAATGTTGATTGTGTTTTCTTCCGAAGGTTCAGCCATTTCAACATCTATTGTCTCAAAATCTTCAGATAAAAAGCTGGAGAAGAAGTTTTTGCCATCGGTATATTATCTAAACTGAATATGAATATACCTATATCTAGTCCATATATACGTTTCAGGAATCAGAATGTAAAATTGATCTGCTACTACAAAACAATGCTTCCATAATATTTATTAAGAAAAAAATTGAGAAGAATCCATTTCTCTTCCTAGTAATTAATGAGGAAATATCCTCACAGAGAAAATTTATTCTATATTGGTTCAGTGGGAGAATTCCAACCTTTGTTAAGATATGATATCAAATTGCGGGTAAACATAACAATTTTGTCAAAACGACTTCACATCTTATCAGATTAAACTTGAATTCTTGAGCTTCCTATGAATAAGTTTCATAATATCCCAGTTTCGCTAAAATATATGGATCAAGGTTGAGGGATTACCCTCGAGCCGGTAAAAGTTCTACCGAAACTTTTGATTTCATCTGGATTAGAATTGAAATCTTAACCTCTCAGTTCAAGATAATTTTACCCAGAAAAACATTTTTTCACTTCTAAAAGTTTTGTACCATAGTACATATTGTAAAACTTACCTGTCCATTTGCGATCCCTTGAGTGATGTTAAATAAAGCGGATTTTTCGACTGGTATTCAGTGCTTTTACTGTTGCAAGCTGTTGCCGCCTGCATTTTGAGGAAGAATATTGGTAAATAGAAAATAAAATTTCACCAAAATAAAATTGTAAAACTTAAACTTCAAATATGACCCAAGCCAATCTGCTTCGGTTGAGTTTACTTAACGCAAACGCCTCACAGCGTTAACGCATCTTTATAATATAACTCCCCCCTCCTACAACCCAAGACGCGAAAATTGGTTTGCAGGGGAAGTCCCGTGTTATCTTCATAGATAGAGTACATATACTTTGTAATCTTTGAGATAAAGAATCTATGGTAATCTTGTCCTCGAAGATTAGAGCTACACAGAGTACTCAACGACCCTGTGCTTACTAATATAAATTCGTTGAAATACTGGACTAACCTTGGAAATCCTCCTCCTATAATAGAAAGTCTAAGGATTTTGAATAGTCTACAACCGGAAGGTTTCTATTCCTCACACCTCCTTCCCTGTTTCTCGCATGACTAGGCTGTTCATACGACGTCATTTGAATACCACACACTGAATTTGTCTAAGACAGCGAAAGATAATTCAGCGGCTTTTACCGCCTCATGTCTAGAAAGATACAAAGATTATGAAATAATCTTTACAGATGCCTCGAAAAGTCCTACGAAGACAGGTATAGGTGTATATAGTTCTGATGAAATTAGTATATCACAGATGCTACCTAACTACTTCTCCATATGTTCGGCTGAGTTGGTTGCAATCTTGGAGGCAACATGGGTTATTAAAAATAGAAGTTTGAAGAAGTGTCTGATCGTTTCAGATTCAAAGGGTGCACTCGAAAAAAATACAAATTGGAAAAATTCAGCTAAAAATGATCATATTACGATTGCTATCAGGGCTAACCTTTTGTATCTGTTAGAAAATGATTTTTCCGTAAAACTTTTATGGGTTCCTAGTCACACAAATATTCATGGAAATGACCAAGCCGATAACTTAGCTAGACAGGGTTCTGAAAGATCAGCGATTGTTAGGACGAACGTAGCCGATTTCTGGCCTACGTTTAAACGGATTGTTTGGGAAAGATGGAAGAACTGCTGGTTGGATAAAATGGGGAATCGAACTTTTGCCCAATACGTAACTCCGGGTTTACTAGGTGTGAAGCCTTGGTTTATGAGTGTTGATCTGCCTAGAGGTAACATAGTTACAATTAATAGATTAAGAGCTCAACATTGTTGTTCGCCTGTTCACTTGAACAGGATTAATGTACAGGGGACAGATCTTTGTGCCTGTGGGGATAAGGTTGATATACCACATATATTTTTCTCATGTAAAGAAAATACGGATAACTGTTCAAAATTATATGATGTCTACGACTACATTCCCTCTTAACATATTTGACGTTATATTTTCCAAAGAAGTCACGAAGTATAGGTTACTGTATAATTTTCTATTATCTTCCAAAATTAAGTTGTAAAAAAAAAAGGAAAACTTGTGGTGTTTTTGTTTAGTTTTGTATTTCAATGTAAAATAACATTTCCCTACACTACTTTTCCTTGTGTTTTAGTCATTTTAGTGTATTGTTCGAGTACTGTGAAAACCTGGGTTACCTTAATGATCCTACATGTGGTGATACCTCCGAATGCTGAGTAAGACGACAAACAAAACCTGATGAAGTCTGACGAAAGTATAAACCCTGTGCCCTCCTAAATTGGGAGGGTTTGCCATTTGTTTTATGTGTCGATGGTGATCAACCAAGCACATTGAAAAAGAGTGAAGA
The DNA here is from genome assembly GCA_038502775.1 of Hippodamia convergens. Lineage (NCBI taxonomy): Eukaryota > Metazoa > Arthropoda > Insecta > Coleoptera > Coccinellidae > Hippodamia > Hippodamia convergens. The sequence goes on from CM076614.1 coordinate 35,910,606, forward strand.
AGAAGAAGAAGATTAGAGTACTCTATAATCTTTGCTTGTCCTTGTTCCATGCTCCTTTTTACCCTTGTTTTTTAACTAGCAAGGTTCTTGTTACCAAGTCACGTTAGTCATCATTTCACTAATAATTTACGAGTTGGAGAACGCGTTAGTTAACGCGTTCTCAGACAACATCAACATTGCTCTTTGGCTACTAATAAAAGGGGCAAAATTGCAAAAATTTTTGCTTATTCGCTCATTGACATTGTAAAATTCGACAGAGTAGATGAAACTGTGGTCGTAGAAGTGAATGAAATAATAGTTTATTCTAAAACAAGTTGCAGAATGAGCTGCTACGAGTATTAGACGGTATTTTCTCTATTTCAGTCGATTTTCGTGAAATACTCTCGAAATTCAAATGAAAATTCAGATTAGTGACTTTTGTATTGTATCTTGGCAGTTGGTGTGACAAACGAAATTTGACAGATCACGGAATTTGAATTGATTTGATTCGAAACTTGATTCGATCGGAGGTTAGTACTGACAACCATAAAACGAAAAATATAACTGATAACAATGCTGTAATGAAACTCATTACAGCATTACTACTTTTAGAACTGTAATGAACTCATTACGATACTGAAATAGAGAAATAAATATTCGAGATTCATGAAATTTGAATATTTTTTTTAACTTGCTGCATATTTTCAGTTGTAGGTATACCTTCCATGCCTTACATTATTTCGACTTTTTTTTAACACAATCTTCAATATTCTGTTAGTAGAAATAGGTATTGCTTGAAATTACTGATTTTTCTTATTTTCTCAACATGAGAGCATCACAGAGTGTGTCCCGAGGAGAATGCGACAAACAGAAACCATAAATTTGTCATCAGGCAGCACTCGGTATAAAGGGCGGTGATGTTCATCTTATGATTGAAATTTCACAGTGCAATAACTCTTGAACTAATTGATCGAATGATTCAAATTTTGAAGTTTCGTCACCTTTACTAATCGCCGAGATTATCGCGTTCCTTCAATGGTTCTGATATCGAATAAATCAGATCCGGACTTGGAAAATTTCAGTTTTTTACTATTCTCGTGCATATTTTGGATCACCTCTTGTACTTGAACACTATGTTTTTTGTTTTCGTAACCACAAAGAAATAATTCATAATAAAAATTCTAAATGTCTGATTGGCACCGACTTAAAAGGTGCTCAATAAACATTCCCTTATGGGTCAATTTATAATTCAAAAAAATCTTGAACTCATCAGTAGAATTGTTTCGAATTGTGCAGTTTTGTCACCTTGTGCGACTGCCTTCCATGAAATTTTCATCAGATTGAGAAAAAGAAATTTTTTTTATTTTTCACACCCCATAGTTCATAGTTAAAAAATTACAGGAATTTTGATTGCATCGCTAGGGAATTGCGATTCATCGTAGTTCTATGATAACTAAATTGGGGCACAGAACACAGCACAAATGTTTCCATTCATTTGTGAGTGTGAGAGGAAAAAACGAAAGTGTTGGGCTATCCTACTTTTGCAATTCAAATTTTTCAGGAAATTGAAAAGTTCGGACGGACAACTCAAAGCATGGTATAGCAAAATTTTTTTCACTCATTGGAATTCAGTTTTTCGTAAAGTGCTCGGATGGCCTATTTTTTCGGTTTTTTAAACATCTCGGAGAACCACATGGAATTAAGAAAAAAAATTCGACGTCACAAACCGAGCACATTCGGCACAAATTCATTTTTGAAAATCCAAAAGTGGTGGGCGTCTCACACATCAATCTGCATGCTGGAGTGCTTTGGCTGAATCTGCAAACTTTTCGATTCCAGTGATCAGTGATCCATTCATAGACATATGATTGAATAAAAGGTCTTTGAATCCATTACTGATAAAAATAATATCATACACTTCCAGTGGCATTGTTGAATTGCTTAGGGGACTTATCATCCGCAATATGAGTCATTGTATTATAACAGCGATATTGCGAATGAATAGAATACGATCCCCAACTTATAAAAATCTATACTCTCTAGGACTCTAGGGTATATCACAAAGTGAGCGAAAAAATAACTCGACTATATAGTTGCGAATAATGAATGCAATAATTTATTGGCATTTTTTGTTTGGGGCGTCTTAGGCAATGTTGCAAATGGGGAAACAAATTGATTGAAAACACGAAGTAGATCTTTATTTTTAAATGAAAATACCGTTCTAATAATAGGAAAAATATTCCTAAAGCCCTAAACACGTACTACTTTTCAAAAGTTCATTAAAGATCCTTTTTACATTTGCATGTAGTCGGCGGGAAGTCAATGTAATGAAGGGATGATTAAAAAAGATGCATTTTATACAGGGCCGCCGCCAGGGCCGGCAAACCGGGCAGTCTGCCGGGGCGGCAAATTCTAGGGGCGGCAAAATCAGTTTCGTCATACTAGATTTTTTTTCATTTGAAATCGAAAACCCGCCTGTTATTGAAAGTGAAAAGCACGACCAGACTCAGGGGCGGCTTTTTGAGCCTGGCCAACCAAATATATCCACTTGTACACAAATAACCAGATAAAAATGCAATTAAACCAATACAAGAGTAATACGATCGAAGATGCAGCATTCTACTCATAAATAAATATCCCTGTCAGGTTGTAAATTTCGCCAATGCCTCTACTCAGCGGCCTCTTTTCCTAGTTACACTCCCTTGTTTATGAGTTTATTACCAAGACGGTCGGTCCCTTTGATGAACATCTGGGACTAAAGTTTTTAAAAGGGTTTCTGGGATAATTCAGCAATGATTTTTATTTTCAGTTTGCCAATCGGAATTCTAAATTTTAATATTCAGGAGGGGTTTATAATACTCGAGAAATAACGGTATCAACTCGTTAGTCCTCAGTGTCTTCACAATATTCAATATTTTTGCAACACTATATAGTGCTACATAATAGAAATCTTTCATCTTCGGAGTTATGATTTTCGAACTGAATTACCCTACAAAATTGAAGGTGAGTTCTATAATTCCGTATTTTTTATCGTCGGATATCTCATTTAAACGATAATAAGTATAAGGCGCTCTCTGCTTATTAACAGTGATGTGGGTGATTTTTTTAGTCTTTCAAGGATCGCCTCAGATACGCATATTAATCATAAAGCGTCGTTTCAATAATTCGAAAAGGCGCCTTTGAATGAAAATATGCCTCCCTGAAATTTGAGGCAGATTAGTGTTCTCGATTTATTGGATAATGGTCATAGTAGAAAAATATATCAATATTATTATAATAATCATAAAAGATACAGGTGACTACCTAAAATTTATATTGACCTCTTTTCATTTACTTAATCAGATGTCAGAGTTTAAGAACATCGCAACAGGTAATGAATGAAATAGGGTCATGTAGGTACCTTATTCTGATCCGAATATCATTGTCTAGAATTTTTCTTACATACCAGAGCTGTGGTGCCTTGGAATAAAGAATAATCAAAAACCAAAACCTGTAATTTTTTTTCCTTTAACATGAGATCATTTAGCTTCGTACACTCAAAGCAGAGAGCGTTTTCATTGTTTCGATATTTTGTATGTGAATGCATTTTAAAATTCTGAATTTTTATTTGACATATACAAATGCATTCGTACTTGAATCGATTGATTTATTTTATTTTTATTATGATACCTTACCGCCTGATTGAGAATTTTTACATACGCATTTATATTTATCGGTATCGTGTATCGTAGAAACTGTCGTATAATGATTTTATTAAATATGGAAAATACTTTTGGGATACTTTTGGCGAGAGAAGCTTTTCAGAGTTGAAACGAATAAAAAATTTTCTACGATCAACAATGGCCCAAGATTATCTGATCTAGTCATTATACCCATTGAATATGAGAGTTAATAATCTCGATATATTTCAATCAATTCATGACTTTGCCAGATGAAGGTGAGAACGAACAAATTTATTTGAGTTCGAATATTTTGGTGTGATGGTTCTAGTTCACTTTTATACATACGATAGCCGGTATATATGTTTTTTTTGTTATTTTTTATTTAATATATTCTTTGTATGATACATATTTATAGTTATATTTTCTATTTACACTTTCCAGTTCCTGAAATGATATGTTGAGTTTTATTTATGTTTTAGCAAGTTGATGTGATTATACAAGAGAAGTCATCTCCAATAAAAATTATTTACAATTTGATCAAGGGGAAAAAATTCAGAAGCGAACGAAATATATATCCTTCGTTTCTGAATTTTTTCCCCCTTGATCAAATGGTAAAAAGAGTTTGTTATGAATCCCAAACTCAATACATCACAGCAAATTGGCAAAATATAATTTTCCCGGGGCGGCAAAATTTTATTTTGCCGGGGCGGCAAAATGTCTGGCGGCGGCCCTGATTTTATAACAGGAAAAGTACTTGAACTGTGAAATCAGTTTTCTGTGGAGTTTCGGGGTGAAAGGTTTTCTATGTGAGAATAACAAAGTGTTTTAAGGAAATCTCGAGACAAACGCGCCTCAGTTGCCAAAATCTCTCCTGACAAATTTGTTTATATTTGTGGACCATTTGCAGTAAAAAGCCTACTTGCTATATTTTGGTGTTATAAAGCCTCGTTCTCAGAGCTTCGTCGTGTCGCTGGCGACGATCCCCACTCCTTCCTTGTTTCATGAGATCGTAGCAGAAATCCAATGTGTAGTTGAAATATTTCAACTACAAACGGGGCGTGTCGCGACAGATTTTGACAACCAGGAATGAAAAGGTAGGGGCCAGGGGAAGTTTTGTTTACATGCTCTGATTGGCTAAACAACTGTCGCCAGCGACACGACGAAGCTCTGAGAACAGGGCTTAATTCGAGATCAAGACAAGTAGTGGGCTCCCCATGTGTGCTGCCTAGCGTATCATTGGTGCAGTGGTATAGCGAGAACCCTCTAACCATTTGAAAGATTGCACTTTTTGCCTGACAAAGACTGAAGGTTATCCCAAAAAGGAAAAGCAGAAGATCGACTATCCAAATCTGCGGTCTGCCATGCAGATGTACCAATGCCAATCCCACCTTTAGACCTCTTGTAGACCCCAAAAACATCCTTCTGCCTCCTCTTCACATTAACATTGTGCTGATGAAAACATTCTGAAGGCTATGAATAAAGATAATGATGGTTCAAATATTTAAAAGAAGTGATGCCAAATTAAAGGAATGCGATTTTATTGGGCCACAAATCAGAGAATTGCTGGAATAATGTTAATTTGACAGAAAAGCTTACTAAACAGGAACTCAGAGCATGGACCATGGAAGTCATTTGTTGCAAGAGGATTTTTGGGTCAACTATCAACAGATATGAGCCTTGATAAAAAAAAAATGGAATTTAATTACTGTTTTCAGTCAATATTTTTAATGTGTATATTTCTTAAATGGTTAGTAGGTGTAAATCTAAATAAACTCGATATATTTATACCTATGGTTTGAAAAGTCTTAAATAATTTTTTGCTATACATATCACATTATAACATTAAATGTGGTTCTATGAATGAAACGAGAAAACCTTACGTGTTACAACTTATTTTTTGTATTCGGAAACGTCCATTATAACAATGTTTGTTGTTAATCAGTTTTACTGAATTAAATTTGGAAGGTATACTTATCTTACCGCAATAAATGCGGTGTTGTACAAACCATCGTTTCATTTTGACAAATTTATCATAAACAGAAATCTCCAACGCATTAGGTAGGTATCTTTACAACTCTTGTCACTGTATCTATTTTATGATTAATATAAGAGAAGCTAGTTAATTTGTTGTGATTGGGATTTTATATCTGTATCAAATTAATTTCATGAAAACTTTCGTCAACTAACAGAAGTAACTAAGGTAACCTTATTAACATAAAGAGGAAGATGAAACTAGTTTCAAGTATAATCAAATAAACAATGAATTTATTCCCATAATTGCACAATAGCCACTGAAAAAACGTATGTAAAACAATTACAACCCTCGAGGTTTTTATTGCAGACATACCTTTATACTTACAATTTTTTCAAAGAAACAGACGATATTTGTATACAAGTCAGAAATGTGTAGCAAGCTTTCTGGGGGTGATAGTATCAGAAATGTACAAGTGTAATAAAAAAATGTATTCAGGAACATTTATACACAAAATTTTTATCTGGTGACATTCACCGGTAAGAAGTTATGCAGAGAATTATTTAATTTCATCCACTTTGGAAGGTTATATCTCTCTTAATATGAATTTTGGTCCATGAGTTTATTCATCAAACTTTACTTATTTTTCAATGTACCACAGAAAGTTCGATACACACCTTGGACTAACTCGGTTATATAATTTGGACACTATGAAGTAATATTTATGTACAAAGTACTCAAAAGATATTTGTAAAGTACAGGGTGATTCATTTATCTTGGTAACCCCAATTTTCTCGAAAACTTCCGAATATTTTTTCATTCTGTGAATGGCGTTTTGAACAAGTCAATGTCGACTTGAGATGCGCATAAAAATCTGCGGAATAAATAAAGACGCCAGGCGTCGCGGCGCTATCAAAAATTTTTTCTCCAGGGACATACCTTTTTTATCATGTCATTCGAAAGATGATTTCATTCTGAATTTTTTTTTCGAATACAATTTTTATCCATTTTTAACCGTTAGCGATCTGCAGCGTGTTTTATGTTGATTCTATTCCATTTATTTTTTTCTGTATTGTGGTAGTATGCCTTTATTTAGAGACATAGATGTGATTTTGTGATTTAAATTCAAGGAGGCTAGTTTTTCAGTCAATGTGCTCCTTCAAATAAGATGAAATATGTGGCAAGATTGGGCTTCATGCCACCACGCTGCCATTGTCAAGAGATATTTAGATCAAGAATTCGAAAAAAATGGATTGAAACCAATGGACCCATCAGATATCGCCAGACCTGACGCTCATGGATTACTTTCTGAGGGGTCCCCTTGAATATATGGTATCCCAAACTGATTCTAATATCTTGGACTATTTGAAAATGAAGGTAAGAAACGCATGTGCCCAAGTAGACCCTTATATTTTGACCGAAGTAACTTATAATGAAATAGGGGAATGATATAACTTATGTATGGATCATAATGTCCGGTATATAGAACATATGATTAGAAATGTTTCGTTTAAATAAAATGTTTATTGCTATAAGATATAAATATTTAAAGAATAAAATAATAGAAAAATAGTTACAGAGCCTCCGTCATTTTACGGAACATAATCAAATCTAGGTCATCTAGCCATTATGATCCATACACAAGTTATATCATCTCCGTATTTCATCATAAGTCACTTTGGTCAAAATATATGGGTCCATTCATTTCCGAATTCTTAATCTCAATATCTCTTCACAATGGCAGCGTTGTGACATGGAGCCCCATCTTGCTGTATCCACATATTTGATCTTATTTAAAGAGGCAGATTGTTTAGAAAACTAGCCTTCTTGAATTCAAGGCACAAAATCATATCTATGTCTCCAAATCAAGGCATACTACCACAATACAGAAAAAAAATAAATGGAATAGAATCAACATAAAACACGCTGCAGATCGCTGATGGTAAGAAATGGACAAAAATTGTATTCGAAAAAAAAGTTCAAAATAAAATTATCTTTCGAATGACATGATGAAAATGGTATGTCCCTGGAGAAAAAATTTTTGATAGCGCCGCGACGCCTGGCGTCTTTATATATTCCGCAGATTTTTAAGCGCATCTCAAGTCGACATTGACTTGTTCAAAACGCCATTCACAGAATGAAAAAATATTCGGGCGTTTTTGAGAAAATTGGGGTTACCAAGATAAATGAATCACCCTGTACATACTTATAAGGCATTATACTTTCAAAAGCTATCTTATGAAAAAATTAGGATTGACATATTCACTATCGCAAAATTTCTTTCTTGTATCTAGCATCGGAAAAATTTCAGCCCTGTTATGCTGCTTAGGTTTTTATCAGTTATTATATATCATGGTTACATAATTACATATTGTCCGAATTTTCAAAGTTTCAACTTTGACTGCAACATCTTCATACTTAACTTTTGCCAAAGCACATTAAGCTTCCTCAGCCAACCATTCATAGGTTGTTCTGGATATTTCCTGAAATTATAACTTTAATATAATGACTATGAGAAAATTTCAGTTATTTACCTGTGTAAGGAGTTCTTTGTCAGTTTCTGGATCTCCCGTTGATCCATAATTGGTTTTCAACAGAACATGAATTACTTTTAATTGAAAAGAACATAATGCAAATACATCTTATTACAATTGGCTGTGCAGGCTCATATTTGATTATAGTCCGTTTTTCTGTATGGTAGTGGTTTCATGAGATCCATTAGGAAGTTTTTTTTGTAGGAACTGCATTTCTTTTCAGCCTCTAACATGGACCTTGTTAGCAAGACGTTTACATCCATAAATACAACAATAAACTCCGATTTTCGGCATATTGTTTCTTAAATCATTCATTTTCAAACACAAATAAATCATTGAGAAGTAGAAAATGAGCTTTGAAGTTTTCAAATCTCACCAACAACTGTAGAAAATGTAAATTCGTGAACAATCACTATGAAATGAGTACAATCTCAAACTAAGCGCACCAAGCGATAGTTTGAAATTTTTGCCGCTAGGTGGTTTCAAGATGAAGTTGAATCGCCTATTCTAGCCAGAAATGTATTCATGAACCTCCAATTGAATACGTGAAGGTACATAAATATTCTTTTTATTTAGCGAATGCTTTTCATACTAATTCTAATGAAGAATGTTGAACTTCACGATTTGATATAATTTTGCTGAATAGTTGAAACAAATTAATAATTTTCTGTTTATATAATGTCCGAGAGCAATAAAGAATTTAGATAATGCCCAAAGACATAATAAAGAACTCACTTATGACATTGTTAAAACTAATAAAAAAAAGCAAAATAATAAACTTGAATGACATATAATATAAAAGCTTTTATTGATATCTTATATTATTACAAAAATTGCACTTAGGAATATTGGCACATAGATTTCAGTTCTTCATTCATTGATGTATAAGAGTCATGCTCAAAAAATGTCCTGACATTTTTATTTCTTATTTAAAATTAATTTCAATGAGAGATGTAAAAAATATGTAATCTCAAAATAGGCTTAATACTAAGATACATACAAAATTAAATAAGTCCGATATTTATCAATCAGAAAAAAAAACATTTCATAAACCTAAAAAAAATCGTCAAAATAATTAACATAAAATTATAATATGATGAAACTATCAAATAGTAAATCTTATTCAAAAATATCAAATGATGCATAAAGTCACAAAATACTTGAAACTTAAGCATTATAAAAGGTATAAAAAGTATGAATTTGAGTTCTTACAACTTCTTCATATCATAGGACAAGGCAGCCAAAGCAGCTGAAGCTTCTTCTTGCATCAGGTTTAATTGCGTTTCATATTTATTTTCATTTCTCTTTCCTTTTCTACCGCCTCTGTGGTTTTTACCCTTTTTAGGACTGTAATTATTCGAATTTTCCTCTTCGGATTCTGTGCTTGTTTGTTGACCACCAACAAAATAATTCTTGAGTTTTCTACCGTAAGTACTCAAAATTCCTGGACTTTTAGAATTATTCTTCCCAGAATAGTTATGACGCACATTTTGTCTTTCTGATTTCATCGCAGCGAACTGTGATTTATAAAGCTCTTTGATTTTTTTGCCTGTATGTTTGAGTTTGAACAGTTCATCGACACTCCTTTTAACGGATTCAGGTGTAATGGTAGAAGCAGTTTGGTTTTTCATATTAACGACATTATCGAAGACCTTTTTGGCCTCGTCATATTCACATTGGCATTTTTTTAAGTATGCTATATGAGTCTTATCTGCTGCTTCTCCATTAGATTTTTCTCTGAAAACATGAATATATTATTGGCAAACGCGTAGTTATAAAATGATGATAAATATTTTAATCATTGACTCTATGTTGCAGATTTACAACCAATCATATGCCATCGTGAGCACCTGAATCAACACTTCATTGGTTTGAAATAATTTATGTTTGAGACATCAGAATGATGCATGACAAAATACCATTTTAATTTAATTGGATTCTTTCAATTAACTTGTAAATGCATACTTTCTTTCTATTGAGCTTGAATGCTTATAAATATTCCGTCAGTCCGACAATCAACAAATGGCAAAATGGCATTTTCTTGCTCTTTTTTCACATTACCGTTACAGGTGAAAAAAAATTTTTTTTTGATTAAGCATGAACGACTTTTGTAGGAAATTTTCTGCAGAAAAAGAAACCGGCTGTCGGTTTGCTAGGCCTCCAGTAGTTCCGCAGATATCGGCAGTTGAATGAAAACGGGTCCTTTTGCATTCAAAATGGGATATCTCAAAGACAAATGGTCATTTCCGAAGGGTGTGAAAAGCAAATTAGACCTGAATAAACAGGATACGCGGGCTTTGCATCAGTTTAGCTCAAAATTTTTCCATGCGCATAGAGCAAAAATTAAAATTTGATAAATAAAAAAAATTTCTTCGTGCTTTATCCGAGGATTGCATGGCTGCCGGTACTCTGAAAAATTTTTAACCAATAAATTCAGAAACTAGGGTCTTCAAGCTTCAAAAGTTGATTTTTCTATTTCTCATACGACCATTTTTCACTGAGATACAGCCTGTTGAAAAACACCAAAAAATTTGGAAAATTTTTGTGTTCCTTTAATTGTTGCGAGAAGTGTATTTCAATTTTAACAATTATAAATCACTCAGTATGTGCTTTCGTACTGAGCGTATGTGCTTTTAATCTATGATATCATTAATAGAAAGCTAATCTGAAACCTTACACAAAGAGATTAAGAAAAATACTATTTTCAGAGCCACATATTTTGCTGAATTAACATACAGAGTGTTTCAAAAATATGTGATCCCGTCTCTAGGAAAGATAACAAACTGAAAAATAATTGGATCTTGTTTAGTAACAAATTTTCCTAACGCCATTCGTATTCAAGATAAAAGGCTTTAAAAAAACACATGATACAAATTTTTTTACGATTCTGCCGAAACTACTGGCAACATTGTAATGCAATTTTACACGGATATGTTTTGGAAGCTGATACATTCAATAAATTTGTTCTTATGTCTAGTTACATGGTTCGTACCAAGTAGTATTGAACATAACTATTTTAATATAAGATTTATTAAGCAAAATTTCAAGCGAACTCACACATCATTCAATTTTGCACCAAAAAGGTACTCTTGATAAAATTCGATACTGTGAACCGTTCTTGGAATCTTTTGATTTGAAAATTATGTAGTAATCACCGATGCTGGTATTTAGTAGTGACAAAGTTATTAATTATTATTGTTATTAATTAGTAACCATAATGGACCTCAAAAGATCCAGAAGCTCCGATTCATTGGCCTCCTCAGTCGTACGTTTTTAATTCCTTTCATTATACAGTTTGGTCGCATCTTAAAAAAAAAATTATGCTGCGGAGGTAAATTCATCTCAAAATTGAAAGGCATAAAACAACGTCACTTTAATTAACTCAACCTAGCTGACTCGTAGTGTATTCGTGAAAACGGAGGAGATTTTGAACACCTACTCTAATTGAAATCTATTTCATGTTATAAGCCCTTTTTCTAATTTTCATCTCGTGTTTTTTCGTTTCATTAATACATATATGATTACTTCATATCAGCATTGGTTATTACTTCATAATTTTCAAATCAAAATATTCCGAAAACGGTACACAGTATCGAGTTTCATCAAGAGTACCTTTTTGGTGTGAATTTAAATTATGTTTAAGTTCACTTAAAATTTTGTTCAATTATGTTATTATTATATTAAAAAAGTTATGATCAATACTATTTGGTACCCGTGTAACTAGCGCCATCTATTCTGAGAGTAAGACATAAAAACAAATTCATTGGATGTATCAGCTTTCGAAACATATTCGTATAAAATTTCATTATGTTGCTAGTAGTTACAGCAGAACCGTAAAAAATGTGTATCATTTTTTTCTGCTTCAACGACCTTTGTCTTGAATATGGATGGAAATTTTTTTACTGAAAGAACCACAATTATTTTTCAGTTTTCTATCTGTCCTAGAGAAGGGATCACCTTTTTTTTTTTAAACACTTGAGACTAGGAATCAACATCCAGAATGCAGCAAAAATATATAAGATCATTTGGAAGCCTCGATTGAATATGCACACCTAGTGTACATAAACAGCAAATGCAGAGCAAAAAAATCCGCAAGTAGCAGAAACAGAAGACCTAAGAAAAATGAGAAGAAAACAACACCTAAACACCCACCAATAAATGTCAACAGACTCAACTCAACATTCTAAATTGATAGAACGGCATGATACCACAATGATGGAATAAATAAGTATACGAGAAACCATCATACACAGACTTATGAATTTTTTAAATGCCAATTAAATAATTATTGTATGATATGAAATGTTTTTTTAATAGAATTATAAAAAAAATGGTAAATTAAAAGACTGAAGGACTCTAGGTCAAGAGCTATTTGTCTAGAGGCAAGAAAGAACTGTTACTACTACTACTATAAATCACTATAATTATTTCTATACTCACAAATCAATCAGGTATTCGATGTACTGCCTGTAAACATCATTGTAAGGAGTGATTGCATTTTGTTGAAGAAAATTAGCAAATCTTGCAATATAATGAATAATGGTCTTGTGTTCATCTTCAAGCTCATCTTTCATCTGATTCATTTCATTGATTATTCTTTGTTTTTCCTCTCGCAATTCTTCCTTGCTCAATAAACTTTGTTTGACATGATCATTTTCAATAGTTTTGTCAACTGTTCTACTTTCATAATAAATGTGCATGTGGGTGGTGAAATCACATCCACAAAATTTGCATTTTTTCTCGGAGTTCATGGCATAACAATTAACTAGTTCTGGAGCTCCTATCATTTCTTTTGGAACATTATCCAGATAACATGGATTATGACAACGTTGTCCATAATGCCACTTCTTGACATTGCGAACCTGCATTTAAAATTATGTTACATTTTAAAATAGCCAAGAAGCATATCAAATAAAGTTATTGCAAATACGAGATATATACAGGGTATCCCACCAGGAGTGCCCATTAAAAGTTTATGGAGAAATAATAATTCGATCAGTTTCAAATTTCGTGTGAAGATATAAGCCAAATAGACCTTCATTTATAATATATTTTTAAATATCAATAACTTCCGCTTTCACCGGAAATGGTATCAACTTTTTAATTTAAAATGGAACAGCCTGTATATCATGACATTTTCGGATAGATCTTCGAATGCGACATTCATTTTATGTGTCATTCAGAGCCGTTTTCGAGTTATTCACCGTTTTTTGAAGAAAATTATAAATTAAGGCTTGAAGAACACCGAGAAATCAATGATAGCGCAATGCGCAATCTCAGATCTCTTTTTTGAAATGAAGTACTGAAAAAATATTCGACGTCACTCTGTAGAAAAAATAACGTTTTGATTTACTGGGAGGTAAAATGAGAGTGTCAAAGTTGGAATTCAAAAAATGACAAAAACTCAATTTTTTCAAAAAACAGTGAATAACTCGAAAATGGCTCTAGATCGCTATAGGGCAGGGGTGGCCAAACTTTTGGCCTCTGCGGTCTACCGGGATTCAAAAATATTTCTTGCGGGCGACAGTGGGGTAAATTTTACAGGAGAGAAAAACATTTTAACAATAAATTAAAAAGTATTTTGTGTTTAAACGTTAAAAATGAAACACATATCTAATGTTCGTGCTGCATTATGTTTTTGGGTAGATATTTTGCTTATTCTCACTAAGCTAAAACATTTAAAATTTTTTTCAATTCAGTTCATTTATCTCGAGGGCTACCAAAATATCTTTCGCGGGCGACCGGTAGACCGCGGTCGACGTCTTGGCTTCCCCTGCTATAGGGGATGCCACATAAAATGAATGTGGAATTCGATGATAGTCATAATATACAGGGTGTTCCATTTGAAATTAGAAATTCATACCATTTCCGGAGAAAGCCGAAGTTATTGATATTTAAAAAAATATCATAAACGATCGTCTACCTAGCTTATATCTTCACAAGAAATTTGGAATTGATGGAATTATCATTTCCCCATGCACTTCTAATGGGCGACCTTAAGTACAAGTCATGGTTGAGGAGATATGACATTTTTATTGTTTTTTTCTTAAAACCCCTAAAATCTCGCCTTTCAACCCACATAAAACTTTATTAATGCCTGTAAAATTGCCATTTTTTTTAAAATACTCTCCTCACATCTATGCTATTTGAATAATTAATCATTTTTATTTCAATTGACTGTGTCTAAGAGAAATACAAGTTTTTTCAGTTTGCATAATTAATAACTGTTTGAAAAAAAAATAGCAAGAATTAGGAGCTTCATTTCATTCTAAATTTGCTAGTTAAAGGCCTTTCTAATGTGTCCCTATTAGCAAGTCATAATTTTCAACATAACGCAATACTGAGACAACTACAAAAAGTTCATGATTATTTAATTGTGAAAAACTATGTATTTTTTATTGCGATACTTTTTTTGTCAGGAAATGAAATGTTTATATAAAAGATAACCCCTTCAAGTCTACCTGATAAAGTTATTGTTGAAAATATTTTTTTACCTTGTAAATCTCAGCACATTTGGCACTGGTACAGACTGTAACAGGTTGAGGCAACTCTGCGGCTTCAATATCAATGATTGGAATAACCAAATTTTTTTTTAAATCATTTATGTCCAACTCATCTAGATACAAGAGTTCAGTTTGCTTTTGCAAAGCTCTCAGTTTATCTTGAATAAGTTGCGTTATATCTGCCATTGGTTGTTTCAATTGGTTGATGAGACCTCTTGCTTCATTAACACACATAGTATCTGCTACTTTATGGGGTTCTAGAGGTTTTTGCACTTCATCCCCTATAATATGAATGATCATTCTGTGAAAGAAAACATTGAGATTGAATAGTGGCTCATTTAACAATAGTTAGAAGTACCTCCATGATTCTTCCGCTGACTTATCCCAGCTCTCCACAAAATATTGTCGTTCCCTTTCGGTGAATCCTATCCCGTTAGCAATAGCAGCTAAGTATCTGAAAGCCTCATTGTCCAAACAAAATATATTCGCCTTACTCAGCGGAATAGATACATAGGGAGGTTTTTTACTAATATCCTCCAGAACTCTTCTCAAACAAGGAAGAGTCTCACCAGGCCTGTAGCATGTACCACGAGTGTTTGTGAACACAAAGAGCAGGTTATTACTGGCAGATTTCTCTAATCTGGACAGAATTTGTTTCATGCAAAATTCGAACAGAACAGTAATCTTGCTGCTGTTGGGTTTCATCAGGAACATAATGCCATGTATCATTTTGAGAGGAGCTATGTAATCTATGATCTTTTGACAATTTAAAGTATCTTGATCAATCCCACGGGTATCTCCGATGCCTGAAATAAAGTGGTTGTTTGATTGAAATAAATTGTTTAGCTAAGAGAAATGAAGAATTGACACAAATTTTAGCTATTAATCGACAAATTTGTTCTCAGCATTTATTCACTTTATATTTGTTCCTTTGTTTTTTGGATAAACTTCACGATATTTGAAAATCCAATCATTTTCAACTCGTTTCTGCCGTTGCATTCCTTTATCATACTGATCTCCCTTCAATTAAATTTAAAATAAAAGTTGATACCCCTAACTGAATTCCGTCCTTCTTCACATGATTTTCAGAGATAGTATGTCTACCTTTTCATTATACATTAAACCAGTGCTTCCCAAACTGTGCGTCGCGACGTCCTGGGAAGGCGCGGTATAATTCTCTAGCTTTTGTCTTTTTTTGTTTGTTTTCATTTTTTATGTTTTTTCTTTATTTTTATAATGATTTTCTTACGATTTGGTATAAGGCTAGAACTATTAAAAGAAGGTAAATGTATAGTAAGAAGGTCAGCAGGGCGCCGCAAACATATGGCAACTTTCCAAGGGCGTCACAGTTAAAATAAGTTTGTGAAAACCTTCATTAAACAATTTTTATTTCAAAACCTCAATGCTTAAGTTTATTTACGTAGTGTATTATAGTGTCTAAAAAACCAACTGTATTAATTCGAACTGATATTCTTCAAAGATTTCGTTATAATTCACATTTATAAGATCATTTACATTATCATTCTATTATTTGAAATTAATTTACACACTTAGCTAGACTCAATCTGAGTGATCATATCAAAAATTAATAAATTTTTGCTGTCTAATAAAATTCCCTTCTCTGATAATTTTAAACGTAGTTTAAGTTTTTACTATCAATTGGTAAATTGGGTATAATATACAGAAAAATTAAATAAAAGCTTCAACACCCGGGCCCCCACCTAACAGGGTGGCTGGGGGGGGTGTACGTTACGCGTACGTGTACTACTTATTCAGAAAAATTTATTTATGCTGTTGATATTGCTCTGGCTTTCCATCATTCTCATTTTCCTGACAATAAAAAGTACCCCTGCTGTACATTTGGAAATCATGAAAAATTAGTTTTTAAAGTGGCATTTGTGCCTGAATGAAATTAAAACCGGGGTTTCATGTTTTCATTCAAATAATAATCAGAAATATGAAAAATTCAGTGTCACTTTTGATACTATTCCCTTAAAACATAATTTTAATCCTTGTTTGGTTGAACAGTGTTCATGTTCATTAAAAAAAAAAGCCCAACTAAATTTTTCTATGAGAATTATCACTGGTACTATCAGATGTACACCTACTCCTTAGTTACAAGTCCCCTCAAATATTGTACCTCCCCACATTCACAGAGAAACAACAACTTTGAATTTTTGGAACAAATTAATTCCTTACCCCCTTCCCATACTTTCCAATATTCCAGATATTAAAGTCCTTAGATTGAAGTTGCGTAAACCATTTTGGTTAAATTTTCCAATTGATATGAACAAAATCGACAAAGAAATTTGGCAATCTCAATGGAATGCATGCAATTTATTCAACAAAGGTCATATTACTGATCCTTCCAGGAGAATATGGTCTGTTCTAAATCGTATTAGAACAGGACATGGACGATGCAACAACATGCTTTTCCGATGGAATTCCGTTGAGAGCCCTATTTGTGAGTGTGGGGAAAATGAGGAGACTATAGAACATCTTATAGTTGTCCCATTAATAAATTTCAAGATGGTTTCGAGGCTATACATAAAGTAACGAATGATTTCTGAAATAGGTGGTTAATTTAAAAATAATTTAATTTATTCTAAATAATTGGTTTTTTCTGCTTTTGTCTCTTTTCATTTCAGATTGAGAATTATAGGTAGATTGGTGAAGAATCTGTTTTTCTCTGTCCATAGAAGGATTACACCTTCATGTAATCAAGATATTCTGATATTTAAAATTTTTAGTGAATTTTTTTTTACAGGCAAGGTCAGGATTTTTTTCTGCTGAGGTTTTTTCGTTTCCTCATTTTATCATATACAGAACTGTATGGTTTTCCCGTGTTGCACTAACCCCAGCTAAGTAGTATAGCTATTTATTTATAAACGAAAGAATATTTCCTACGAAATATTTTCATGTGTTTTATATGATACTTGAATCTTAATGTTTGTTACTTCTATGTTGAATAATTAGATTGAATTGAAAATCACTTACCAGGGGTGTCAATGAGTTGTATGAACCTCTCGCCACCACTTATTGGAAAAGTGTAATTCTTGGGATCTTGCGTAGACGATTCTCCAAGGTTGTTATGCTCATTGCTATCTGATCCTATGGTGACTTCCCTCAATTCATAGTTTTCATCTGTGACTGTGAACTTGCAAGGTATTAGAACTAGAGGATCCTCCTTCTCAACTTGATCCAAATTGTCAAATCTTAAATAATTGGCAAAGGCATTGATGAAGGTAGATTTGCCTACCCCAGTTTCCCCAATTATCAGAATGTTGATTGTGTTTTCTTCCGAAGGTTCAGCCATTTCAACATCTATTGTCTCAAAATCTTCAGATAAAAAACTGGAGAAAATTTTTTTACCATCAGTATATTATCTAAAATTGATCCTGCTACTACAAAACAATGCTTTCATAATATTTATTAAGAAAAAAATTGAGAAGAATCCATTTCTCTTCCTAGTAATTAATGAGGAAATATTCTCACACAGAAAATTTATTCTATATTGGTTCAGTCGGAGAATTCCAACCTTTGTTAAGATATGATATCAAATTGCGGGTAAACATAACAATTTTGTCAAAACGACTTCACATCTTATCAGATAAAAACTTGAATTCTTGAGCTTCCTATGAATAAGTTCCATATAATATCCCATTGAGTTTCGCTAAAATATATGGATCAAGGTTGAGGGATTACCCTCGAGCCGGTATTGAAGTTAACATATTGGAAAAAAAAACATTTGCTAAAATAGATGTATGGTATAGGTACCACAGTTAAACTTCAATATCTGGAATTGTAAGTTCTACCAAAACTTTTGATTACATTTGGATTAGAATTGAAATCTTAACCTCTCAGTTTAAGATAAGTTTACCCAGAAAAACATTTTTTCACTTCTAAAAGTTTTGTACCATAGTACATATTGTAAAACTTACCTGTCCATTTGCGATCCCTTGAGTGATGTTGAATAAAGCGGATTTTTCGACTGGTAATCAGTGCTTTTACTGTTGCAAGCTGTTGCCGCCTGCATTTTGAGGAAGAATATTGGTAAATAGAAAATAAAATTTCACCAAAATAAAATTGTAAAACTTCAGCTTCAAATATGACTCAAGCCAGTCTGCTTCGGTTGAGTTTACTTAACGCAAACGCCTCACAGCCACAGCGTTAACGCATGTTTTCATGTTTATATAACTCTCCCCTCCTACAACCCAAGACGCGAAAATTGGTTTGTAGGGGAAGTCCCGTGTAATCTTGTCCTTGCTCCATGCTCCTTTTTACCCTTGTTTATTTAAGTAACAAGGTTATTGTTCTTACCAAGTCACTTCACAAATAATTTTGGTTGAGAGTCACGTTAGTCATCATTTCACTAATAATTTCCTAGTTCGTTTCTGTTAGTTAACGCGTTCTCAGACAACATTGCTATATATTTCGCTACTAATATGTCAAAGGGGCAAAATTACAAAAATTTTTGCTTATTCGCTTATTGACATTTTAAAATTCGACAGTGTACATTTCTAAACTATGGTAGAAGTGAATGAAATAAAAAAATATTCGAGATTCATGAAATTTGAATAGTTTTTTTAAACTTGCTGCATTTTCAGTTGTGGGTACTTCCTATGCCTTACATGAATTCGACTCTTTTTTTATCACAATGTTCATTATTCTGCTAGTAGATGTATTGCTTGAAATTACTGATTTTTATTATTTTCTCAACATGAGAAAACAGGCTGTTCTGAGAAGAATGCGACAAACAGAAAACATGAATTAATATGTTATCAGGCAGCACTCGTATCAAGAGGTTTTAATCGCCTGAGTGCCTTCGTTTGAGGTATACAGGGTGATCTTCATCTTATGAATGAAATTTCACAGTTCAATAACTCTTGAACCAAAGATTATAGGCTCTATAATCTTTTTCTTGAACTATAATTGATTGAAGCATTTCAAATTTTGATGTTTTGTCACCCTTTGCTATATCGCCTTCCTTCTGTTTCTGAAATCGAATAAATCAGATCCGGACTTAGAATAGTCTCGTGAATATTTTGGATCACCTCTCGCACGTGCGGACACTATGTTTTGTTTTCGTAACCGCAAAGAAATAAAATTCATAATAAAAATTCTAAATGTCTGCTTGGCACTGTGCTCAACACAGAACAGTTATATATTTTATATGCTCAATAAACATTCACTTATGAGTGAAACATTATTAGGCAAAAAAATCTTGATTCGGACGGACAACTCAATGCATGGTGTAGCAAAATTTTTTTCACTCATTGGAATTCAGTTTTTCGTAAAGTGCTGAGATGGCCAATTTTTTCGGTTTTTTAAATATATCGGAGAACCACATGGAATTAAGAAAAAAATTCAACGTCACAAACCGAGCACATTCAGCACAAATTCATTTTCGAAAATCCAGAAGTGGTGGGCATGCTGGAGTCCTTTGGCTGAATCTGCAAACATCTTTGCTGCAAACTTTTCGACTCCAGTGATCCATTCATAGACTTATCATCTTTGGATCCATTATACTGATACTGATAAAAATAATATCATGAACTTCGAGTAGCATTTTTGAATTGCTTAGGGGATTTTAACTTGGATTTACTTATCATCCGCAATATGAGTCATTTGTATTATAACTGCGATTGCGAATGAGTAGGATACGATCCCCAACTTATAAAAATAGAACTCTAGGGACTCTACGGTATATCACAATATGAGAGAAAAAATGACGGGACTATATGCAAATAATGAATGCAGTAATTAATTGATTGGCATTTTTTGTCTAGGGAGTCTTAAGCAATTTTCCAAACGGGGAAACAAATTGATTTATGAGTTTATGTAACAATGATAAAAGGTTAAAATGGAATTTAATTACTATTTTCAGTCCATATTTTTAATGTGTGTATTTCTTAAATGTTTAGTAGGTGTAAAACTAAATGAATTCGACATATTTATACCTTTGAAGAGTCTTAAATTATTTTTTGCTATACACGTCACATATATTGTAACATTACATGTGATTCTATGAATGAACCGAGAAAACCTTACATGTTACAACTTCTTTTTTTTATTCGGATACGTCCATTTTACCAATTTTTGTTGTTGATCAGTGTTATGAATTAAATTTGGAAGGTAAACTTATCTTGCAACAATAAATGCGGTGTTGTACAGACTATCGCATTAGGTAGGTATCTTTACTACCGTTGTCACCGTATCTATTTTATGATTAATATAAGAGAAGCTAGTTAATTTGTTGCTCACTATGTGAAGCACAAACTGATAAAGACTTTGATATAAGTTTGGGGATAGCAAAAACAAAAGATGCATCATCTGAAATTATTCAGTTTCATTTCAATGTATTACTTGACTTTGATTTACAAGGATATTATTTCTTGTCATATTTAACAATAAGGTCATAACGTGTGTCGTTTACTGTTAATATACTTTACTTGTAAAAATGTGTTGCTTATACTAAGTGAAAGTATTATTGCCCATTTCAATAAAAAATTGTATTGGCATTAATTTAAGTTATAACTCGTTTTCAGGAAATCAGATTAAAATTTATGGCATTAGCGACACAAAGAGTTACCTGTGTAATGAATAATATAATGAAAATCAAAGTATAAACATCTGATTTGTTAAGTTTGAGAATTAAATCAGTGGAAAAAATGTTTTTTTTTTTAAAAACAAATCTTTATAAATGCCCATGAAAGTGATAAATAGTTAATAGAATTAATAGTGTATTCTAAAACAAGTTGCAGAATGAGCTTCTATTCCAACACGAATGCGAAGTTCGAAAACAAGCGACGAAGGAGCGAGTTTTTGATAGCATTCGTGTTGGAATTGCCTTCTGCAACGAGTATTAGACGGTATTTTCCCTATTTCAGTCAATTTTTGTGAAATACTCTCGAAATTAAAATTCAGATTAGTGACTTTTGTATTGTATCTTGGTAGTTGGTGTGACTTACGAAATTTGACTTGATTTGATTCGATCGGAGGTCAGTACTGACAACCATAAAACGAAAAATATAACTGAAAACAATGCTGTATCGAGTTTCATTACAGCACTGTAATGAACTCATTACGATACTGAAATAGAGAAAGATCTTTCTTTAATCTAGAGGTAATTCTGTAACAAAATCAAATTTTTGCAACAGTTACGTAATTATCATAGATCAAATTTCAAATCATTTATACAATAATCTGCAGCAAACTGCCAAAAAAATTATTAATTCCGTGTACACTCGAATGGCAACATTTCTCTGAAATATTTTTCCTCTATATGTTACTCTTTAATTCTCCAGTCTGATGAAGATTATGTTAGTCTTGAAAAATGATAAGGCTTCTGAAATTCTAATACATTCAATGAGATTAAAGGTTCTAATATTATTTGTTAAAATTATTGAAATTGCAAACAACTCCAAGCAAATTGATTGATAATACTTTATTTCTATGTACACATATATACATTAGGTGTTTCTCTAGTTGATAATTATTTCTGAGCTCAAGAGTATATTCACAACCTACACTTCTTCAAAGTGTAACCAGATCCTTAGAAAAATTCCTTCGACTTGAGGTGAAAACGAAAAGAGGATTACTAAGACCTGTGAGTAGAATTGTTTCTCTCAAATTCTTCTTCCAACTTCTTCCATGGATCTTCTGTGAAGGAGGGATGTAAATATGACGAAATATCTTTATTACCATTGGAAAAATTCTGAAAGAAAAAATGTGGGTTGAGTGCATCCGACTTCTTCAGTTTAAGTCAGAAAACTATGAATTCTATACATACATGGTTATTCCTAGATCCGGAATCGTTTCTTGAATTATTGAAATTTCTGTTTTGAGAACCGGAAAACCTATTACCAGAATTGTTGTGTGATTGATTGAAATAAGAATTATGACTCTGATTCCATGGTTTTTTCCTGTAATTATTTTTCAGAGGACTGCTACAATTATTTGGGCTGAATCTAGATACAGGTGAACTATTGAAAGGTATGAAATCCTGACCGTTACCTTTGTGTTCTGCCATAATTTCTATTAAAGGAGAAAACTTTTATTTAAGATTCGCAACTTAAATCGAGCAACTGAAATGAACACAACAAAACTGCAATGTTTTTATTTATGATGATGGGAGATGGAACCACAGACAGACCACCGAAATAATGGAACCATAGACGTTATTCATAGATATCTATGACGTTCTAGAGTAGGGCATTGTGATGTTCTGTGAGTAGGGCAGAAATTTATGGAAAGTAGGCACGAATAAGTCATCCATAGAAACATAATTTTCTGATCAGAGCACAGAGCATCATTGTTTTGGTTTTGAAGTTGTCAGAGTTGTCATCACCATCACATAAAATGATTGATTTGATTGAATGACATCAACGAAAAATCTGCAAATGATATTCGTAGTGTTTGGAGATCTTTTGTTTTTTGTTGTAATCAGATCAAATCTAATAAACGATTCATAGGTCATCGCAATACTTTGAAAATATGAGAATTATATTTTAACTTTAATCGCAATGTCATACAGAAATTCAATGCTCATCAAGCTTATTTATCGTTACAGTTCAAAAACACCAATTTTTGAAACAAAAATAAGTAAGTAAAGCAAAAAGTGATTCTTATGCTAAATATGTGCTAAATATAATACAATAATTTAAAAACAAATTCAGGTGTTCTCACCAGCAGACAGCTCTCTTGTTGGAATCAAAATTCGAATATCAGAGGATTAAAATGGTCAGCGTTTTTATGTAAAACTAAAGAAAATGAGGAGAATATTTCAGATAAAATAAGCAAAAAAGCTGATAATTCCTCTAAGGCTACAGTAACAAGTGGGCAACCTGTCTTGAATATCATAGCTCCTGAAATCAAAGACAGTGAGAAAATAAAAAATCCAGATCTGAAAAGTGTTGATCAAAAATCTATTGAAAGACCTATTGATGCTGCAGAGGATCAGTTGAAAAAACCAACAAAAAATCTTGAAAAAGATGATAACAAGGAAGTCAAAGGAGGTATTGTTCTTATCAAAAGCACTTCATTTTAGTTTTTTCTAAGCTTCATCATTTACAGATGGAAAGGATACTGGAAAGAAACGAGTGAAGCTTGATCTAGCAGCCCAGTCTTTAGAAAGAAATTTTATCACCCCATTTAGAGCTATGTCAGAGTTCTTGTTGAAACCATCAGATTTGGAAAATCTGCCCAGAACAAGAAGAAGATCGCCTTATGAATGTGAGCCTCCAATCACTGTATATTGGAGGAAAGATGTTGAAGCTAAGGCAATGGAAATATGGGGATCTAAAGAAGCATTGAACATGGAGTTATTGAAAAGGGACATTGAAAAAAAGAGATATCAACAAAGTTAGTTAGTATTTAGTTTTTGATTGATAACATCTTTGATACTGTATGTTTATAGATATTTTTATGGTGAAGAGAAGATTACGAGATTATAGAAGAGAAATCTCCAAGTCTGCAGGTGAAACCGTGAAAGATAATGATCCTGGTTTGTCAGGTAGATCAGGCAGAGTTGTACTTATAGCCGTAGGAATGTGAGTTAGGTGTAATTACGGGTTTCCCTATAAATTGAGATATTCTTTGATAAATCTTCTTTACAGAAATATGGCCAATTGTCTTTTTAAACTATTTGCTTGGTTGTATACAGGGTCCCATAGTATGTTTTCAGAATGTATACATTCCTTCGCAGATACTGTTAACCAAGTTATATTAGCCTTTGGCATTCACAAATCTGTACAGGTAAGTCTAAATATTGTTAAAAATCACAATACTGTTTTAGGTGGTAAAGAAAAAATCATGGCTTGAATGAAAATGTATACTGCGTCCCAAATTGGGTGAGACTGCACTGTATCTCTGCTATTATTGAAGACAGAGACGTGCAACCCTGTGTAAAACTTTCAAATCCACAAAGAGTGTGCACTTTTTCGAGATGTTATTATTTCTCAAGTCCTGTATGAGATAGGGAAAATATGAAAACTGCTTTTAATAGATTTTTCTAGAAGTCACCTATCTTTTTTTCCTCATTGACCACACATTTACAAAATTTTCAATGTTGACATTTGAATAATCATTTTTACTATTTCACCCTTGTTTTCAAACCCCGTTGAGATCAAACCATTAAAGATTATTTCATAACAATACAAGTAATGAAATTTCTTAATAAAAATACCTTTCACAATAATTTTCAAATAACAATGTAAGGGGCATGTTCCATTAGAAAAAAATGTCTGGTGCTGAATTTATTCCAGATTTTCAGTACAACATAGGTAGTTTTTTTGTGAAAGGTAGAAGCACAATTTATGAATTCAACATACAACTGTTTGTGCTTAATTCTATAAGTACTACGATTACATACAAAATAAAATACGAGGGTGGTTCAAATATGATCGAGACGAATACTTTGACACAGTAATTTACTATTGAAAAAATTTACAAAAGGTTACGGTATTTCTAGGAAGGGTTGTCCAGTACCTCCCACGCCAATTTCGATAGTGTATCGAGCATGAACATGCGCTCCTGACAAAAACTATGCCAGAATGTTCGTAAGGGACCCAGCTATCACATACTCAAGCCACGACCTTCAAAACATACATTTGCTTCATCTACAGCATTTGTCTCCATCAATCAAATGAAATACCCTTTTACTTTATAATTTCGAATATATTTCTAATTTCTTATTTTTAATTTTCTTTCTTCTCAAACAGACATTAGTCTGAACAGTACACAATTTGTGTCTTAATAATTGATGGTTATTCTATTTTAGTTAGCTAATTCCTATCATCCTTATGGGTATAACAATATGAAATATGTTGCATCATTGATATCAGGTGTTGGAATATTCTGTGTTGGTACTGGACTTTCATTCTATCATGGAATCACTGGTATAATGAATCCTGAACCTCTATCGGATTTCTTCTGGGTTAGTTATCTAATGTAGTTTTTCATTATGTTTGCTAATTAAACTTTTGAAATTTTAGGCGTACTTCATTTTAGGAGGTTCATTTGTTTCAGAAGGTGCTACTTGTATGGTTGCTTTCAATTCAATAAGAAAAGGTGCAAAAGAAGCTAAAATGTCGGTGCAAGAGTATAGTGAGTATTTGAAGGTGGTTCTTGAGAACTTATACCACACTATTTCAGATAGTGTATGAAAGACTATTAATTTTACTATTCAACACAAATTCTTTATTTTCTAGTTTTCAAGAGTAAAGATCCTAGTGTGAATGTGGTGTTGTTAGAAGATTTTGCGGCAGTTGTTGGAGTAGTGGTGGCAGGTGGCTGTATGAGTTGGGCTTCAATAACAAACAGTTCAATTCCAGATGCACTTGGTTGTCTAGGAGTTGGATGCATCTTAGGCTCAGTGGCTTCTTTCATAATTTATTCCAACGTTGCAGCTTTAGTTGGCAGGTAAGTTGATTATTTCACCCGTCTATTCCGTCACATGTCTATTCCGGGTGTCATTTGGTGAGGGAGGAGAGGGTTGAAAAAAACTATACAAACTATTATATGTAACACAATTGAAAACCATAATATACAGGGTTATTCACGAAAATGGCTCTATAGAATATTTTTACAAGAGACCAAGATTCAGGATTGAAATTCTAAAGGTGAGCTTCAAGTAAGACGACTTCTCGTATATCTTTTAAGGTTCTAGGACTTCCGGTTTCTCCAGAAGTGATATCAACTTTCGCTTTTGAAATGGGAACACCCATTTTTTATTGCATATATAGATTCTCCATTGAATACTGAGTCTATTTGAATCCAAAAGTTTGAATTTTCCCGAGAAAATTCTCTTTAAATGAGGAAATACGAAAAAAAAAAATGTCAAAATTGAACTCTGTTGAAATACAATTCTCATTTTTGAGAATCTCCGAGAAGAAAGACTGATGCTTCTTTCCCGATAGCGTGATTTTCAGAATATGAAAAAAAAAAATTTTCAAATTGGAACCCCATTTTTTCGAAGCATTTTCGAAATCTTCGTCAATAGGAGCTACGTCCAAGACTTTTATCCCAAAATGAATATTTTTCGATATATTCAGAAAAAACGATTTTTTCTTCAATTTTCAATCTCATTCCGAATGGGTTTTTTTTCTGGAAAGTGAAATTTTTGGAAATCTCTGTTATCGAGAAAATATTCTTATAGTTCAAACGAGTTCAATTTTTCAATTATCATCTGGAATGCAAGAGCAATCTGGTCTAGATTTCCTGTTTTGTTGAAACAAATGTTCAACACAAGTGGGCCTTTTATTTTGATATTACTTGAATAAGGAGGAAGACATTTTGAACATTTGCTCCAATGAACCGTTTTTCTTCTATTTACAGATGATAATTCAAGAACTTAACTCGTCTGAACTATAAAAAATATTTTCTCGGTAACAGAGATATCCAAAAATTTAACTTCATAGCTAATTATTTTCCAGTAGTAAAACACCTCGAAAAGTATCCATTTTGGGATGACTATGCTATTATTTTTTGACGAAGATTTTGAAAATGCTTCAAAAAAATGGGATTCCCATTTGAAAAATTTTTTTCGATGTTTCGTTACTTCTAACTTTGACACACAATTTGTAACCTGCTGTATCATATAATATAAGAATCATCAGTCTTTCTTCTCGAAGATTCCCAAAAATGAGAAGTTTTGAAGAAACAACCTCGGAATTGTCTGTGTTTCAACAGAGTTCAATTTTGAGATTTTTTTTCGTATTTCCTCATTTAAAGAGATTTTTCTCGGGAAAATTCAAACTTTTGGAATCAAAAAGACTCAGTATTCAATGGAGAATCTAAATATACAATAAAAAAAGGGTGTTCCCATGTGAAAAACGAAAGTTCATGTCACTTCTGGAAAAATGGGAACTCCTAGAACCTTCAAAAAATATAGGAGAAGTCGTCTTCTCGCTTGTAGCAAACCTTTCTAATTTCAATCCTTCATCTTATGTCTTTCCTAAAAATATTCTATAGGGCTATATTTGTGAATAACCCTGTGTATAACATAACATGTAAATTCATTTGGCATTAAGATTATTTCGATTATCCTTTTCCTATCAATGTATATAAGAAGAAAATTACATTAATTTATAATAGGTCTATCCCAGAGGATGAATTAAACAAAATAAACTGTGAATTGGAAAGCGACGTTATGGTTCGAGCGATCCATGATGTTAAGGGAATTGATATGGGAAATTACCTCGTGAGATACAAAGCAGAAGTTGATTTTGATGGGAGAGAATTAACAAGATCTTACTTGGACAAACAAGACCTGAATATGTTGCTTGAGGTAGGATGAGCTTCTTGATTTCAGTCAAGTTTCAATCATTGAGCTTTGCAGGAATGTAGAAAGATTGAAAATATTGATCAACTCGAGGAGTTCATTCTGAAGCATGGAGAGAATATCGTTGACTCTGTTGGTGGAGAAATCGATAGAATTGAAATGAAACTGAGAGTAAGAAGAATACGCTTTTCATTTGTTTATATTCTGATGAATTATTTTTTTCACAGAAAAAACATCCTGAAATCCGCCACTGTGATTTGGAAATATTATAAACAAGCTTAAAACTTTACCTATAAACGAATATTCTTGTTAATTTTCGTCACTGATAGTATTTTGTGATTATCTTTGAATTTTTAGGCCAAAAATCATGTTGAAGTTTAGATCAGAAAATTTAATAATTTATTACTGTTTTATCATTGGAAGATCAGTTGGTATTTATATTTATTTGTCTAGGAATAAGTTGAAATATTCATTGAAGTTTTATAACATACATTTTTGTAATCAATTAAAATGTCAGAACTTCATTTGTCATTTTATCTAATTACTCAAGTTTTCTTGATATAGAGGATGTTTCGAGGACCTAGGATAGGTTGAAAAAGAAAAATAATTTCCTGAAGCCTCTGTATAAAGAGCGTGTTTAAAATTTTTTTTCCGATATTGTTAACTTTGTTGATGAGGTCTCATTTACATGACAAAAATTCACAAAATGCATAGTAATCAATAATAATAACTTTATCATCTCTTTAAACCAGAATCTGTTATTGCTTCATAATTTTCAAATCCAAATATCCGGGAATAGGTTCATAGTTTCGATTTTTACCGAGGGCATGTACCTTTTTTGTTGTGAAATATGGTGAAAATACTAAATCTAAAATGTTCAATACTCCTTGAGCCCTCTGTGAGTTCGAAACAAATACCTGGAATTTATCAGCTTCAAAAACGTATTTCGATGTTTTTTCAAAACAAAAAATTTTATTGTAGGTCATGAGGTAGCTAAATCAATTCAGATATGAGGAATGAATTATCAAGTCCAAAATAAAGACTTAACAAATGTAGATCAGGTACATCGATACAAATAAATATTTCTTTCTACAAAAAAAAATACTTGAGTGAACATGAAAAATTATTTAAAAATAAAATATAATATGAAACGCCAAAATACTAATCAAGTAATCTGTTTTTTTCATTTTCATGTCTGAAAATTCTTTCATTTTGCGACAACATAATTCAAACTCTTCGTCATATCACATTCAATAGCAAGTATTCCTATGAACTGAAGTCATAAATGTTCTATATTTATTTTTTATTATGAATGACATGAACAGAATAAAATTATATTGTCCTATAGCACTATAGCAGCTTATAAACGTACGTGAAATCCAAAAAACTCGTAAGTCACTTCATAAGTCAGCTTATAAGACTTTAAATAATTTGGATTCATACCCTGAGTTACAGGAACGTCCATCCATGGAGTATCCATGGCTACTCCATTTAAGGGAGCATTAAATTTTAATGGACGTTCCTGCAACAGACTCATAAAATTTTGAGCTTCTTTCAGACCTCACCTCCAGAGGTGATATAAAGAGAAAAAGTGAAGAGAAAAAGCAAAGAGAGGAGAAAAATCACTCGCAAGTCAGAAATTCAAATCTCTGAAAATTGTCATCACCAGTCGCTCTTTTACATTGAACGCAAATTGTGGGGTCATTTACAAACTTTTTCACTCTGAGAATCTTGGTTCTAAGGGTCACGGATAGGGAGATATGATTTTTTTAATGTTCTTCTCAAATTACCTATAATGTAGCCTTTCAACCCACCTGAGTTTTCATTCATGCCTGTAAAATTAACATTTCTTTTAATTTAATACACCCTTTTGATCTATGCTATTCAAATGAAATTAGTAGTGTTTGTTTATTGCAATTGACTGTCTCGAAGAGACATAAGACAAAAACAATAACTGTTTGAAAAACAATTGAATTCAAAATTAAATGAAAAACTAGCAAGAATCAAGAGCTTCATTTGATTTTGAAATATTTGCTAGTTGAGGAACTTTATAATGGTATGCTGCTATACATTCATAAAAAAATTAATTCTGCTTCAAAATGGGATACGTATTCCGTATGAAGAGCAGAGACCACCGAGATATCTTCTTTCCTACCCTGAGAATAGACAGGGGCAGCTCGAAACTTGGTTCGCACGGCCTTCAGACCTAACAGGCTTAGATTTATTTATATCTATAATCTTTGAATGTGCTAACTCGCGCTAGAACAGAGTCTACCAATGGCGTAGCGCTATTTACGGAAGGTGCCAAATGCTGGTACGAAATGTCTAGATGCCAACCGTTACGGTGGATGAACGCATTTCATCTCTCATTGCTACATAAGCGGCGTCTATTATTTCGATTAACACCTCTCTCGTGGGTACTTCCTCAGCATGAATTTGGCCCGTCCCCAGACCTATATATGTTGAAACAAAAAGAACCTAATAATGAAGATGATTTTGGGGAGCAATGAAGTGAATATTTCAGTTTGTTGATAATTGGTTGTGTATTATTAGTTTTTGATGTGTGGAATGGCCTGCCTTCATCTGTTGTGAACTCGGTGTCAGTGAACGCTTTCAAAGAGTGCTTTAGATGGCTGGTGCCGTCGCATCCATATTAGTGTCACTCGGGACGATAAACAATTTTTTTTTACTTTATATATTTAGAAGTACTGTTAACTTTTCTTTCTTATCTTATTTTGAGTTTATAGGCTTTGCCTAAACTTTTTATCATATTCAATAATAATAATAATAATAAGTTCCATGGAAATTTGTGACACGATCTAAACTTTTCGGTATATGTAAGAGATCAAATAAAGTATATCTATCTATTTAATGATAGAATGAAAATGATTTAAAAGAAGAATTGGAGAAATCTTTTGAAAAAAAATTGAAGAATTTCATTAAAAATATATTGGAAAAGGTGAAGGATCTACGGAGAATAAATTTTATTTTCTTTAGTATTATTTATGTTTCCTTTTAAATGTGAATTAAATTCAAAAGACTCTCCTCATCAGACTTGGTGCGATTTGATATGAATATAACTAAAACTTTCCCCACACTTTCAATGGGTAGTCGACTCCTTGAGGGGTTTAATTTTATTTTAATCAATGGGGGAGTAACGTGCCCAATAACCCCCTTTCGGCACCTTTCTTTCGTTACATCTAAGGCCTCTTTTGTGCTCAGGCAATTGATTAATGTTTTTTAGTACAATAACTGCAACACTTGAGTACCTATGCTGTACTAACAATTCACGATGTAGCTGATTATAATGGTTGCGTTTTTTTTTTCTTATCAAATAAATCAGTACTGATAAAAAATTAATTTTTTTCCGTCGATCTCGAAATAAAAGTTTAACGCACACGAAATCATCCATTAATGACCCCTATTAATGCTTGATTTCGCATTTTAATCCGTAATTTTCACGGGCAACCAAACATAGAAAATTCAGTAATTTGGTTATACTAAATTCATATATCACGTTTTGAATAATGAAATACATCATATGTTAGAATTTCCCCATTTGATTATTTTTGACCGACGGAGAAATTTTGCAATCCACTCCTTTATTAACCTATCGATTAATGATCTTGACACTTAATACGATCGCTCCGTTCACACGTTAATAAACTAGTTGATCAAATTACTATAGTTCGATCAGTGTCATCTTCATTTCATCTTTCGGTAGATATGTTTTCAGTCTGAACTGAAACCCAACAATCCCAACCCACCAAACTAATCAAGATTGTGTCCTGGATTTTTCTGGAAAGTGAGTCAATCCAATTTTCACTTTTAGAAAACGTACGAAATGACTGTAACTTATTTAAAACAGACATTCGTTGCTTCAAAATTGAATAGTTCTTTTCTAGGACTTGGTGTCATGTCTCGATCTCAAAAATATTTTATTTGGATGCTGCAGAATATAAATAACCTATATTATAAAATAGGTAAGTCGAAAAAATCCGTCTGGCAACTACATCTAGTCATGCAATGCTTAATACATTCACAATTTGAAGTGGCCGAATAAAGTACCAGTAAGGATTCATTCATTAATTGGAAAAAATTTCACTTTCAATTAGCTGATTTAAGTAATTGCTGAATAAAAGGATAATTATCATTTTATTAAATTTATTTAAATAAAGCTGAATTCTCGCTTATTGTACAAATTATACATTTTGCACTCGAAATGTGATTGGTATTTCAATTCATGCTAGTCTGACGAATGGCATAGCGCCTATTCATGTTAGGTGCCACATTCGGGTACGGAATGTCTAAATGCTTAAAGTTGAATGTAATAGGATACCGTTAGGAAGGATATTAACAATCGAATTTTTTAAAATGAAATTAAGTTCCTAATTCTTGATACTTTTTTATTTCAATTTTGAAGTAGATTTTTTTCTCTAACAGTTAGGTACTAATTTTGCAAAATAAAAATTTTATGTTTTGGGACCGTTAATTGAAATAAATACTTTTAATTATTTGAATAGTCTGGATCAGATGAGTGTATTCAAAAAATGGCAATTTACAAGCATTAATAAAAACTTATGTGTTGAAAAGAGTAGAAATGAGTTTGCGTCTGCGAAGTTGATCATGATTGGCCCATCCCTCCCACTCTGTATCGGCTTGATCTTGGTTTTTTTCAAGATAGGCAACATTGCTCTATGTTACAAGGCGGTTCCTTCTTTTCTGTTCATGTTGTTTTTATGTTTATTAATCTCAATGGCCCCCATTTTCAGCCTAGGATAGAAACTTTTGATAATCGAAATAAAATTTGCTTTTGAGAAAACTATATTGTGTCCATCTGTTAGAATATGTCCCTGTCTGATTGAGTTAAAAGTCTAGTATTATTATTTCGTTTTGTTGTACTAATGTAGACTTCGCCGCAGTCACAAGGGTTCTTGAAAATACAGACTTGTGAAAGTGGATCTTTGGTAGTTCTGATCATTTGAAACCCTGTTTGGAAAACTAGGACGCAGGGTTTATGAAAAACCAACCCACACTGACAGATATCTACACGAGGAGTCGAATCATCACCCAAAACAGAAACGAGGAGTTATAAAAACACTCGTAGAGAGGGACCGCAGTTTATGCGAGCCGGAATTTCTAGGGGATGAACTTGAACATCTCCAGCATGCATTCATTGCCGATGGATATAATGCCAAAGAAATTCAGAGAGCAATATAAGGCCAAAAATTTCTACACGTGATATATATATATTCTTATGAAAAAGAGAGCTAAAATATGAATTGGTTGAGGCTTTCGCGGCCATCGTTCAATGTGACATGTTCTTTCGAGCATTTAGGCCGTCGTCGTAGATTAGTTCTCGACGTTTCGCCAGTTCGAGTGTCTGGCGAAACGTCGAGAACTAATCTACGACGACGGCCTAAATGCTCGAAAGAACATGTCACATAGAGCTAAAATAATACAAAAAATGTTGAAACAAAAAGTACCTAAGCTGAGGTAAAAAAAGAACGGGGTATCATATCATTCTTCGTATGATACCATAGAATCATACGATACTATCATCACTAGTATCATACGATACTATACAGCCAGGGGAAAAAACCTCAGCCGAAAGAACCTGTCTCCCCGTAAAAAAAATAACATAAAATATTAAATATCAGGAAAATCTTGAAAGACATCAGTGTGATCATATTCATGTTATCCGTCGATGGGCTCGGATGAACAGATTCTTCCCGAAACGACTCGCAATGCTTAATCTGAAATGAAAAAAGACATAAGCAGAAAAGAAACCGATTTTTCAGAATAAATCAAATGCATTTTACAAATGCATTTGCTACATCAACATTCAGATTTATGGTCAAATAATGTTCGGAGGTTTATAAATATTTATGACAGAAATGTCACAAAATTTGAAAGAAATGAAAAAAAAAACTCCATCAATTCCCCCTTTCCGAATCTGTTGGAAATTACGAACTGATAATTTTTTAACAAAACAAACTACACTTGTAAAAAATCAATTAATACATAACCTTCAACTGTCCTCCTTCACGAGGATTTTTTTCTGTTGCCGTGTGGGTTTCTTGCAGAAGAATCACTTCGATACCATGTTCATCAGCCAATTTGGAGAGGTATAATCACACTTGTCCTTCGAAATTCCTTCGATATTCAAATTCAAAATCCACAAATTCTAGCTCTCTGGTCGTGAGGGTTTTTCAAACCGGATACGACCTTCCAGGTGATGATTTTTCGGCACTTCAGATGCTTGAAGACCGCTACAGGACCCCAATGAAAGGCAATCGTCACAGATAGCATTGTAGATTGTAGAATACTGAAGAGGCACAATATCCAGACCGTTTATAAGCCAACTTAAAAACTTGGCCAAATGATCAGAACTACCCAAGACAAAGTCGACTCACTTTCACAAGCTGGTAATTACAGGTTACCTTGTGGTATTGGTACAACGAAACGAAGTATCAATACGAGAATAAAGAAGCACGAACGATCCTGTCGACTCAATCCGGCAGAAAAATCCGCACTAGCGGGACATGCTCTGACAGATGGACACAATATAGTTTTCGAGGTTATTTCGAATATCAAAAGTCACTATCCTATGCTGAAATGGGAGCCATTGAAATTTATGAACATAAAAACAACATAAACAGAAATCAAGAATCCCTCTTGGTACATAGCGCATGGTAGGCGATCTTGGAAAAAAACCAAGATCAAGCAAGTCTATACAGAATGGGAGCGATAGGCCAATCATAATCAACATCGCGCACCTAAACTCACTACCTTCTCCCGCAATTAACCGGAGTAGAGATAATACCTCCGGATCGAACACGTCAGTGTCAGAAATATATATATATATATATATATATATTATATATATTATATATATATATATATATATATATATATATTCAAAATTTTTTAACGGGATAGGTGGAAATTAAAGGGCTAGTTATTTGTGTCCTACATTTATTCTCTGTCAACGTTTAAGTGGAGTTATCTCTTTTGTGGATATATATATATATATATATATATTATGAAGAAGAGAGCTAAAATGATACAATAAATGTTGAAACAAAAAGTACCTAAGCTGAGGTAAAAAAAGAACGGGGTATCAGAATATAGAATCATACGATACTATCATCACTAGTATCATACGCTACTATACAGCCAGGGGAAAAAACCTCAGCCGAAAAAACCTGTCTTCCCTTAAATAAAATAACATAAAATATTAAATATCAGGAAAATCTTGAGAGACATCAGTGTGATCATCTACATGTTATCCGTCGATGGGCTCGGATAGACAGATTCTTCCCAAAACGACTCGCAATTCTTAATCTGAAATGAAAAAAAAGACAAAAGCAGAAAAGAAACCGATTATTCAGAATGAATCAAATGCATTTTAGAAATGCATTTGGTACTTTTAAAAACATCAACATTCAGATTTCTTGGCCAAATGATGTTCGGAGATTTATAAATATTTATGACAGAAATGTCACAAAATTTGAAAGAAATGAAAAAGCTCCATCAATTTCCCCTTTCCGAATCTGTTGAAATTAACGAACTGATAATTTTTCAACATAACAAGCTAAACTTATAAAAAATCAATTAATACATAACCTCACGAGGATTTTTTTTCTGTTGCCGTGTGGGTTTCTTGCAGAAGAATCACTTCGATACCATGTTCATCAGCTAATTTGGAGACGTAATCACACTTGTCTTTCGAAATTCCTTCGATATTCAAATTCAAAATCCACAAATTCTCGCTCTCTGGTCGTGATGCCTACCGCAGATGTAGGTGAAGCTATTCAGGTGAAATAATTCCTAATGGACCACGGCTAATAAGCGTGGAAGACTCTCTCAATGTCAGTGTATCCGGTCGTGAAAGCCTTTAACTATTTACCCTGGAGATTCTAAAACAATTTCATGAATACCGATTCTGTTAGTTTCTATCTACCTACTTCAGTGGGTATCACGAACTTAAGAAAAGAAGAAAGAAAAAAATTGCGCAATGATTAAACACAAGTTCAGACAGATGAATGTTCATTCTCCATTAGTGAGGTGGAAAAATCTTGAAAAAGAGCTCGACCTTATGCCCCATGGACGGGAAGCTAATAAATAATTCCGGAACATGTTATTTCCCCGAAGCGATTTCTGCTCGAATTTTAACTCGACTTCAATCTCAAAGGATTTCCGTTGTTATAGAAACATTTATAATGAAGTTCGGTATCCGTTTCGAAGTTTGGCCCTTTGAAATCCACCTTCGTCGGCCGTAAAAGGGAAGACTGATAGCTACGCTACGGCTTCTACATGGAATCTCTGTTAAATTTGCTCCACTGAGGTCGTGCCGAATAATGAACGCGTTATTGCGAGACCATATGCTGATGTGTAATTATAACAATAATAATTGTTCGTCCAACTTGAAACGGAAGTTTTTTAATATATTCACCACATTTACTTTCCGTGTAAGTATCCTGAAGTTATCCATATTGAACCTAAAATGAGATAATTTCCTGTTACTACACTTCTCGCAACAATTAAAGGAACAGAAAAATCTTCCAAATTTTTTGGTGTTTTTCAAACAGGCTGTACCTCAGTGAAAAATGGTCGTATGAGAAATAACGAAATCATCTTTTGAAGCTTGAAGACTCTTGTTTCTGAATTTATTGGTTACCAATTTTTCAGAGTACCGGCAGCCATGCAATCCTCGGATTCCTCGGATAAAGCACGAAGAAAATTTTTTCATTTTTCAAATTTTTATTTTTGCTCAACGCGCATGAAAAAAAAATTTTTGAGCTAGACCGATGCAAAGCCCACACAGCCTGTTTATTCAGGTCTAATTTGTTTTTCACCACGCTCGGAAATTACCATTTGTCTTCGAGATATTCCATTTTGAATGCAGATGGACCCTTTTTCACTTGACTGCCGATATCTCTGGAACTACTGGAGGCATATTAAACCGACAGCCGGTTTCTTTTTTTGCAGAAAATTTCCTAGAAAAACCGTTCATGTTTAATTAAGAAAAAAAATTTTTTCACCTGTAATGGTTATGTGAAAAAAAAGCAAGAAAATTGCATTTTCCATTTATTTGTTAACAGACTGTATCTTCATCAATATTGGAGGGAAAGCTACGGTTATAAGAAAATTTTACAGCCTAATGTACCCCAAAGGCCCCCCTAAATCGGTAGATCGATCGGTGAAGCGGTTTTCCTGGACCAATCGATTGGAATTTTGTTCCTTAAACTTGAGTGACACTGACCACCCGAAAGTGAATACGTCCAAATCATAACATTGAAAAATAACTTGAATACTAATCCTTTAACAGAAAACTAAAATTTATGAAAACTAAAAGTACATATTCCTTTGACGGTGAGTGAATAATAACAAAGCCTGTCACACTTGTTCACTTTTATTGTTGTTCTAGAAATTGTTCTGTGAAGGAAATTTCAATCTGTACTTTTTTTTGTCATCATATTTTATAATTTGACTACTATTTTCAGCTGACCTGAAGATGGCCTAGAGCCGAAATCGATCGTCAGAGGAAATAATTGTTTTAGTAAGTATGTTTTTTTCTCTCTTCTATTATTAATTTAATTTTTTCAGTCATTAGTTAATTTTGTATTTTTTGAAGATCGAAAAAAAATCTTTTTTTATTCCAAAAAAAAATTTGGAAAGTTTGAATGAAAAACTATTTTCTCGTTTTCTGACGACTAAAATTTTATTGATTGATTTACCGCGTTACCCAAAGCATACCACGAGGAGGTTGCACGCTCGTATTTTTGCGTCTTCTATGCTCAAGCACGTGTGTTCATGATTTTTCAGAAATGAGAACCTGTGGTTCGTCAGCTTCACAGTTTTCGACGACCCGAAACTTATTGTTTGAAGAGTGTGTTTATCAGTGTTGTGTGAGTAATTGTTGAAAGAAAAATGTCCACAGTATTTCACGAGAACGGGAAAACTCTATCGCAAATTTTTTTTTGCAAGAAAAATTTCTGAAATTTGTAAAGACCGTTTTTGACGATTAATTTCGTCTGAATTTCAATCAATCGGTCCAGGACAACCGCTGAATCGATTGATCTACCGATTTGTGAGGGTCTTTCTGTAATAGTATATTCTAAAACAAGTTGCAGAATGAGCTCCTATTCCAACACGAATGCTAAGTTCGAAAACGAACGACGAAGGAGTTTTCGATAGCATGAGTGTTGGAATTGCCTTCTGCAACGACTATTAGACGGTATTTTCTCTATTTCAGTCAATTTTTGTGATATATTCTCGAAATTCAAATTCAGATTAGTGACTTTTGTTTTGTATCTTGGAGGTTGGTGTGACATACGAAATTTGACAGATCACGGAATTTGAATTGATTTGATTCGAAACTTGATTCGATCGGAGGTCAGTACTGACAACCAGAAAACAAAAAATATAACTGAAAACAATGCTGTAATGAGTTTCATTACAGCACTACTTTTAGTACTGTAATGAACTCATTCCGATACTGAAATAGAGAAAATCGTCTTGTAACCTTGGCTTTCTCTCTACTATTGATGAAACGATCCGTTAATCAACTAATGGCAAAATGGCATTTTCTTGCCCTTTTTTTCACATTACAGGTGAAAAAATTTTTTTTTTTATCAAACATGATAGATTTTCGTTGGAAATTTTCTGCAGAAAAAGAAACTGGCTCTCGGTTTGCTAGGCCTCCAGTAGTTATGGAGATATCGGCAGTTGAGTGAAAAAGGGTCCTTTTGCATTCAAAATTGGATATCTCGAAAACAAAATGTTATTTCCGAGGGTATGAAGAACAAATTAGATCTGAATAAACACGTAATGTGGGCTTTGAATCAGTATAGCTCAAAAAAATTTTTTTTTCCACGTTCTACATCCGAGGATTGTATAGCTGCTAATAAATTTAGAAACTAGAGTCTTCAAGCTTCAAAAGTTGTTTTTTTTCTCATACGACCATTTTTCACTGAGATAGAGCCTGTTGAAAAACACCAAAAAATTCGGGACATTT
Source organism: Hippodamia convergens (assembly GCA_038502775.1). Classification (NCBI taxonomy): domain Eukaryota; kingdom Metazoa; phylum Arthropoda; class Insecta; order Coleoptera; family Coccinellidae; genus Hippodamia; species Hippodamia convergens. The sequence continues at coordinate 35,949,561 of CM076614.1, forward strand.
TTCTGTTCCTTTAATTGTTGCGAGAAGTATATTTAGGGGAAAGTACAGTGGCTTTATTCCTACAGTGACGACAACGGGTCATGAAACTGTCAAAAGTCATTGCTGAGTTGAATAAAAAATTAACAGGCGATTTCGACGAGCACAAGTACCTAGACTAGACTAGAAAAGGTTGTTTAATATGAACAAAAATAAACTTTTTTCGGTAACGCTGAACTTTATATATGTATTCATCTGGGGGAATGAAAAAATAAGTTTTATTATTAATCTTCATCATCATCTAATGTGTTATCATTAATTTCTTTATCCTAACAATTTCAACACTATGATTGAAAGGAAAATTAAATTCCGTTTTTTCCTTTTTGTATCTGTTTTTTTCTGAAATATTCTATTGCATAAATCTTGTCCAGACTTCAACGAACGCAAAAAAAAAAGAATCATTGAATTTGATGCAGTCGTTCGGACGTGATAATACGTCCAACAGAGTTATAGATTTCCTTTTATTTTCATAGATTTCTTGTTTCAATTCTGATGAGGAAAACCATACGGGAAATTTGCTTTTTCTAGAAACAGCTGAACTACGGAACTTGAGAATAGGTCCATCTAGAATGTTATAAATTGTTTTATAAGACATATCCAAACACTTATCGATATCTTCGCTTTTTAATACATTTGACCAATCACACTATGATATGAAGTAGCATGTAATCACCTAATGAATTACTTGTGCCTTTTATCACTCATTTGAAATTCATCTGTAGAATAGCATAAAGCAGAATTTCAACACAACTATGCATGGCATCCAAGAAAATACTAAAAAACTCCTCCTCGGAATGAGAAATCAACAATGATAATCTGCGTTTTCAATCATATATGCTTGCGTAAACTCTGGGACAACCTAAATCACCATCCTTCACGCTCTGAAAAGACGGGCTTCTAAAGTCTCATCCCGCGGAAAAAATCGTAACATTACCGGGGTAATATGTTTATTCAAACGCCTGATCCAGATACGAACGAGGGAATGGGTATTTGCCTTGAGGTAAGTAGATCGTAAAGGACGACCGTCAGAGAAAAACGACGAGTCTGGAGAATGAAAGAATGATGGAACGATATTGTGGAACACAATGGAAGCAGGTCGGAAAACTGGAGAGAGTGACAGTTCATTCACTCGCACTCCCGGCTACAGGTTACCAATAAATTCATACTGCTAAGCCGTCAACGTTTTCAACATCCCTGTTACAGTCTGTCTGAATCGGCTTCTTCGTCCCTTTTTATTCTTTTTGGTCGAGAGTTATCTTCCTCATCCCTTTCATAAATTCTTCTCAACCCTTAATTAACACTACACAAAAATTCAGAAACATGGGCGAGTGCTACGGGCGAGTCCATTACTCATAAAGGGATTAGCATTATTATTATTTTTATTTCTATTTGAAAGTTTGTTAGAAATTTTATTTCAAACTCGTTTGCTAACAGAGAACACTCGCATGGCTCAACGGTTACTATACCTTCAACTTCAAATTGAGACTAATTCAAATTGGGATTAATCAAATTCAAAGTGAGAATGAGCAACTTCAAAATTGTATTTTTGAAACATAGATGAATTCAAAATAGTAATCATCGAAATGAATACCATTTTCAATTCCCAGGCTCAGAGATCTTTTATCATGAGGTTGGAGAAATGATATTAGATTTTGTCACTGAGATGAGAGATATACCGGTTTGGGCCTCATCAGTATCCCGCACATCTCAGGACAAAATCTTCATAAAAAACTTCAGAATTTGAAGCAATTGGTTGTGAAGTAATGAGTAAAATATTACAAAGTACTAAGGTGGTGACATCCAATTGCGTCAAAATGAAGTTTCACATCTCCAATCAAATGCAAAAAAAGAAATCTGTACTTCCTCTTTCACTGAATGAGATTTTAGCAGTGGCCGAAGCCGGTATATCTCTCATCTCAGTGACAAAATCTAATATCATTTCTCCAACCTCATGATAAAAGATCTCTGAGCCTGGGAATTGAAAATGGTATTCATTTCGATGATTACTATTTTGAATTCATCTATGTTTCAAAAATGTTCTCGATGTGCCTTCGTAAAGGCAAAGAATTTTCTTTTTCAAAATTGTAAACACAAATCGAATTGGGACTGAACGATCTTATATTTTTTTATTTATTTCATTTGTTTCCTCTAAGTACAGAATTGAAAAATGATTTTTTTTTATATATCGAACAATTCTCAAGATTCTGATTGTTAGGCAACAATTTTCGAAACAAATTTTCCCCTGATGAAATATAGTTTCAGGCAGGAGTTTTTCTTCTATCATTTGAAGAAATTTCTGATTAATTTTTGTTACATAAACTAGGAGAGAAAACCCCAAAACAATTTCAGAAGAATGCAATAAAACTGAAAATGACTTTTATCTAAATCTGTGACAAATCCGTTCATTCTGCCACATCTCGTAGAACAAAATCATGTGAGAATATTTCATTCTGGCACTGTTTTCAGTAATATTAATTGATGATATGTTTGTCTCCTGCCTCGGATTTATTTAAAATCTGTCAAATTTATGAGATAGAAAACAGTTTTGCCAATCAATATTCTTCAATGCAAAAATAACTAAACGAAATTAACGGAAATATTTCGATAAAAATTCAACGAATTAGAGAAAATTATATATGATACTCGTACAGAAGGCTCATCCCGAACACTCGTTCATTCAAAAACTCGTGTAAGAATATTAATTCCCAATATGGAATTGTTTAGTGTCAATATGAATATGTTTATTCTCAATTTGATTGTGATAACCATTTTGAAATTGTTTAGTCCCATTTTCAATAATGTGCCTATTCCCAATTCGAATGTGATTAGTCCCAATTTGAAGTTGGAAAGGTATAGTATAATACCTAATAATATAACTTAGTAGTATTTTTGTCTTGTTCGGATGGACAAATGGTGTGATACATTTTTTTAAGGAAAAGTATGTGGCTATGAGAAATCAGGTATAAAATAGTTTTGAATATATTCAATGGTGATAATTAAGGAAAATGAACCCTTCACTAAACGCTTCAGAGTTTTTAAAATATACATTATTGTAGTACTCAACTTTTACGAAAGGGTAAGAATGAGAAGAGTAAACGTTTCGACGGTTTTGGAAATATAGTCAGCAGAAAAACGAAATCTTAAACGGACAATTAGATTTCCGCCTGTCTCTTGTTTTAACATATGGTACATATGTTATGAAAACATAAAGTACCATAAAATGGTACTTCGGTGGTCAATCTATTGCGGAGACGATAACTTCTCTTATTCTTGCCTTTGGATAGGCCGATACCTTCACATTGTCGATCTTAAATTTCGCATGTTTGAATTTGTTTTTGTTTCCTTTTTTTATTTTCATAGAGTTAATTCTTATTTTTGAATTTCTTCTCGTAGAATGTATTTTTGTTTTTCAACCTTTTTTTTTTCTAGAAGTTATTATATTTTCAAACCAGTTTTGGCGAAAAAGAACCTAAATACTAATTTCCAAAGGAAATTATTGGTGTCATTCATTGAGGCAAATTCCTAACGTAGAGTGGAATAAAATTGTAGTATTCATTTGATATGAAATCACCCACACCGCGTTTGGTGTGTTACTGATTAGGATTAGATACGACACTTCGCGTACCAAACGTTGTTCTCTACATCCCCACCTAACCGAATCTGTCGGCCCAGCCATTTAGTCGATATCACTTTCCTCTGAGGTTATGATTCTGCTACTGTTCCACTAGAATACGGTCCTGTTTGAATTTACTATAGAAACTGTGATGTTTCCAATTCCGTTTTCCCGATCTGTATACAGGGTTGGGATAAAGTATGGAACCAAGTAAATATCTTTTAAACGAAAAGAACGATATTTATTAAAATTTACAGGTAAGTGCAATGGAACAAAACGCATCTGATGTACATTTTTTTGATAATAATATACATCCGGTTTAACCGGAAATGCTTCTTAATTTAAATGGGACACCGTATATATTTTTACAGATTTTGAAAGAGCTTGTTATTTTGAATTCATACATACTGAGTTTAGTGTAAAAAAATTTGTAAAAACGAGGAATATAGCACTTTAACCAACCTCCTTTGAGTTTTTTGCAATAGAGCAAAAAACTATTTAGACAAACTAATTGATGTTGTTTGTATGCACAGTAATAAATAAACAAGTACTGTTTAGTACGTCTTTTGTTCTTCAAGTGTCAAATTCTAATTGACGGAAATAAATTGAACAATTTAGAATGGTTCAATTAAGTGAAAAAGAGCGTATTGAAATTTTAATGATGATCGGTTATGGTGATCGTGTTAGAACTCATGAAGAAGTGTGTCATATTTTTAATAATTTGCATCCGGAGAGAAATCCTATATCACGCTCAACAGTAACTAAAACATTACAACGTTTTAATACTACTGGGATGGTAAAAAATTTGCTAAAACCTGGAAGACCGCGGACTGCAACGAACGAAACTGTTAAACAAAATATTGCAATCGATTTAGAAGAATCACCTCAAACTTCCACCACAAATTTGGCACTAAACCATGGTATCAGTCGACGTTCTGTAGGAAAGATATTAAAAAGTGAAAAGTATCATCCGTATAAGGTACAGTTGGTTCAAGAATTGTCATACGATGATTTTGACCGACGGCTCGAATTTTGCGAACTGCTAATGGACATCTGTAATGTCGACGAAAATTTTGCTTCTAGCATAGTTTTTTCCGATGAGGCAACTTTTTGTTTAAATGGAACAGTTAATCGCCACAACTCAAGGTATTGGTCAAATGAGAATCCTCATTGGATTCATGAAGCACATACCCAGCATCCACAGAAGTTAAATGTTTGGATGGGAATTATCGAAAATAAGCTTATAGGCCCATTTTTTATCGACGGAAACTTGAATGGTGACAAGTATTTGGATCTACTAAATAACGAAATTATTCCTGCACTTCAACAGAATGGGCAATTACCACAAAATATTTGGTTTCAACAAGATGGAGCACCTCCCCACTATGATAGACGGGTTAGGGATTTTCTGGATGCGAATTTTCCAAGTGGCCTGCTCGTTCTCCGGATCTTAGCCCGTTAGATTTTTTTCTTTGGGGTTATCTAAAATCACGTGTTTACGTTAGACGACCAACAAACTTACAGGAATTGAGACAAAGAATTATTGATGAATGTGAACTAATACGTGGAGAAGTCTTGGAAAGAGTGACTCAAGAATTTGTTAATAGGATGGCTTATTGTCAGCAAGTAAACGGCGAGCATTTTGAACATTTGAAGTAATTTTGTTTCTCATTATTCTAAAATAATGAATTGTACATCTATTGTACTACTAACAGTGAGTTATTCCTCGTTTTTACAAATTTTTTTACACTAAACTCAGTATGTATGAATTCAAAATAACAAGCCTTTCAAAATCTGTAAAAATATATAGGGTGTCCCATTTAAATTAAAGAAGTTGATGTCATTTCCGGTTAAACCGGAAGTATATTATTATCAAAAAAATGTACATCAGATGCGTTTTGTTTCATTGCACTTACCTGCAAATTTTCATAAATATCGTTCTTTTCGTTTAAAAGATATTTACTTGGTTCCATACTTTATCCCAACCCACTATATTCTTAGACGTTCTTGTTCATTTTATATTCTGTTTTGAGAATGGGATTAAACCCGGAACATGCAACGAATAGTTGTATAACTTTTCGTTTTAACTATAAGAAATTATTCATTGTAAATTGCATCCATCGTATTCCGAAAAAAACTATTGAATTGTATGAATTTTGGTTGTGACTAACTGTATTGCATAGAAATCCGAAACAGGAACTGCACAATAAATATGGAAAAAAAATTGAATAACCTTCTTGTTATTTGTAAAATCATTTATGACAGTACGATCATATGTAGAATGAATAATGAATCTATAACTCACCTTGATTGAATGTATATGAACTAATTCAATTCACTAATTTAATACCTAGGTCTGTAAAGTCACAATTTATACTTATATCATACTCTTACAAGTACAATGATTTGCAGTACCTATGTAAAATCTTATTGGGAAATATCCAGAAATGTATTATCATCAAAAAAGCCGCCGACCTATTATACTGGTAAATATGGCAGTAAGTAGCTCACGGTAATGGACACTTTTATATCAATTTATTTTCGATAAGCGTTACCCCATTACTCATCGTTATTTGGTTTCGGGGAGGCTTCGGTGATATTTCAGAAATTATTTTTATTTTCAATTCTTCAAACCAAACACATTGTTATTTCTGAGAGAAGTGCAAAATACAACAAACTTACCATTTTCATTCTTTAGAAATATACGAGGGGTCCATATTATATCTTGGAGATTCAAATTTATACATTCATTATTGAAAAATAATTTTCGGCTTATATTAGAATAGTGCGAAATCTATTCCTGGAATATGATTAATTAAAAACACGTTTAATTGGGTAATGGGACCTCCTTAGGCTTTTCTTCTTGCTCTCTTCTCTGAGGGACACCGTGAAACTCTTTTTTAGTACCCACAGCCGTTAACCGAGATAAAAATAATTTGTTTTAGTAAGTAGCATCGTTTTAGAAGATGGCTCCCACATACGGGGGGGCCACTGTGGAATTTTCCCGTACCACACCTGCTCAGTCCGGCCCTGAACACCTGTCAAAAAAAAAATTCACCTAGAAAAACAAAAATGAAATTAATCAGATATAATATGCCATTTAATCTTTGCAAAATGGAGAGTCATTTTAATGATCGCCCAGTAATCAATGACTTGAGGATTTCATTCGAATTTTAATAAAATGACCCATAAAAAATTGGGACTTCAATAATTTTATTGCTTCAAACGATAAATCAATACAAATTAAAATATATCACAGTTAAAGTACTGGCATTTTATCTCTATCACAACAATTGTGTTTCTTTACTTCTGTGTTCATCTTGAAGAATCGTACGAGAATATTTCATTCGCGCATAGCTTTCATATGCTAATATTCATTATTTACCTACACATGTTGGCCTCCTGCCAAATATTTATTTATTATCTGTCAAATTTATGAGAGAGAAAACAGTTCTGTCAATCAATATTTTTCAATGCAAAAATCACTTAACGATATTTATCGAAATATCCCATTAATTTCAATAAAAATTCAATGAATTAGAGAAAATAACGTATAATACTCGTAAGAAGGCTTATTCTAACAATCGTTTATTTATAAATCCGCCACTTTGTCTCTCACTTTTGAATTTTGTCTCTCAGAAGAATATCAGTGCCTTCCGTACTTGTATTATAAATAACTATTAAAACTCTAATTAGGTAAAAATTAACGAGTCCCTTCACAAATATTCTATATGGATTTCTATCGAGTTAATTATCGTTTATTTCAACATTCAGTTGGTGATGTTGACTTTATGACAAACTCAAGAAGTGGCCTTACTATTGCAAAAGTGTTCTTCGTTCTTATGAGATTGTAAATAACTTTTTTAGAATTTTACCTTACAATATATATATATATATATTCTTATGAAAATAGAGAGCTAAAATAATACAATAAATGTTGAAACAAAAAGTACCTAAGCTGAGGTAAAAAAAGAACGGGGTATCATAACATTCTTCGTATGATACTATAGAATCATACGATACTATCATCACTAGTATCATACGATACTATAGAGCCAGGGAAAAAAAACCTCAGCCGAAAAAACCTGCCACCCCGTAAAAAAAATAACATAAAATATTAAATATCAGGAAAAATCTTGAAAGACATCAGTGTGAGATCACCTTCATGTTATCCGTCGATAGATTCTTCCCAAAACGGCTCACGATTCTTAATCTGAAATGAAAAAAGAAAAAAGCAGAAAAGAAACCGAATATTCAGAATAAATCAAATAATTTTGAAATTAACCACCCATTTTAGAAATGCATTCGTTACTTTATGTATGGCCTCGAAACCATCTTGAAATTTATAAATGGGACAACTATTTATAAGATGTTCTATAGTCTCCTCATTTTCCCCACACTCACAACTAGGACTCTCAACCGAATTCCATCGGAAGAGCATGCTATTGCAACGTCCATGGCCTGTTCTAATGCGATTTAGAACAGACCATATTCTCCTGGGAAGGTCAAAACCAGGAACTCTGATGGAAGGATCAGAAATAAGATCTTTATTGAAAAAATTCATTCAGATTGCCACATTTCTTTGTCGCTTCTATTCATATTAGTCAGAAAATTTGACCAAAAAGGTTTACGCGACTTCAATCTGGGGACCCTATTATCTGGAATATAGGTGAGTATGGGAAAAGAATTTGGAAAGGAATTGAATTTTTTCCAAAAATTCAAAGCTGTTGTCTCTCTGCGAATATGGGGGGGGACAATATTTGAGAGGACTGGTAACCAAGGAGTAGGTGTAGACTTGATAGTACCAGTAATAATCCTCATAGAAAAATTTAGTTGGGCATCAATTTTTTTTACATGAACACTGTTCAACCTAACAGGACAACAATATTCAGCAGCAGAATAAACCAAAGCAAGCGCTGCTGTTCGAAGTATTGTTGCATCAGCGCCCCATGAGGAACCAGCTAGTTTCTGAAGAATATTGTTTCGAGTTTTAAGTTTCAAATGCAGATCATCTAAATGGGCGTTGAAATTTAGAGAGGAATCAAGTTTGATTCCCAGGTATCTAGGATTGAAATTATGTTTTAAGGTAGAAGAACCGAAAGTTACACTCAATTTTCTATATTTCTGGTGATTATTCAAATGAAAACACGAAACTTCGGTTTTATTTTCATTCGGGCACAAACGCCACTTCAAAAAATAATTTTTCATTATGTCCAGATCTGCGGAAAGGGTACTTTCTAATGTTTGAAAATTAGAATGATGAAAAGCCAGAGCAATATCATCAGCATAAATAAATTTCTCCGAAGAAGTAGATGGAATGTCACACAATTATAAATTGAATAGAAGTGGTGCTAAAGCTGAACCTTGTGGAAGACCATTATTCAAAGTTTCGAAATTACCTCTGTTATTATCGACAAAAACTCGGAACCTTCTGTCGGATAACATATTTTCCAATAGTCTTACCATTTTTCCACATTTCAAATGATTATATAGTTTGAAAATTAATCCATCTTTCCATACTGTATCATATGCAGCTGATAAATCCACAAATGCTGTCCCTGTTTTTAAGTTTTTATTGAACCCTGATTCAATAAATGTGGTGAGGCTAAGAACCTGATCGCAACTATTCCTATTCTTCCTGAAACCGCCCTGACAGTTCTGTAATGTTTCTTCAATAGTTGATTCTATTCTAAATAGAATCAATCTCTCTAAAATTTTGAAAGGGACGCTCAATAAACTAATAGGACGGTAGCTACTCGGATCAGAAGAATTTTTTCCACGTTTCAAAATTGCTACTACCTTAGCTTTGCGAAATTCGGTCGGAAAATTGCCGGAATTCAATATATCATTATAAAAAGATAATAACCAAGATAGGGCTTTTTTTCCTAAATGTTTGATGAATTCTGGATAAATTCCATCAAAACCGGCTGCTTTTCTTGATTTTGTGTTTTTAATCGCTGAAATTAATTCATCCATATTGAATGGGTTAGAAATAACATTCACGGTATGTTTTGATGTCCTAAATTTATGTAATTTCAACTTCATATCTTTGATTTGGGATTTCGATATTTTAACTGAATTAGAGACATTAACAAGACGACGAGCAATCAATTGGGGTTAATTTTCGAGGATGATATCGCGAGAGGTGCAGCTTCACCTAGTTTTCTCAAAACATCCCATGAACTCCTACTGGAATGTGTAAAATTCATATTTGTGACTACACTATTCCATTTATCCTTCCGACTGGCATTTATTGAGCTCATGAGTTTTTCACTTTTTTCATTTGATGGGGAATTTTGATAATCTTTGTATAATTTTTCAGTTTCCTCTGACCAACCAGGAACATATTCTTTACGAAAACCTCTCGGAATGAACTTTTTAGCTGCAGCTTTAACTACGCCCACGAATCTAGAATAATTATCATAAGACGGTCTAATCCATCTTATGTCACTATCGACTTTATTCCCAAAATTGACCCAATTAGCCTTACTGAAATTCCAACGGGGTTTGTCCAAACATGGAGCAAAAAGAACCTCATCACCTAAAGTCAATAACATTGGCCTATGCTGACTATGCGGAAAATCCCCAAGAACTTTTCGATTTACTTTCAGAGGTTTTGAAGAAATATCACACGAAACTAGGCAGAGATCAGGATTATAGCCCCTATTCCATCTTGCAGAATGGAAAGAAGGTGTATCTTTAGCATCAAAAATTAAAAAATAATCATTATCCTCCATCCAGTTAGTAAGAGCTATACCACTTCTATCGACAGAATTATAACCCCACATTACGTGATGAGAATTGAAATCTCCGCAATAAATTGATGGGTGGGAAACATCAACATTCAGATTTCTTGGCCAAATAATGTTCGGAGGTTTATAAATATTTATGACAGAAATGTCACAAAATTTGAAAGAAATGAAAAAAAACTCCATCAATATCCCCTTTCCGAATCTGTTGAATATTACGAACTGATAATTTTTTAACATAACAAGCTAAACCGTATATTGGACTCAGTAAAAAATCAATTAATACATAACCTTTCAACTGTCCTCTTTCACGAAGACTTTTTTCTGTTGCCGTGTGGGTTTCTTGCAGAAGAATCACTTCGATACCATGTTCATCAGCTAATTTGGAGACGTAATCACACTTGTCTTTCGAAATTCCTTCGATATTCAAATTCAAAATTCTCAAATTCCTGCTCTCTGGTCGTGAGGGTTTTACAAACCGGGTGCGACCTTCCAGGTGATGATTTTTCGGCACTTCAGATGTTTGAAGACCGCTATGGGACCCTAATGAAAGGAAATCATCCCCCATAGATAAACCAAACAACTATTATTAGGACGAAAAATGGAATATTTGTCGGAGATCAAACACTACGACGTATTCCGAAAATTGTCAATGAATTCTGGGGATGAGAGCACACTTTATTTAAGATAATAGTTTTATTTTAGAATAATATTTCATTATTTTCTTTTGGTATCAGTGGAAAAATGTTTATAAAAAAGTTTCTCTCAGTAATAAAACCTGTTTTTTTCAGGCATTGTGTTTTCAATAATGATAGATATTCTGATGAAATGATCAGTTTTATACCGGAGACCAACTTCATCGTGGTCTGCAGTATTGAATATTATTCAGGGGCAAAAAATGATAATATCTATGCTTTAGTGTTGGAAGTGTTTTCTCTTTGTTTATTGTTAGGCAACAATTTTTCATAAAGATTTGGCCCCTGACATAATAGTGCTCAAGTTTTACGCAGGGACCTTTCTTCTATTATTCAAATTTTTTGAAATCATTTCTTTTTTCAGAGATTGGGAGAGAAAACCCTAATAAAACTTTCAGGATAAAAAATGATAAGTTTGGAATATACTGAACAACGTTTATTTATTTACTTTCATAATCGAATAATGGTATAAAATTTCTCATTGTCACATACAGTGATGTTACAGTCATTTATTACTTCCAAAACATTTCAGTTAGAGAATGAGAAGATTTATTGGAATGAATATCATTTTGTACAACTAATAAGTGCTCCTCACTCTACAATAGGCTTTCCTAGATACTGAATTGATCTATGTTTAAATATGTCCATTTATTTAATATCACAGCTAAATTTGTCTCTCCTCGGACAAGTTTGATATTTCTCTATTTTGGTCATCATAATCTATCATGAGATCTAACTTCAACTAGAAAAATTTGACCAAGGAGAGTTTACTTATTGAGAAGAAACGCATGGAAATAATATTATTAAAACAAATCAAATTTTGGTAAACTGTCATTTAAGCTTTTTCGGTACTTCAACATACAATATATTTTCGAATAATCTTAAGACTTTGATTTGAATAATTGTGTTTCAACAAAACATAAACAAAACTGTAATCGAAATCATCTTTGTACATGACTAAATAAATTCAAACAATTGGCTAACAAATAGATACAACAGAAGCAAAATTAATAAACTATTTTTTTGCTATAAGTACATCAACATAACATAAAGGTATAATGATGAAGATGACACATGTTGTATTCTCAAGGACCCGTTCATTCGCTATGATCCGTATTCTCAGTGAGGTGAAAGCACCTTATACTTCTAATCGAAATAATAATACATTGATGAAAAATTAATGTACATAATGCTCAGTGAAATGTATAACATAAAATAATTTACAAGATTTTAGTGATCATAAACTAAATTCGGTATTCCTTTCTTTTTCCAAAGGAAAAAGAACGCGATTATCACAAACTGGAGTTCTTGGGTATTTCTTATTGCCAAAAAACATCATGCTATGTCTCCAGAGACGCGATCAAATTGTGATAAACATTGTTCTGCAATTCGTTAAACAAGGATGCCTGTCCACAACTAAAACTATGGTCTTCGTTTTGATTGTTAAACCTTAACCTAGACTCATTGTTGTTATTGAAACTACTCGATGCATAGTCTGGACACGGTTTGAAATCTACGTTTACTTCACTGTAAGTGTCTTTGGGATAACTAGAGCTTTGGTCACTATCAATTTTTGGGCGTTTCGCACAGGGTTCGTCGTTAACAACACATATTTCATCGTCATCGTCGATGCAAGTTAACATTCTAGGCGTGGGTGGGATGTAAAACTGCGACAGAACATCTTGCACGTCGCAGTCGTCGATTTCATCAAACGACCTCTTCCTACTGCCAAAACGGTCGTTCGTAACATCATCCGTCGTACTGGAAAGCGGAGTATCCAGGTCCTTCATGCTTTCTTCGAGATTCTGGAGAACCCCCATGCTATTCGCCTTCACTGTCTCTATCTCTTCCGCCAACTTTTTATCGAAATCGTTCTCGAGGAACTCGATCACTTTGCTCGACACTTTGTGTTCGCTAGGCTTGACCTCGTTCTTAATAAACTCGTTTTTGATATTGACCAGGTTTTCACTTTCACATATTCTAGGGTAGTTCAGTTGCTGCTTCTGGATCTTCTCCTCTTTAGCCTCCTGTTGCAACCTCTTCATGGTGTTGTTGATGAGGACCGATCGTCGCAAGCTAGCTTCCGGATCTTCGATCTTCTTCAACTTGTTCATACTGATCTTGAGAACTTTCCGGCGTTCTTCTTTTTGACGGTACTTCGCAGAAATCATTGAAGGACGATTCTTGGGAGGTGTGAAGCCGTTTGGGTAGGTTCTTGGAGGGCCGAAAATGTCATCGTTGTCGTCTGGGATGGGCTGGAGAGACTTCATGATGGACCCAGCAAGATCTGAAAGGAAAAAGGATGATTAGATGCGGAACGTGAGTTAATTAAATGATTATGTAAACATTCGAATTTTCAGAGAAAAGAACAGTAGGGGTGCCAGATAATCGATCAAAGTCAGTCTTTCTGCCGTCGTCACTGCATGAATAAATTTGATTTTGACAGATTCTTGCGTCACTTGACTTCCTTAATATAATCTTCCATCAAAAACCATTCGATGAAGTCAGACAGTAATTCTGTTATTCTTAGAATAGAGAAACAAAAAGAGTTTAGTAGTATTTAATTGAATATTTTTCCTCAATTTTTATCGTCCAGATTTTTTACCGTTCATTATTGATTTCAGAATAAAACTCTCGAAATTTTGGGCGAGTCAAAATTTCATATTTGTTAAATCGAGTAAATCCTTATATTGAGGTTCGTTATATTAAGGTTGCACTGTAATAGCTCTAGATTGAAGCTGATATAGCACGGAAACTAGACACCGTAGCGATTTCCGGTATTCAGCAATTTAATTTTCTAGAAAGGGGGGAACATGCCATGTATATTACTTTTTTTTTCTATCTCTTTTAATTTAGATCTATTACCGAAGTAGTATGTAGTATCGAATCTGACCAACCTGTATGAAGAAATGGTTTTTTGTGAAATTGTAGATTGATCACTGCTCTCAAGTAAGAAAGAATTATTAGTAAAAAAGGGAGAACGAGAGAAAATTTACGAAATTTCTTTCTTGTGTATCTTCATTTGCAGAAAGAACCTGAATCAAAATAATGAAAAGAATTGAAATGAATAAGACTCGATAGGTGAAACAAGATAATGAATCGGTTCAAATTATGCAGCGCAAAATAAAGGACAAACTTCTCTGTGAACGGAAATAAAATCCGTATAAGGTAATGTTTCTTTGATAGGGAAAAAGAAGCGATATCGCTGATAAAAGCTGTTTGTTTTACGCGACAGATAACATTCGACGTTGATCATTTCAAGTGTTCTTATTATAATAAAGAGGAAGTGAGTTTTGATTTGATCGATTGCATTCGATATTAATCGCTTGAAATTTTAATAGAAGATCGAAGTATTAAGAGAGATTTTTCGCGAATTTCTTCGAATAACAACTTAAAATCTTGTACAGCTAACAATGAATATTCACCGTGATATTAATTATCATTATATTTCCCTTATAATTATTCAACAAAAGTAAAAAACTGGAGCAGTCCAACATCGATGAAATTCGCCTGACCTATGGACATTGAAATTGAAAGCAGCGATTTGTGAAAGTGCTTATTAAATTATGAATTTCGATTGCCATACTCACAGGTGAACAGTAAATATTCGAAGCTGGCGAACTTAATCATGCACCACATGAAAATAATAGAAACAATGAACCGTCCAGAGAAGATAGCAGTCACGATTCGAACTGGGACCTCGATAATGACGATAAATGTTCGATATTTTAGTATCAGCTGTACATGTAAAATAGCAATTAAAAATAGATAAGACGTGATTACAAACAAGTTGTTTGTTCGAGACTTCGGCAAAGGAGAGTTGGAAAGTACTACACTGCAACTTTGGGAATGTTTACTGAAAAAACGTTGGGTACTCATTCTCTAATTTATGACCGGAAAATTAATCGGAAAACCTATATGATAATCTCTGACGTCCGTTAATTTTCCTCTTATATCATCTTTTGATTACTTCATCCAATTAAGTAAATGTAGTACTCACAATTACAGTAGTGCCAACTAACTAAAAATACACAAACGATTTCACACAATAACATAACCGTACAAAAATCTTGAAGAATTGCCTTGAGAAATATCTTTCCAGAAAATTGTAATTGAGCAAGTTTCATTAGAAAATTGGATTTGAGCAGGTTTCATTTACTTGTGAAAATGGAATAAATTTCCTTTTTCACAAGTAGTGTCTTGTTTAATTTAGATGGATGATATTGAAACATTTTCCGCGTAGACAGTTAATGATGATAGGTTTGTTGTTTGTTGACTGAATTAAGAAATTATTACGGTGCACAGAAACATAGATATTCAAAGGCTGATTAGTTGCAGTAATGAGACCAATTGAGATTCAGAATTTTCATGTTGTATGCGTTGTTCAAAATTAAAAGACAACATTTTCTCGGACGATTTTCAAGAAAAAGTCTTTGGTCAAAAACGAGACAAACTAACAAAAAATTGTTTGGTGCCTACTGCTACAGTAGAATAAATGAGTTCGCAGATCAAAATTGTTGAGAATAAAATACTATACAATATTTTTCGAATGCGTTTTTGCCGCATGTCACTGCTTTCTTATGCCTGGAGACCCTGGAAGGTTTAAGCAGTAGATCATATGCTCGGAAAAACTTATGGCATATCTCATTATGAAAGTTTAAAATGGCAATATCTTTTTATCTAGGCTAAATCGGAGAAAATGATAAACAGGGTGGTTCGATGATTTAGTACTACATCTTCTAAATTAAAAGAGATAAAAAAGTAATATATTCTCTTTTTTCGGAGGTCGCTACGGTATTCAGTCTATTATTATAATTCGCTATAACTTCCGCGGTATTGTGGCTACGCTCTCGAAATAAAAACATCTTCAGGGCAGTTTTTTCAGTACTTTTTACCGGTGCTATCGAAATTTCAGTATCGCTGGAAATTTTTGGGCAATTAAAATTTTTCTTTCAAATTTAAACCATAGTGTATACTATGATATTTTTCAATTGACTTTTCTTAGACATTTGAAAAAAATATATAAAAATATACTTCCGATTTTATACATTGAAAATTCCGAAAAACATTTTTCGATCAACGAAATCAAAGGAGGTTTTGTTTTGTTTCATGTCTTTTTACCCGAGTGTGAGTTGTCAAATTAATTGATATATTACTCCAGGAGTGTTTCTCCAAGCTTTTTGTTCTTTAATGATTTCTCTACTTGATAAGAAAATTAATAGATATTATTTAAAAACAGAAATTATTTTTAATGATAACAATATCACAGTTTTCGCGCAAGTTTATGAGAGTTTGCCTGAATATTGTTGACCCAAGAGTATTTTTTTGAAATTTTCGATAAATAATGAAATCGGAAGTAATCATGAAACATATTTTTGAAATTGTCGAAGAAAAGTCTATCATAGCACACTCTGGTATCCATTTGATTTTTTTCTAATTGCTCTGAAATTTGAGAGGCACTGAAACTTCGATAGAACCGGTAGAAAGTACTGAAAAAACAACCCTAAAGATGTTTTCATTTCAAGAGCGTAGTTGCAATACTGCGGGAATTATTACCAATTATAATAAATTGCCAAATTGGAAACTAGACACCCTAGCGACTTGCGGTTTTGAGCAGTTCATGTTTCTCGAAAAAAAAACATAACATGTATATTACTTTATTTCTATCTCTTTTAAGTTAGGAGATATAGTACTAAATCATCGAAAAATGACCACTATGTACAAAAATGTGTTTTTTTCACTTCAAGAATCTATTGTTAAAATATAAGTACAAGTCCAAGACTCACCCTGTGTGTACAGGGTGACTGTTTAAATTTTACTCAATAGCTATCTCAGTTAATATTTGTCGTATGAAAACGTTTGAATGGGCAAATTTGTACTATTTTTTATATGCATTCCGAAGTCAGTACTAAGAAATACATAAAGGCATCGTAAACCTAAAAATTTTTTTTGTGAACTGTTGTTTTTTAAATGGTAATTTATTTTTCTAATCGGCAGAGCTCTTTCTTCCGATTTCAAATTTGTATATATAATTAATTGAGGTTATTTTCGTAAGTTTCTTGAAAATACAGGGTTTCTCGTCTAAATCTAAGGCAGCTGTAGAACGCCACTCAAGAATGCTGTGATTTCTTTATATCGAAGGCCTCCTGATTGATAGTCCCCCATTGGACACTTTTCATGGGGTGATTTGAAATCTAAAATGAATATGGCCCGTCCGCAAAATATTGAAGATATTAAATTCAGAATAGAGGGAGAAATTGACAACCTCAATATATTCCATAAATGGTGAGGAAAACCCTCAAAAACTTAACAAAAAGATATCGACTGTGTGTAGAAATAAATGTGGGTCATTTGAACACTCAATTTAACTTTTAGATAATGAAAAAATAAAATAAATATCAGTTGTTTCATTATCCACGGTTCCTTTAATATAAAGAAATCGCATCGTTCTCGTAAGGCATTTCAGAGCTGCCTTAGATTTAGACGAGAATATCTTTATTTTTAGAAAACTGCCAGAGATAACCTCAATAAAAAATATATACATATCTGAATTCAGAAGAAAGGTATACCATTTACAAAACAAAAGTTAACAACAAATATTTAGGTTTACGATGCCTTTATGCATTTGTTAATACTGAATTCTGAATGGCCATAAAAATACATATTTGCCCATTATTAACTGAGATAATTATTGAGTAAAATATAAACAACCACCCTGTACCAACGACAGACACCATATATCGAATCGATGCATTTACGGTAATTGGTACGGATCGAAAGAATACCTGTAGGACCACCTCAATCGAAATCCCTGAACAACACGAACTGACGCCGAAGTGAGGATCTGCCCTGTACAATCGATTCTAATGGGCCCCTTTCTGACCGTTCGACGATAAGAGAGCCACATTCCTTCTCATAAATCAGATTTGTCTCCAGCCGAAAAAGCTCGGAAAGCTCGGCAAACGCAGCTTGACAAAGTGTGTTACATCAAATACCGAGCTGTCACAGGCCGTATGCTCCGGTTGACGTTGAATATCATGCTTTCAAAACATAAGAACCGCGATCTACGAAAAAGGACGACATAAATCACTCGAGGGGGTGTGTACTGCTTGAAGGAATAAATTAAAGGGTCGCCGACCTTGAACTTGAACAATTGAGTCTGCCGGTCGGATGATTTGATTTCCATAAATCGGATAGGTACGTTTTCTAGGGTTACGAACACACCCTTTTACAGGACTGTCATTGCAGATTAATCAATGCATTCAACGATTCTCTTAGAGTGGTTCTATTTGATTAAATCAAAAAATTTCCTTTCGTTAATCAACTAAAAAAGGAATGTTAGAACCGTTTGCCACTACACTGAATTGAGTCACAAATAAGATGCGCGCGCAGATTCAATTCGAGAAACTAAGAGCCGCTTGCTACTACACTAAATTCAGAAATGACAGCAGTTATTTTTAGAGTCACAAATCAATGTTGAATAGTCAGCATGTGCCGAAGAACGTTATAAAATGAGTCACAATGATTTTTGGAGATACCGCAGAGGCGTATCAAAGGGGGTTACTTGCCCTTTTTAGAAACCACTTTTTCACGCCATTGTTTTTTTTCAATGATAATTATGTTTAAATTTTCTAAAGGGTTGGGTTTGAATGTTTCAAAATACAAATCGAAGAAATTGTGTAGGCGAATAGCGTAATTGATGGAAATAATAATAGTCCAAGATCCCAGAGCTGTCTGACGTAACTTATTTTCACATGGCTGATTTTATAGTTTTTTTTGTAGAATATTATTTCTAAAATAGATTCATAAGTGTCAAACACTTTCCATGGGCAAAAACTTTTGTCAGACGCTTTAAAGCTCCAAAAAAAACTGAATGTACTTATTTCACCATTTCTGATTTTGAAATATATTATCGAGGCAACTATCAAATTATATTTCATTAGTTGGACAAATTGTAGTGACTAAACATCCCGTAAACACAAAAACTATTCACCTGAATAATATTTGTGTTTACGGGATGTTTAGTCACTACAATTTGTCCAACTGATGAAATATAATTTGATAGTTGCCTCCATAATATATTTAAAAATCAGACATGTGATAATAGGTACATTCATTTTTTTGGAGCTTTAAATCGTCTGACAAAAGTTTTGGCCCATGGAAAGTGTCTGACACATCGATACTATTTTAGAAATAATATTCTACAAAACATATATAAAAATCAGCCATGTGAAAATAAGTTACTTCAGGCAGCTCTGGGATCTTGGACTATAAGTATCGAGTTCCTTCAACTTACTTAGAAGAAAACTTATATTTTCAAAAGTTCAACCCCAATCAACTCGAAAGACAGGATCAGACTTATTTTCATTTTTGGGAAAACATTTGAACAGCATCGAAATAAAAAAAACCTAAACTTTGGGGGTACAGAAGGGCAAGAAACCTCTTTCAGTAAGTAACTGGAGCATCTCCCAGTGCTAATTTGGTGAACCATCTCAGGTACTGACTGACCATTAAAATTTTCATTAATTTCTTTAGACTACTTCGCAAGAAAAATATCAAAAAAATTTATTCAGATTTGACAGATTGTATATAGAAACCGGATTGGGTTAAGAGCATTTCTTTCGTGAAAAATCTCGCAATGTCTAGCATTTTCATAATTTTCCAAATAATTCATATTTTCTGATAACGGCAAATAAATTTTCAAGTCATCGATATTTCGCCTGAAAACGCTACGAAAAACACCTCCAAATATCCCCCGTTTATTAGGGACGTAATTAGAGATAGAAATTTTTCACTTCGCATTGAATGGTATATTTTCTGTTTCTGAAAGGTGCACTTCAATTCCAGATCCATCAAGTTCACAATGTCCTGACAGGTTAATTGGACCGACTGGCGAACAGTTAACTCACTCCATAAAGTAAACGATAGTCGTGAACATAAAAAGGAGAATAGACTGCAGAGTTGTTATGCCAGCGGCGTACAGATGAACGAATATTTCATTACGTTTCCT
Organism: Hippodamia convergens; assembly: GCA_038502775.1. Lineage (NCBI taxonomy): Eukaryota > Metazoa > Arthropoda > Insecta > Coleoptera > Coccinellidae > Hippodamia > Hippodamia convergens. The sequence goes on from CM076614.1 coordinate 35,969,664, forward strand.
ATCACTTATTTAACGATCGATAGCAGCGAAGTTTAAAAGCGCTCGTGAAATCGAATGTAAAAAAACCTTTCGATGTTATGCTTGGATATTCATATAACGCCTTTCTGTTGTTTGGTGATTGTTCGTTTTGATAATTCGAAATATGTCACATAGCGAAACAGGTAGTTCAGGCGAATGTCCTGTTATTGTTTTTTATTTTAATATATACAGGGCGAGTATTTGACTTGTGCATATATTTCAACCAAAGATTCCTGACGTTAAAAGATACATTTTTTGTTTTTACCGTTTTTCCCAATTAGGCTCGGTTGAAAAGATACAGGCTGCTGGAAATACATGAAAAAATGAAATTTCTGCGACAAATCTCATGCTCGGAAAAAAACAAGTGAAATGGTGGCATCAAGGGCGGATTTACGGGGGGAGGGGTAATGAGGGTAATTACTCCCCCATGAGTATCGAAAACCTGAAAAAAAGGTACCTACGCAACATAATGCACATAAAAAATCTCATACAACTACCCTAACTACCGATTTAGGGGAACATCAGGCTGTGAAATTTTAGCAGTTTTCTTGAACCGATTGTTTGAAATTTTGAAAAAGTAGGGAAACAAGGTTTTTGTACCTTAAACTTGACCTTATTTTCTTAATCAATCAATATTTACATTAAAAATAATTATTTCTTCACGTTTCACTCAAATTTTTTTTTATAAATAAAAAAAAAATGTTTAAAAAATTTTCAAAAAAGGGTTTCTTTTGATCTCAAGAATCTTTTTTGAAAATATATGTACAAGTCAAAGACTCACCCTGTATAATTGTACTATACGTTTGTAACTTAGGAAACCTCAATTTTCAACCATTTTCAGAATACAAAATAGAGACCAATTGAGATTTTTCATGTGATCTAAAGCTTGCTATCCTCTTCAAAGGAAAATACCTACTGCAGTTTTTCGAATTTTGACGAGACACAATGTCTCAAAAACTCATTTCTATATTGTTTTATATCGTTTTAATTTAATCGTTATACTATGAAACAATTTCAAATTTATATCTAAGTGTAGATTAAAATTTGTAAAAGTTGATACATCACGCTTCTTAAACTAACATGTCCAGAGAGAAACTATTGCTCCAATTTCTGAAATTACATTGAAAATAAACAACAATATTTTTCCCTGAAAACAGTGCGCAGCAAGTTAATGAACCATCAAATTGAGTAACACCGGTCTATCTCTTAATAAACAAATATTTCAACAGGAATCTCAACGTATAAGATAATAACAATCAGCGCAAACGATAAAGGTAAACATTCGCAGCCTTGAAATGATTATTCCTCCCCATTAATTTTTTTTTAATATTGTTTTGATATTTTCGAACGAATCATTTGAATTGAATATGATTTCTAGATTTTTTAAGGCACAACATGAATAGTGTTGTCCCATTCCTGAATCAGTTGCGCATAAATATTGACTGTTCGAAGGTCAGTTTGTTATTTGCTCATAATTTCATAGAAATTTCTCATTCCAAAAGATTTAGGAGAAGCACGGAAAATAATTCGAGAATTATGGGGATTTCAGTGTTTGTCCAGATCGTTCTGGGTAAAAAAAAATTATCATGTTTTCAGAACTGAGGATCGATGTTTCCCATTTAAAACTTGAACCTTGTTAGGTAGATTTGCATTGCCACGTTACGAAAGATTTTGAAAAACGATAGAAGGCAATCTATTCTTGCGGTTTGACCTTGTACGATCTAATTATTCATGTAGATAACCGCATTTTAATATCATCTGAGTTAAGAGGAAGTGGGTGAAACGTGTAATATATATATATATATGCTTCGTTTCAGCGGACCCTACACCCTCGTTGAGGCAGGTAGAAAAAAAATTCTGATCCACGATAGTCTATTTCTGTTTTCGAAAGCATCGTTCATCTCTAAACTTGTTTACGATCAAGAAGTAGAATACAACGATGAGTTCAACAACAATTCAATTAGATTTTAAGTTTCACCAAAAAAGAAGCTAACTGAAACAATGTTATTTCCGACCCGAACAAGGGGTGTTTCCTGAATATTTCGATGTTGAGAGATAACAGTATCTGAACTAGATTATCAAAATGAAAATAGCCAAAAGGTTTTGCTAAAAATAGTATTTGAATATTGGAATCAGTGAGAATGAATGAACAATATTCTGTGAATTTCTGTTGAATGCCAAAATGGTGTTTTGACATTATTATGAATTTTCGGATATCCGTGAGGGGAAAATCTTATGAATGCTCTTCAAACTGTTATCAATCAACGAATGTCGATTCCTTGCAATATCACGAATCAATTTTACTAATGAGTGTATAATAATTATAATTTTGGTGATAATTCCATATTTTTACTTTTAAAATGACTTTCTGATATAGTGTCATAAGACAAATATTACTGTCCTAGGTACAACAATTGTTTGTATCCTGGGGTAAAAATAACTACATAATTTTCTGAAATAGGTAAGCACAGGAATTTTTTTAAGTTCACTTCATTTATGAATAAAGGATATTACGAATTAATTACTTTAAATATTTTGAAATATTTCATCAATGTCTATGGACTTATCTCCTTCACCTGGAGCTTCAATATTTCGGTACGATAAAAAATGTTGTGTCTCATTTATTTTTCCTTCTATTGAATTCCAAAATCATACTTTTGCCTAATTGGAAAAATCTTATGTATGAAAGATGAAAATGAACACTCACCCATCACAACCATATCGAGAATCCACACGAATATCCCACAAAGCACAAAAATTTAGAAAGTAGCCACCTATTGCACCTTTACCGTACAACAATCCGTAAACTAGTGAATTAATGAACGACAGAACAACTCAAAAAGTTCTAATGGCTCAACAAAATTAACATACACACTTATAACTGGTTTCCTAACTACTGAAGTCTCCGTTTAAATGGAACAAAGCAAAACAATGCGATTGTAGGGAAGGATTTTCAGAAAATGAAGTGTCTCTCGAAGATATAACACATGGCTAAAAATAAAGCGATACGTTGAGCTCAACTTATTAACGCATTTATTAGAATATACACTCTCCTGAATCAGGAATGGACTTGCCTCTTGGTGAGGGACTCAGATAATGACGCAAACTGTTGCTCGTTAGGATTTAATTGCTTGGCCTATTATCGAACAATATGAATGCCAGATATTCGTCAGTTCTTATCTTATTTTTTGCTATCTCTGAGAGGTACTTTCTCCGTCAGCCGTCTGGAAAATTGGATGGACTTTTGGTATTAAACTTGTGTTTTTTTCAAGTCTTTGCAGATACAACATATCCGAAACATAAATTCTGGAATGCTTCTATACGTTGGATAACGAAAAAATCCCGAAAGGTATGAAACTTATTTAAAAGCGTCATGACAGTTGAAACGTCAATATTTGTTTTTGATATAATTTGACGCTTTTACAACCTTTGGATAATATTCAAAGATTTTATGAATAGTTACTAAACAGGAATTTCGTTCAAACTCAAGGTGACTCTGGCGAAGGCTGTTATTTACACAGAAAACCAATGAGAACGAAAATAAGTAAGGTTTCTGACCATGGAATTGTTATTGAAAGTGTAAGTCGGCCGATTAATCGCCAATCACTAAATAGTTATACTATTCTGAGGAATACAGCATTAATCCTTATTCGATTACCTTGAATACATTTCGATTTTAATATAGATCAATATGGCCCCTTACAACATGTAATTTGAATAATATTTTCGAAGATATAACAGATCTGAAATGCAGGGACATATATAGGCAAATTCAACAAGATTTTTTTTGTTTCGCAATAAAATTGGATTGATTATAATAAAAAAAATTGTAATAACTGATATGAGCAGATGAAATTGCGCGGGCCATATAGTATATTATATGTCATTTCGTGAGAAGACTTGTGTTTACATTCGAATACCATTACGTTCCAAAATCACTGGATCATCCAGTTAAACAGTTTTCTTAATATACGAAAATTTATTTTTGCCCGCTTGTTTCTGAGAAAAAGAGCCTTATCATGTCCAAATGTCTGTTATTTTCGAATTTCAAGCAGGAAATAATCCCGAAGATTTTACGAATATTGAGAAATAATGAAATTTAAATATGCTTTTTCCTTATAATGACTTTCTAAAGAAACGACCAAGAAATTTGATATTTTCAAGGTATGTTGGTAAACCGGTATGATGGTCCCATGAGATTACGCTGTTGTGTTTTAACCATGAAGAGATAAGAATTTATTGTGGAATAAATAAAAATTTCTAGCATTAAAACAAAACTGAGTAACCTCACTGCATATTTAGAAATTATGAAGTTTTACAAAAGCCAAAAGTTATTTAAAGCAATAATGTTGTGTTACTTGTATTGTTTGTAAAGTACCAAGAATATATTATATTGAATGTATAATGCATAGATCAATCCTAACTCCAGCCCTGTAATCAATTACGAATAGTGTATTACCAAGATTTATTTTGCGTCATCACTTATGCTCCATGATATTATTTGTTCTGAGTTCTGAATTTCCGATCATCTATTACGTGTTTTATGTGTTGTCATCAAGAGTACTCGAGGAAGATATAATAATAATGGCGTGTGTAATGTGACGAACACACCAGTAAATTATTGATAATAAGCTTATTTCTTTGTACAACAACAGTTCATTCTCATCGAGTGAGGCGTTGATTGGTATAAGACGCGAAGTGGTTCAAATCATACGCAGCGATGTCTATCCAAAAAAATTAAAAATTTGTAAGAAGTAAAACCAATTTCATAACTTTTTAACGTTAGGTTAACGACCTTTCTCTTTTCTTCTCTCCCCTTTTCGTGCGTTATGTGCCATGAAATATTGCATTGTTCATTTTCAATCGAATTTTATGATTTTATGTATACGTAAAATAAATATACTGTTACTGAGATACGAATGTGTTTTGAAAGAGTTAATCAGAAGAAAATTCTTCAACATCAGGTAACTATGGTGCAAATACAGAGCTCAAAAATTTAAAAAGAAAACTTTCTCTACATGATTATATGTAAAGGAAAAAATGAACATACGATTTTGTATATGTACAGGGTGGGCAAAATAGATGATCCCTGAACTAGAAGTTTTTAACCGAAAGAGATAAAGAAAAATGAATGACATCATGCACTGTGTTCCTCTTCTTTTATTTATGAGTAAAATTGAAATTTGGGCAATTCGAACATCGTTCATTATATTATCTCCGTTTCTGTTTATGCTTCAATGTTGGAATAAAAACATTATATAGACACTTTTAATGGCGATCCAGTGGTGTACTCTGATTTTGTCTAATAGGTTTCTTCCTTGCTGCGATATAACATGAAGTTTCGTTTTTTTTGAGGAAACAATAGTTGATTACGACTTAGAAAGAATTATCATTTTTTTCGTTTCATAAATACAGGGTGTACCAAGTTCGACGGTCTATCAGGCGTTTCTGGAGAACTGGACCTATTTGAAATCTGAAAATTGGTATTACGATATTGTTTGAGATTTTCTACCGAACTAAAATATTCTTGCAGCCTGACCACTTTCCGTTATAAAGGGAGTGAAAAAAAAACTTTTTTCTTTACGAATTCGATAGAGTATCGAATTGTGAATACAATCTTATTCAAATTGTTGAATTCGTCATAATATTTTCCAAAATATCGAGAAAAAACTGGAGAAAAAAGGGAGATAAGAGTATTAGGTATTATGTTTGTTATTTCTAATCTAGATATCTTAAGCACAAACCGTTTTCACATATTTGTAGTCGAAGACAGTGGAAATATTGTACATTTCCAGAATTTTTAAAAACTCGTCACAGGGTGTGTTCCAAATGTTGGGTCAAATGTTGGGATCAAGATTGGCCCATAAATTTTGTTTTTCAAATTAGAACCCTATTTTTTTATGATTTCGTTGGATTGTACGAAGAAAAATGATGATAATGTTTCAACATGTTAATGCTCCCAAAACTAATAATTCTTGAGTTATTCGGGATTTCCTGATTTCATGTCTTATAGCGTCAAATTCATAGAATCTGTTTAATATCAACAATGACCTTGGTCATAGAAGATAAATTATTCCAATAACTCACTAGTGACACACCTCTTTTCTGAATTCATTCATCATTGTTGATATGGAACAGATAAAATCATAAAATCAGAAAATCCTGAATAACTCAAGAATTATTAATTTTGGGAGCATCAACATGTTAAAATATTATCATCATTTTTCTTCGCAGAATCCAACGCAATCATAAAAAAATAGGGTTCTAATTTGAAAAACGAAAGTTATGGGCCAATCCTGATCTCAATTTTTGACCAAACAATTGGAACACCCTGTGACGAGTTTTTCAAAATTCTGAAAATGTACAATATTTCTACAGTCTTCTTCTTCAAAAATGTGAAAACGGTTTGTGCTAACGATATCTAGGTTAGGAATAACAAACATAATACCGAACACTCTTATCACACTTTTTTTCTTGATATTTTGGAAAGTATTCTGACGAATGCAACGATTTGAGCACGAATGTATTCGGAATTTCATACTCTATCAAATTTGTAAACAAAAAACAGAAAAAAATTTTCGAAAATGTTTTTTCACTCCCTGTATGACTGAAAGTGGTCAGGCTCTAAGAATATTTTATATCGGTAGACAAGTTCAAACAATAACATAATTCCAATTTTCAGATTTCAAATAGGTCCAGTTCTCCAGAAACGCCTTAAACGCCGGCGAACTTAGAACACCCTGTATATAACACGTTATATAGGGCAGTCCTCGTAAAAAAGAGGATTTTTCTAGAAAATGATTAGACTTGGACAGATTTAATCTTTTGACGCCTTTTGACATCGAGTTCAGAGATGTATTATCACGATTTTCAAGTCGTCATTGTTTTCGAGTGACACATTATTTCGGGGGGTTTTCAATTATATTCATGAATATGCTGAAAAAGTTTGGTGTAAAGAACTCGAAGAAAGTCAAGGAATGAATGCATTGAGATTTGAGTGAGTTTTTTGAACCATAATGGAATTTTTTCAGCATATTCTCGAATATATTTGCAATTATCTTTTATAACCACGTCTCTAAATAGAGGAACGTGAAATTGCGATATCGGTAAATGTTAATTCCTACCTAAATTTCAATTTCTTCAACCTGTCATATCTCGAGAAATCTATGCCTTGAAGATTATTCTTCATCAGGTATACATGCTCCAAATAAAAATCTTAATCATTCTTATATTCATTAATTCCATGCCAGTCAAAAGGAAAATTATTTTCGATTCAATTGAAAATGCTAAAATGGGTTATCATTGATTACACTCAGAAGTTAGACATAGGCCATCACAGAACTTTTCAATAGACGTCTTCAAACATTACAAAAATGGACTTGATCATGTTCCTCTATCTCTTATAGTTTAAGCCTAATATCAGCTGGTTTATTCATGACTTCTTCAGAAACGATATATTTTTTATTATTTCTTTATTATATAGGACTTATTTGCGCATAGAAACCTACTCGAATTTATTTTATACACTGGTTGTGAAGATCTGTGAAAACAAACAAACGAAAATTGATGATATAAGTAGTAGTTTAATCTGGGTATATGAATTCGGATACGAAGAAACCGCATGATAGCGATTATCGATCACCTCAAAACGAATCGTCTAACTGAAACAAAAGTATCCGATTGATTGAATAACAACGCCTCGGAAATAAGGGTCAGGCAGTCGAGAACTGACTATTAGAAGATATTCCCTCGATTGTATGAATAAAATATGTAAGTTTTCGGAAACAAATGTATGCGTCCAACGATATCCTGTTTTATCGGCCATGACGGGTCCACTAAAGGTCTGTGCACCCGAGACCGTTTTCTGGGCTTTGATTCCTGCGCCGTGGTAATTTTTGGAAGTAATTCCCACCTACTCTGTTCGAGCGAACGTATTTGGGTTCGATTCGCGAGTTTAAAATAGAATGGATATCGGTCCTTATTATTCACAGGTTAGCGGTTTCTGAAAAATGAGTCCATTCACTTTCGTAAAAAAAATAGTTTTCACCAGGATAATGCAAAAAAATTAAAAGAAAAAGTTTTTCCGTGCTTCTTCACCATTTCATTGCAGATAGTGTTTAAATCTCCAAAACAGAAAAATACAAAAAAATTCAGAAAAATGATTTAAATTTGTTTCGGAAATTTGAAAAACGAACAATTTTTTTGAAAATTTTTATTTTTTAAAAATGTAAGCTCTTTCTGCAATTAAATTCAGAAGCTTGGAATGTTTATTACCAATTTTGAAGATTGTGACCTTTTTGGAGCAACAAACGTGAAACAATAAAACGGCTCTCTAGATTGAGTTGGCTCTTGGTAGGGTTTTTGTGGGTATATTGAACTGTGAATGGCACACTTCCCTCTTTTTGATGCATTTTCAAATTCATGTGACAAAAAGAAATGGATAGTTGTTGAAGAGAATTAATTCAAGTTGTCGAAACCCACCTTTAGTTTTCATTGGTTGTTGAGATATGGATTATCAAAGACAGAAGGATCCTTATTTCGATGAAAGGCTGATATCTGCCGATATCTCAATGAAAAGTCTATAAAAGGTCTATAAAAAAATGAATTTGAGCTTAATGAACGAAGTAACCGATCCTTTTAGCGGGCAAGCAAAATAAAAAATTTCCAGGCTGGTAACCTATACGAACGAATTTGAAAATTTTTTTGAATTTTGTTGTTGATGTAAGTGGCCTGAATATTGATATATACGGAAGACTGCTTCATATGAATTAAAAAAATATCCCAGAATTCTCAGGAAAATTGCCCCGACATTTTGAATGAGGGAATAAAATGTGTATTTACACCAAATACAATTTCCCTGTAATAACTTCAACCACAGTTTTCATCGGGCAATTTCTCGTTGTGATCATTGTATAATGATAGGATTCTTCATACAATTGTTGTGATGGCAGCTCTCAATTACATCGGCATCGCAGCTTGAACCTAGGTAGGTCAAGGTATATTTCTATACTTCGTACATTGTTGATTTTGAACATGAATTGTGAATTAGTTTGACTTGAAATAGATCTCGCAATAATTATATTTTACTTAAATATTATTGGGAAAAAATGAATAAAATGAAAGGATTTTGTCATAAGCAACGTACAAAAAGAATTGAAATCAACAAAGAACATTTTCATGTAAAATATTGCCAAGACGAGGCCGTATTTCTGACAATGTCAAAAAGTTATCAGATCTCATGTAGAGCCAAGCTGTTAATTCTCTACTCTTCATCTTCACAAGTCTTTATTTCACAAACTCTATGCCTTGGTAAAAATAAGTGACTTGGTCGTTTCGTAACTAAAAGAATTATGCTTAAACAGAAAAGTTATGAACAGCGAATGAATTTTTGACCTTACGTTCACGTGGCGAAAAAGAAACGGCCAAGTCACTTATTTTAACCAAGGCATAGAGTTTGTGAAATAAGGACTTGTGAAGCTGAAGAGTGTAAAGTAAGCAGCTTGGCTCTACATTAGATCTGATAACTTTTTGACTATGTTAGAAATACGGCCTCGTCTTGTCAATATTTTACATTGAAATGTTTTTGGTTGGATTTGTATTTCTGAAACTTATCTTCTGTACTTGAAAGGCCTTAAGTGACTTGTGAAGATGAGGAGTGTAGAGTTAGCTCTACATGAGATCTGATAACTTGTTGACAATGTTAGAAAAACGGCCTCGTCTTGGCAATATTTTACATTGAAATGTTTTTGGGTGGATTTGTATTTCTGAAACTTATCTTCTGGACTTGAAAGGCCTTAAGTGCCTTGTGAAGATGAAGAGTGTAGAGTTAGCAGCTTAGCTCTACATGAGATCTGATAACTTTTTGACAATGTTAGAAATACAGCCTCGTCTTGTCAATATTTTACATTGAAATGTTTTTGGTTGGATTTGTATTTCTGAAACTTATCTTCTGGACATGAATGGCCTCAAGTTCCTTATGAAGATGAAGAGTGTAGAGTTAGCAGCTTAGCTCTACATGAGATCTGATAACTTTTCGACAATGTAAAAAATACGGCCTCGTCTTGGCAATATTTTACATTAAAATGTTTTTGGTTAGATTTCTATTTCTGAAACTTATCTTCTGGACTTGAAAGGCCTTAACTGCCTTATGAAGATGAATAGTGTAGAGTTAGCAGCTTGGCTCTACATGAGATTTGATAACTTTTTGACAATGTTAGAAATACGGCCTCGTCTTGGCAATATTATACATTGAAATGTTTTTGGTTGGATTTGTATTTCTGAAACTTATCTTCTGGCCTTGAAAGGCCTCAAGTACTTTGTGAAGATGAAGAGTGTAGAGTTAGCAGCTTGGCTCTACATGAGATCTGATAACTTTTTGACAATGTCAGAAATAAAGCCTTGTCTTGGCAATATTTTACATTGAAATGTTTTTGGTTGGATTTGTATTTCTGAAACTTATCTTCTGGACTTGAATGGCCTCAAGTTTCTTGTGAAGATGAAGAGTGTAGGTAGAGTAAGAAGCTTGGCTCTACATGAGATCTGATAACTTTTTCACAATGTTAGAAATACGGATTTTCTTGGAAATATTTCACATTGAAATGTTTTTGGTTAGATTTGTATTTCTGAAACTTATCTTCTGGACTTGAAAGGCCTTATTGACGGCACATCTCCTAGAAATAATGCTTTCGATTCGACGAAGTCGTCCAGGGAATTGCATCACTTTAATCATTCCGTGACCAACTTTTCTCGGCTAGAAGGACGACGCATAACAAAAAGGACGAGTGGACGAGCTCGACGGGCTTCCGCCTACAGTTTTATCGCAAAGACATGTTATGTAGAACGGTAACGATCAGTTCCTGTGTGCCTCGCATTCCATAAACCCAGCAGTAAGCACTTTATCGACTTCGGGAAGTTGCCTCGCCTCCCTCTCGCAGTCGATCTGCCCTCCCGTACGAACACACCGTCGAAATTATTCATGAAGGTTTCAATCAAATTTCTGGCTAGCAGGCGTCGCTCAATTTGAACAGAGGAAACAGAGATGGCGACGATGTGATCTATCCGGCGAGTTGTTCTTACGGAATGCCTCAAATTGGGGGCGGCTGCCGGAGCATCAGGGTTGGCTGGTTTGAATTATGAATGGGGACATTCCTTCTCACACCGGTTCCTTGGTTTTTCGACCGGGAAATTTCGAGAGCTGATTTTCCGGAGTTGACGCGCGATATGTTTGTGTTGGAGTTGGCGTTGGAAGAGTAAATCACCTCAACGGAAAGCAGAAAGTTACTCGATCTGCACAGATTTTTAAAGAGGATCGAATGATGGGAGATGAGAAAGAATAATGTTTATCTGCTTTCGATGGAAAACTGTCTATTGGCCCAGGTTTGCATTAGGAAGTTTCATAAAATTTTGGAATGAAGATACTTTTCGAAATGGACAGAGCCAAATTCCAAAACCTTTCTGAAGCTCTCCTAGCGTCAACACGTAGGTTTCGGCATACTTGTACAGGGTGGGCAAAATTGGTGATACTTGAACTACAACTTTTCAACCGTGAGAAATAGAGGAAAATGAATGACACGTTACGGTCGTCTTTTTTGGAGAAACTGATAATACCATCAACTGTATTCCTCTATTTTCTTTTGTTTTCGAGTTATAGGCCCAAATTCAAATTTGGGCGAATTCAACTTTGGCCATTATCTCCGTTTCTGTTTGCGCTGGGATGTTGAAATGAAAACATTGTACAGGGTGATTCATTTATCTTGGTAACCCCAATTTTCTCAAAAACGTCCGAATATTTTTTCATTCTGCGAATGGCGTTTTGAACACGTCAATGTCGACTTGAGATGCACATAAAAATCTGCGGAATAAATAAAGACGCCAGGCGTCGCGGCGCTATCAAAAATTTTTTCTCCAGGGACATACCTTTTTTATCATGTCATTCGAAAGATAATTTCATTCCGATTTTTTTTTTTCGAATACAATTTTCAACGATTTCCAACCGTTAGCGATCTGCAGCGTGTTTTATATTGATTCTATTCCATTTATTTTTTTCTGTATTGTGGTAGTATGCCTTTATTTAGAGACATAGATGTGATTTTGTGATTTGAATTCAAGAAGGCTAGTTTTCTGGTCAATGTGCTCCTTCAAATAAGATGAAATATGTGGCTACAGCAAGATGGGGCTTCATGCCACCACGCTGCCATTCTCAAGAGATATTTAGATCAAGAATTCGGAAAAAAACTGAAACTGATTCTAATAACTTGGACTATTTGAAATTGAAGATAAGAAACGCATGTGCCCAAGTGGACCCTTATATTTTGACCAAAGCGATGAAATAACTTATGTATGGATCATAATGGCCGGTATATAGAACATATGATTCGAAATTTTTCGTTTGTCATTAAAAAAATATTTATTATTATAAGATATAATATTTAATGAATAAAATAATAGAAAAATAGTTACACAGCCTCCGTCATTTTACGGAACATAATCAAATTTAGGTCATCTAGCCATTATGATCAATACGCAAGTTAAATCATCTCCCTCTTTCATCATAAGTCACTTTGGACAAAATATAAGGTTCCATTCATTTTCGAATTCTTAATCTCAATATCTCTTCACAATGGCAGCGTTGTGACATGGAGCCCTATCTTGATGTATCCACATATTTGATCTTATTTAAAGAGGCAGATTGTTTAGAAAACTTGCCTAAAATCATATCTTTGTCTCCAAATCAAGCCATACTACCACAATACAGAAACAGAAAAAAATAAATGGAATAGAATCAACATAAAACACGCTGCAGATCGCTGACGGTAAGAAATGGACAAAAATTGTATTCGAAAAAAAAGTTCAAAATGAAATTATCTTTCGAATGACATGATAAAAATGGTATGTCCCTGGAGAAAAAATTTTTGGTAACGCCGCGACGCCTGGCGTCTTTATTTATTCCGCAGATTTTTATGCGCATCTCAAGTCGACATTGACTTGTTCAAAACGCCATTCACAGAATGAAAAAATATTCGGGCGTTTTCGAGAAAATTGGGGTTACCAAGATAAATGAATCACCCTGTACAGGCACTTTTTCAATAGCAATCCAAGAGAGTACTTCGTTTTTTCCCAACAAGTTTCCTTGCTGAGCTATAACATGAAGTTGTGTTTTTCTTATGGAATCAATATTTTGAAATGGCTTAGAAGGAATCGCCATTTTTTGCCCTTTTCAGAAATATATCATACATCATAGAGCGCCCTCAGATTCATTCAGATATCATGAAAAATATAGTTTATATTTGAAATTTGAATTATTGAGTATTGAGAAGGTTGAATCACAGAATATTATTTCTCTACGCATGGTGTCATTATTATTTTGCGATTGAATACTCCGTGGTTTGATCTCTGCTCAGAACAACTGTCAATCCGAAGTCATTATTGCCGCTAAAATAAAAAATTTTAACATATCATATTTCTCGTAGTTTTCGAATATTTCCATATTGTCGGCAATAACGATTTCGAATTCTAATAATTGACAACTGTTCTGAAGAGAGATCAAACCCTTCACCATTCTATAATTCAGTCTACTTAATACTCAATAATTCAATATCTGAAAGAATCAGAGGGCGATGTATAATGTATGATATATTTCTGAAACGGGCAAAAGATGGAAATTTTTTCTAAGACATTTCAAACTATTGTTTCAATAAAAAAAAACAGAAGTTTATGTTAAAGCTCAGCAAGGAAACCTCTTGGGAAAAAACAAAGTACGCTTCTCGATTGCTATGAAAAAAGTGCCTGTATAATGTTTTCACTTCAACATCATAGCACAAACAGGAACGGAGTTAATGGCTAATGTTGAATTCGCCCAAATTTCAATTTTGGCCTTCCTCGCAGCCGTCGAATTTTTATTTCAAAAGAAATTTAATGTATTTGTGTATTTCTCACCTCCTTATTAATTTTTGCAAATGGAAATATATAGATTGTGATATATCAAATTAAAGGTAATCTGATTAGGTGCCCAAAAGTAGAATTGGTTGTGCCATTTCTTCATCATAAAATTAGAAAATAATACTTTTGTCACACCTGATGTTAATTTCTGGTTTCGAAATTGAATTTAATACTTTTGATTTTATTCGATTTTCTAGCTCTTTATATATAACAGTAATCATTTTCGACAAAATAGTAAACAATTTTATCGTATGAAATGAAGACGGTGGAATCCACATAAACAATGATTTCAGGTCAAGATAGCACCCATTACATCTACTAAAAGACCGATAGAAGAAGGTCCTAGGATCTCTCCAGTTTAACATATAAGTACATGTACACTGTATTATACTGCTCAGATATGAACTGGAGAAACATACCGAAAAGCCTTTACAGAGACAAGACCACGAAGATAGAATACTAAAAGAAGTGTAAAATTGGGATTAACCCCAAAAAAACCAATGGCCCTTTTGTTTGGAGCGACCAGATACAAGAGAACACTAGAAACTGTGATCACCAAAAGAAAGAATGAAAGAAAGAAGTACTTTGTAGTAATAGGTGGACAACTTTGTTTCCGCCGTTTTTTCCAAAAATTCGAGGCTTCACTGCGAAAAATTTGTTATGCATTATGATTCAAAATATTTTCTATCGCTGGCCACTAATTTGTCCCATCCTTTATGCAGCATACGAATCCCGCGTTGAAGAAACTGGTCATCTTTTGAATCGATTCACGAATCAATCCATTTTTTTACTTCTTCACAAGACTTCATTGATCGAAACAAGTGATAGAATGTTTGCGCATAACGCATCGATTAAAAGTGAGTGAGATGAAAGTGAGCAGTCGCTTTCTCTTCTCTGGCAATATTTAGTTACACTTAGAGGAACTAGGAATATAGGAGTATTATATATGGTTATAACGACGAATCAAGCTACAAGAAGAAAGAACTGAATGGATTCAGAATAGAAACAATGGAAGCACTGGTAAACAAAAAGAAAGAGAAATTGCAAGAAACATGAAAATTCCCGTTATAAAAATAGACCAAAGAAGCTACCTGATAAAATGAAGAAATGATGGAAAAATGAAAAAAGAAGAAAGATAAACGAGAAAACTAAAAAAAAAAACGAGAAATCAAGAAAGGAAAATAAAAAAAAGATCAAATATCCCAGTTGTCTATCCCATAATCTTTGGACCTACCTATTACTGTGATGACCAAAGAACCTAGGCTATGCTGCTTCCAAAAGGAGTTCGTCGAGTTCAGACCTACTGTATACAGCAAAACGCACTCCGAAATATTTTAATTGACCCAGTCTGTCCTACCGACGAATGATGTTTATTTCTCGTCGTTCCTCATTACCCGTGAACCTTAACGAATTGGACACTTTGGAACGCGATCCATATTCGCCGAAACAATGTCAGTATTTTCATTAAGATAATTAGGCGCCGACACGTTGCCGTTTCCAGATCAGGTCCCGACGTTAATGAAGTTATTAGAAATCCGGCAGCGAAAGCGCGAGTTTTAATCCGCCGATTACACGGGTTTGAATCCCGAATAACACAGTTACCCGTTATACATTCATTCAATTCGTCCAAACCGATTGTTGGATATTGAAACGGAATGGGATCGGCGAGAGGCGCTTTGATCTTCCGATTTTTAATTGGGAGTTAATTGCGACCGGCTTTTCGGGAGGATTGAACGTTACGTCGTCATGCGATGTTCCCACGGGATGTTCCAAGCTCGCGTTGGAGTTTTCGGGGACTTTCCGAACCGCGGATTCGATCGAGGCGCGGACCTCGTAATTATGTACATATTCAAGGTAAGTAACGGCCGGCGTTCGCCGATCATTTCCGCTAGATTTATCGATAATACCTATGTGTCTGGGTTTTGTTTCGTCGTGACAATTGGATAGGTTTTACCCGGAGAAATCCTTCGATAGCTCAGGAATCATTGGAAATTTTGGATTGCTCTGTTGGAACAATTGTATTTCCCCAAGCGTCTGGGTTTCTATGAAACCCCTCAGAAGCTACAGCTTGTGCGAGGTGTTCCTGTGTAGGCTTCGTTATTTGTTACTAGTTGACCCGGCAGACTTCGTACTTTCTCAATCGATAAATAAAAAAGCAACTTTAATATTATAATAAACAATTATAGTATAATACCTTGAAAGGGGACATAAAATTGTCCTGTACAATATGTTTGCGCCAAATGATGTCGTCTGGAAACAGCTGTTATATTGTTGAATGTTGGTCAAGAAGTATTTAGAATGAATTTGTGGCAATTTGCAAGCTGTCCCGGCGAACTTTGTTTCGCCTTAGAGATGAATAAAGTTGTACTAACCATTGGTTTTTTTTTTTTCAAAAGAGATATTACTTGAAATACAAAAAAAAAAAATACAAAAGTACAAAATATACAACAAATTTAATTGCATTGAAATAGGTACGCACAGGATAGGCGAAATTGGTGATACCTGAACTACAACTTTTTAACCGTGAGAGATAGAGTAAAATAAATGATACGTTACGTCTTTATTAGAGAAGCTGATAATGCCATCAACTGCATACCTCTATCTTATTTTGTTTTAGATTTATAGGACAAAATTTCAATTCAATTCAAAATTGAAATCGCCCAAATTTCAATTTTGGCCATTATCTCCGTTTCAGTTTGTGCTAGGATGTTGAAATGAAAATATTATACTGGTACGTTCTTCATATCAGATCAGTAGCGTACTTTCTTTTTTCCCAAGAGGTTTCCTTGCTGAGCTATAACATAAAGTTGTGATTTTTCTTAGGGAAATAATAGTATGAAATGGCTTAGAAAGAATCGTCATTTTTTCCGTTTCAGAAATATATCTTACATCATACATCGTCCTCAGATTCATTCAGTTATAATGGAACATATAGTTTATATTTGAAATTTGAATTATTGTGTATTAAGTAGGCTGAATCGAAGAATAATATGTCTCTACGCATGGAGTCTTTATTATTGTCTGTTCAGAACAACTGTCAATATGAAGTCATTATTGCCGATAAAATAAAAAATTTCAACATATCATATTTCTAGTAGTTTGCGAACATTTCCGTATTGCCGGCAATAATGAGTTCGAATTCTAGTAATCGGCAATTATTCTGAACCGAAATGAACCACGGAGAATTAAATCAAGTATTCAATGGCAAAATAATAATGACACCATGCGCGTAGAGATATATTATTCTGTGATTCAGCCTACTTAATACTCAATATGTAATTAAAATTTCAAATACAAACTAAATTTTTCATGACAACTGAATAAATCTGAGGAAATGTATGATGTATAATATATTTCTGAAGCGGGAAAAAATGGTGATTCTTTCTAAGCCACTTCAAATTATTGTTTCCATGAAAAAACACAACTTTGTGTTATAGTTCAGCAAGGAAACCTCTTGGGAAACAAAGTACGCTACTGGATTGCTATGAAAAAAGTATCTGTTCAATGTTTTCATGTCAACATCCTAGCACAAACAGAAACGGAGATAATGACCGAAAAATGAAATCGCCGAAATTTCAATTTTGGCGTTGATGGAGTTGATGGCATTATCAGTTTCTCTGAAAAATACCACCGCAACGTGTCATTCATTTTCCTCTCCATCGTGCTTTATAATTAATAATAATAATAACCAGCATCGATTATTAATTCATAATTTCTAATCAAAATATTCCGAAAACGGTGCACAGTATCGAGTTTCATCAAAAGTACCTTTTTGGTGTAAAATTGAATGATGTTTAAGATCGCTCAAATTTCAGCTCAATTAATCTAATATCAGAAAAGTTATGTTCAAAACAACTTGGTATGAGTTGTGTAACTAGCGCCCTCTATGAGAGTCAGACATCAATACACATTCATTAGGTGTATCAGCTTCCAAAACATATTCGTATAAAATTTCATTACAATGTTGCCAGTAGTTTCAGCAAAATCGTATAATATGTGTATTTCTTTTTTTTCTACACCCTGTATCTTGAATACGGATGGCGTTACGAAAATTTTTCTACTGAACAAATCTATTATTTTTCAGTTTTCTATCTATCCTCTAGAGGAACAGCAATGGCCCCAGGTGGGACCCCTGGCGCACACCATCAGAGTAGCCATAAAAGGACCAGAGACAAAACCGTCAATACACACATAGAATGACCCATCTGACAGATAGGAAGCAACCGTTCCGACAAATTTCCTGTTGAATAACGTCCCGAAATCAATAAGCCCGGTTATCAAGCGGGGTTTATATAAAACTCCACTACTATGATGAGTATAAATCGTGACGCATTACATCTATAAATCTCAATCACTATTTGATTAGTTTTCGATGTAGCGAGAGGCCGAGGGGCCCTTAGGAAAGGGCGTCGCATCGGGCTCGCTCGTTGCGACTTCTCTCTATATTAGATATTGATTTAGTTCGGGTAAACAATTCGCCTGCAGATATCTATTAACCTAGACACGCTCCGCTGGAATACCTTGACAGACCGCCTGACAAGGCTGCATGAAAAACAACACGCAAATTGACTCCAATCGCTTTTTCGATATCCTCGTTCCGAGTCAATTATGATCGTCGGGCTTTTTCGCGCTATGGGAAACGAATTGTGAAACTTTTCGATCTAACTCACAGGAATATCTCGTCGGTTCAGACCATCGTCGTTTGTGAGGAACGGGTTGAGTTGGAAATATTTCATTATCCATAACCAATACGAGTAACCAACAATCTACAGATATATACTCCGTTCAAGAAGCAAGCCTTGAAAGTTCAGATGCGTCTTAATTTCTAGTTGAGGAAATGTCCCAATTATCGAAACAATTGGACAAAATAATTACCGATGGTGTCGCTGCATTCGCCGATCAGCTGTTTACCGAAACGAGTATTGTTTCGTGTTTACATTAGATTTCTATTTGTATTTATGTATTGGATTTTTTAGTTTAAACTTTTATTGGCTATCAATAATCGAAGTTGTCTCCTTAATTGTGGATCCCTTGGATTATATTGTAGGTGCAAGGATAGGTAATATTGTGATTTTTTTGATATATTATGTAAAGTATTCAGGTGAGCACTATTCAATTTTGAATGCTTTTCAGATCATCTGGCAAGATGTTTACCAAAGGTTTCTCTAATTATAGGAAATTTTCCAATATTTACATGCTCACAGATGCTGTGTAGAGGGTGAGCAAGTGTTGCAATGCAATCATTTGATTCTATGTAAAAAAAAATTATTTCAAAACATTGGAATTCTACAAGGACAACCCCATCATATTGAGGAAATGATGTCTTATAAAAATGATGGTGTGAAGGTTGACAAGATTATATACCGATACCAAGCAAGATTGTCTGGAATTTGCAAGCATATTTTAGCCCTGCTACTCTACAAGGTTGTACGCACTACAAAATATCTTGACAATTCTACTGATAGTGAAGGTAAAATTCATTGTTTAGTTTTGTCTCTGCTGTTTTTCTTTTTGTTTTCCATAACAATGAAATGTACAAAACAGCAAACATTAGGATTATTCATATTTGATTAAAACTAAGAGAAGGATGAAATTAGTTTGAGACCTAACACAACATAAAAACATGCATGATTGTAATGAAATTGAACAACAGCATGAACAATATAATCATTTAATAGAAGCTACTAATTTTTTTTCCATTTAGGAAGGGAACAAATTTATGAAAAGAAAATGGGTGATAAATTTTGAATAAAAATGGACATTCTTCAGAGAACTGTATGTATGCAGAACATGACGTGATCATCGATTAATCATGTGGAAGAATTCATTACGCTAGATTTTAATGTATTATTCATTTATTGCATCTCACTTGTGTTTTAGACTGCAGTTACAATAAAATAAAATTATCTATCGATTGATTGCACCTTTTCCGTACATAGCTAAATGAACGTTATTACTATCAAGCTAGTTTCAATATTAATATTAAATCGATACATATATGTATAATATATTGTTTAAAAGTGCCAATTCTCGGAATTTATTTGAAATTCCACATGTAGATTTGATCATTGCTGAACATAAGTTCAATTTTGCAACAATCGAGAGAATCACTTAAACTCACAAGGTCCCTAGTTTTATTGCACATTTTCATATGACTTGCATTCAGCACTTTCAACCAAGCTCCTTGAATTGTTGAGAGACTTCTATATATTCAAAAATTTCAAGTAGACTCAAAGTTATTTATTTCGATAAGAATGAAAATTATTGTACAAGAACGATCTGAACAAAAATTTAAAATGTCTTGACTTGAACTGCTTTTTTTGGTAGGTTTTGTGAAGGTACAGCTTTCTTCTCCAGTAGCAGAAATATTTTCATAGTGAGAGTTTCTGAAATAATTCAAAACATATGAAGCATTTTTCCACTATTGTTTTCAGTCTATAATCTTCTGGTCGGAAATGGTGTGAGCATACTCTAATATGTTTAGATACAGGTTTTTCCATTATCAAAACATGCTCCGAGGATTTACGTCTATTAATTTCCTCTACGATTTCTAGTTTGTTGGTAAAGTAAACATTTTGATTTTTACCACGAAAATGGGCTCCAGGATTCCTAGATTTTTTAGAATTACATCCATAAACACAACAATTAGTGTTTTTCACGGTTTTTTCCTTAGGCATATCTTTTTATCGCAATAAAAACGTAAAAACAAACAAATAAACCCAGCTTTCACGTACTAACTGACAAAACGATACTCGTTTCGGGCTTAGTTCCAGCTATCGCCGGCGGTGTCGCATAGTTGTGTTTTGCTCTATATTAGGACAAAACTGACCTCTAAAATAAGAAATGTTATGAATACGTCAGAAGCATGCACTTTTTCTGTACCTTCATACTGAGTTGACATCACTTCTCAACCTTTTTTGAAAAAATTTTAGTTTTTCCACGAATCATATCCACTCTGTATTATATCATGTGCCCATTAGAGACAAACTCTCCAACTGAATTTCTGCTACAATGCTTCATTGTTTTATATTTGAAATCTTCCTAATTATCACAATTCGCTGAAACTTTACAGTTGACATTTCAATATTTTCATGTTTCGATGTAGAGAGCCTGAAATTATTCTGAACAAACAAATGATGGTACCCACTATTGAATGATATGAGAGGATTATATTAGTACCATTCAGCATGAAGAAAACTAAAACTACGGTAAAACGAGATAGTTTGATTATTTGTAATAATTTTGAGCGTTTCGTGAATGCAGAATTCTTGTTTATAGAGCATTTTCCATGATGAATGATATTCACTTATTGACTGCAATGAAACTTCTGGTTTTTTCATATTGTTTACATAATCATAAAGCAAATACATTGCAGGGACGGATTTTAGATATCCAAGTCGGTATATAATATGCGCAATAACTAAAATGAATTACCTATCCGGAATCCCACCCCTATTAATCAATTGCATGTTTGTGAAAGCGAAATGATATCTTTTCTGTTTTTAGAAATAGTCACTTTAAGTTCCTGAAAAACACCACGCATTTAATACTCTGCTCTTTAGAAGAAAGAAAGAGTCCGATTTTATTAATTGTGAAGTTACTTGAATCGAAAAGAGGAATTATGTATAGCGTACTCAATTTATGCTGTTCGAGATATTCACCTTTCACATTGAATGTTCATCCGAAAACGGAATACAATCATTCAAGGGAACAAATGAGATGTTATCATGTCAAGCTTGAATTGAAAAGGTTTGCAGATCTTGCCACTTATCTCTGAATAATTTCCAGAGGTCATAACAAGAAAATTTATCTTTAGCCTGTCCAGATCACCATGCTGAAAACATACGGAAGACCAAAACTTAAAAGCCAAAAAAACTTGATTACAAATTCGAACAATCACAGAATCCTTCAAATTATTATCTTCACCTAGGTACCTTATGAGGAATGTTCACAGTTATGCAAAATCGAGTGAAACTCTGCCACAGTATGGACTATATGTACTGGGTGTCCCATACTAGTGAATTAAACGTCACACCACAATAGAGTAGACCAACCGCCATCGAATGACACCAAAACTAGTTCATCAAAAATGAACCGTTTTTAAAATCATTGGCATTTTATGAATATACCT
Source organism: Hippodamia convergens (assembly GCA_038502775.1). Classification (NCBI taxonomy): domain Eukaryota; kingdom Metazoa; phylum Arthropoda; class Insecta; order Coleoptera; family Coccinellidae; genus Hippodamia; species Hippodamia convergens. The sequence goes on from CM076614.1 coordinate 35,991,751, forward strand.
AAAATTGCCGATTTTCTAACTATTTTCTCAATAACAGGGCCAGTATTAGGATAGCGATTTTACCATTATTCAAACTCAATGTAAAATTCGAATGTGACAGAGAACAAATAACTTTAATTTTGTATTTACCATGGATTCATATTTTAACTTTTTTTGCATTTTATTGGTAGGTACACATGAATATGCAAGTATTTATTGAGTCATACCTGAGATACAAATATCGATTGAAATTTGTTTGTTATTCTGTAATTAATTCTATTAAAAATGATATACTAGCTCAAGCCTCCGCGATTACTGTTTTACCTGTTTACAGAATGAACTCTTATCATTATTATATCTACATACATGATAGATAGTCGTAAGTCTTACGTCAAAATGATTTTCGCAACAATAGGCCTTGCTTTTTCTCCGAAAGGACCTAACCTCTTCATGGACTTTATCCATTTCTTTCTCATTGGGAAATATAGGTATCTCGATCGATTTTTCATTGCAAAGTTCAAGTAAGGGTTGAATTGAATGGCAATAAAACTTCTTTCCCCCTTATAAATGTTGCCTCCCATTCATCAATCGGTGAGGACGAATAATTACCCAAACTTAATCTCCCATTCTTTCCTTCTGTGTCGAAAACAATACGTGCAATTAAACGAAGAGCTAACATTGTAGCATAGTAGAGCCAAGGTCGTAAAGCCCCGGTTTCACTTTTGCTGGATTTCATATCAATTCTGTTTTGACAGTGAGCGGCAGCCTTGGGAAACGTTGTTTTTTAAATGCTCGATTCAATTCAGAACGAGGCAGGTATAAACAGTGGCGTAGCAGAGGGCCCCGCAGACCCCACAGTGCGGGGGGGCCCCTTCACTAAGGGGGCCCCCGAGCCCCGAAAAGGTTTGAATGTGGCCCCAGTAACTATTGAACTATTGAATCTAAACAATGATGGTACAGTCATTATTCTCGGAAAATAGAGAAATATTCCTGAATTATATTCAAAACACATAGAAGGTTAACAGTTATTTCATTCGACATATCCCTCAGTCACATCCTGTGCTACCCTATTTTGAAGAGTTTTTTATAGCGTCAAGCTTTTCGGTATTTCCCTTTGAACGTCGCCACATGATCGTTTTATTGGGGGCTCGGCGGCTTATTTGACATGTTGTTCTTCAGGCGGCTTGCGTATTATCTGTTATTGCAGAAATTATTGTCAATTCTCCAATCAGCATATTTTTATGAAGAAGGGGAAAATATTATGAAATTTTTTTATTTTCATTTCCATTCTAGTAGTGTTGTGAGTTTGTTTACAATCAACGACAAAGTTTTCAATGTTTTGACTCTTTTAGTGCCTCTGATTTCAGGATTACAATTTCATTCAAGGTTAGTTCTAGAATTAATTGCTTAGCTTATTTATCCCTTAAGAAACGTATCTCGTATTTTTTCATTTTCAATATAAAAAAAAAAGTTTTTGAATGCGCCAATTAGAAACGGCAGTTCGAATGTTTTTAAATTTTTCAGAAATAAGAAAAAATATCAGATCGGGAAAGAAAATATTTGAGTGGAGCTTGCAAGAGAAAACTCCAGAGAGAAAAAGAAAATGCATTTTCTGCGCGACGAAAGGTTTTTTTGATATTTTAATAAGCCAATAAATGAATCACAATAAATTATTCAGCACAGTGACGTATCAGAGGGCTCCGGCACTGAAGGGGCCCCCAAGTCAAACGAAAAGCTTCAAATGGGGTCTCACTAATTTCATTCTATTGAACTCGCCGATTCGCTATATTTTTCTGGGATGTAATGAACAAAACTGAAACAATGGATATACAATTATTATTACTCCCGAAAAATATTCCTCAATGGTTTGAAAAAACTCAATTACTCCCTGTGCTACCCTTTCTTCAACAGCTTTTTGATATACCGTCAAGCTTCTCGGGACTCTCTTTGGACATCGTCAAACGATCGTTTTATTGGGCTCAAGATAATCAAGAATTATCTTAGGAATTCAATAATGCAAACACGTCTATCACGTTTTTGAGCCTACTACAGCTTTGAACAAGAAGTACCCTGAAGCTTGGACATCGACAAGTTGATAGATATGTTTGAAGAAAAAAAGTAGAAAAGATTAATGCATTTTTGTAAAATAATTTTTCAACTCTTTATCACATTGATTTCTTTCTAGTTATTTTTATATCATAATTTATGTTATTTTGTTCACAAATTTTTGTTATTCAATATATGTACATACCTATATATAAATTTTTCATCACATTTTCTTAAAGATTTTTCTTTGGAAAACGTCAGGGAAACTTATCAGAAATAACGTAGAATTATAGAGGTGGCCCCCGACTTAAATCGTGCGGGGGGGCCCCCGAAATTTGCGCTACGCCACTGGGTATAAACCGACTCCTCCATTGCGGGCAGGACGTGGCATTCTGAGCGTACCGCGGCGGTGTTCGAATATTTTGCGTGCCTGATTTTGAGGAACTCCGAGTTATTGAGGTCGCGTAACACTTCGCGACTGACTACTTTCGTTTTATCCGACAATCACGTCGATTTTACATTGTCTGCCAAGGAAAGGAATCGGAGAATGTTCGATTTCATAACGCTGCCACGGCGGTTTTAGTCTTCGATCGGCTGTTACACAACTGATAAAGGTTTCGTTTTATAACTTTTTTTAACTGTCTTAGAACTCTCGATTGAGTGGTTCTGGAAGATAATCTCGACAATATACCTAATCTTCATTGTATACAGGAAAGGAATTCAAAATCTTGTCATAGAACAAACTGCGCAACATAATAGTTGCGTTTTTCCGCATATGCAGGGTGAGTCAATGAGCAATGTTCATACCTTTGAATTTTAAAGTGTTGCTATTATTCGGATATGTCAAATAGCGTTCGAGGTATCGCTATGTCTAATCCAAGAACGAGAAAGTAATGTGTTGTTCCTAAATGTAAAAACGCAACTAAGAATACACCGGAGAAGTTGTTTTTTTCGGTTTCTATGGATGCTCAATGGGAAAGAAATGCATAAAGTCCATGAAGAGGTTGAATCCGTTCAGAGCGAAAAGCAGGGTTTGTTGTTAATTTTGACGAAAGAATGATGGCTATCTATCATGAATGTAAATATGATAATAATGAGAGTTTATTCTGTAAACTACAGGTGAAAACAGTAATCGTGTAATTTTTAATACCGTACCTACATTAAAAAATAACAACACCCATTATTGAAACTCCATACAGGGTTGGGATAAAGTATGGAACCAAGTAAATATCTTTTAAACGAAAAGAACGATATTTATGAAAATTTGCAGGTAAATGCAATGAAACAAAACGCATCTGATGTACATTTTTTTGATAATAATATACTACCGGTTTAACCGGAAATGCCATCAACTTCTTTAATTTAAATGGGACACCCTATATATTTTTACATATTTTACAGAGCTTGTTATTTTGAATTCATACATACTGAGTTTAGTGTGAAAAAATTTGTAAAAACGAGGAATAACTCACTGTTAGTAGTACAATAGATGTACATTTCATTATTTTAGAATAATGAGAAACAAAATTACTTCAAATGTTCAAAATGCTCGCCGTTTACTTGCTGACAATATGCCATCCTATTAACAAATTCTTGAGTCACTCTTTCCAAGACTTCTCCACGTATTAGTTCACATTCATCAATAATTCTTTGTCTCAATTCCTGTAAGTTTGTTGGTCGTCTAACGTAAACACGTGATTTTAGATAACCCCAAAGAAAAAATCTCACGGGCTAAGATCCGGAGAACGAGCAGGCTACTCTATGAATCCTCTACGTCCAATCCATCGATTTGGCTCTAATGCAAAAAAATCAAAGGAGGTTGGTTAAATTAAAGTGCTATATTCCTCGATTTTACAAATTTTTTTACACTAAATTCAGTATGTATGAATTCAAAATAACAAGCTCTTTCAACATCTGTAAAAATATATAGGGTGTCCCATTTAAATTAAAGAAGTTGATGGCATTTCCTGTTAAACCGGAAGTATATTATTATCAAAAAAATGTACATTAGATGCGTTTTGTTTCATTGCACTTACCTGCAAATTTTCATAAATATCGTTCTTTTCGTTTAAAAGATATTTACTTGGTTCCATACTTTATCCCAACCCTGTATAAAATTTCAATGTGACAGAGAACAAATAAGTTACATTTTGGAACCACCATTCATAGAATAGAATACTTAAATACTTATATTTTAACTCTTCTTGCGTTAGATTGCACATAAATACATATTGAGTCAGACCAGAGGTACAAATATCAATTGAAATATGTTCCACGAGGATTCTACATTTTTTAAAAACTTATATAAGTTTGCAATAACAGTCTCTGAAACAGAATCAATTAAATTGACCTAATAATATTCAATGTCAAAGAGATTAGCGCGATCTATTTAATCAAACTGCGGCTAAGTAAAAAGGAACGAATGGGACTGTTGTGGTGTGACGTCACATAGCGGCTATCCGAAGTCCCGAGGAATTAAATATTCACGTGGCTGTAAAATCTGAACTACTTGGGCTTTTCTACCGAAACAAAAACTTGTGATTTCATATACATATCGGTTATACTCTGACAAAGTTTCAATCATTTTGCATACCTGCGAACATTCCACATTAGTTATGTCAAGAAAATAATCTAAAGGGTCCTGTACTGATTAGAATTTTCATTGTAAATTTTTAATCAAGACCAAGAACATTAGGTCAAAAATGAAAAAATCTAGAAATGCAAGTGCGGAAAGTGTTTTAGGATTTCATGTTTTAGTCTTCCCGTATGTTTTCATTATGGTGATCTGGACAGGCTAAAGATAAATATGTTATGCTATATTATGACCTCTGGAAATTATTCACGAAGGTTTCTTCCAGGAAGAAATATCTTCGAGCCTGACGTAATAACCTTTCTTTTGTTCTCTTGAATGATGGTATTCCGTTATTAGATGATCATTTAATGTAAAATGTGAATGTCTCTAACAGCATGAACAGATTTCAGAAAATTGAGTACTCTTTACGTCATTTTTCTAGTATTAAAATACCTGTTTTCAATGTGTCATTGTGCTCGATAACTCTTAGAAATTCTGCAGGTAAATGAAACTACGGCAATCAAACAATTTTGTCCTGTCGGTAATCGGTATGGTATGATGTTGCTGCCAGATATTCAACTTCTTCAATAGATGTGATGAATTATGAAATATTTTCGTCAAAATATGAAAAAGATTGGTATGAAGGATCGTTCATGCTGGCTGGCAACATATTTCCTAATCTCTTAACTCTAGACAAAGAAATTTTCAAGTCTAAAGGTGGGTTTCATAAAACTCTGATTGTGCTATCAAAAAATTTTACGTCAATACGAACCAATCGAAACCATCGTTTTGAAATGTCAATGAATCACGGTAGCTCCAACTAATTTGACGTGCAATCAAAGTTTTGTGAAACTGACCTTATGTATAGGTAAACCATAACGTTAGATCTGAATGTTGGAGGTTAGGGAAAAGGTCTAACGATTTTAAATAAATCGAAAAAAATTAGATACAAACGCGACAATAAATGGTTTGCAAAAGATATAATATGCTGTGTTGGAAGCTTTATGTAACGTCGAGAAAATAAGTTATTCCACGATTTTGATGGCTGAACTTCCTTCTTCATATTGCTTTTGATCAGTACTCCCTTTCCTTAATACATAAATTTGAAAGGACGCCTGAGCAAGACTTCAGCTATCCTCTTGATCGATAAGTTTTCAAGTTATGTCGCATTCAGTTACTCGCCGAATAACTGGCCGAGAGACTTGCCAAATAATTAACCATACTACATACACGAGGATGTGAACTTATGGGCGCGTGTATTCAGAACTCGCCGCGAATATATAAATGGGTCAATAGCGATGTCATATCCGTGCAAGAATTATTCAGTGAGTTGTTCATCGATTAAAGATATAAGTGCGCCGGTACATGCTTGCTGTGGCGTTCTTAGCGAAACATTTTTTCCAACGGCATTGGTCCTCCGTGAGGCGAATAGGCTTTTTTCACATCCATTTCATACAGTTCTAGCGAAAACATCGAATCCAGCTAGCATCCGCCATAAGCCAATATCGAAATGAAAAATATCCGGCGTTGTCGAGAATAGGACATTTCGTAATTTGGAAACGTGATGAGATGCTTCCATTTTCTTTGCCTTTCATCCTATGAATCCCGGCGTTGATATCATCTATCGTAACAGGCGAAGAACCCTTTTTGCGTTATTATTTCTCTTTCATGATGTTTTTCATCAGCGTGTTCACAATGCAGTGAATATAGCTGTGTTTAAAAACCACCTTTACAGTTAGGCAATATTAGCTAGAGGCCAGGCGGCCAGTCGCTGCTCTCTTTCCTAACGGATTCTGCCTGATGATGACTGGCTGAAAACGCAGCCAAGGTCGTATACGAAATGTTAACGTAACTTTGCGCTGCTTCGCTATCAATCAGATATTTAATTATTTCGAATCGTGGATTCCGCCTTTGATTAATCAGGGTCATCATTCTCCAGACACCATGGATGGGCGAAGATGATATCTTCATAATTAAATGTTCGTTGGTCTTCTAAATCCATTTGTGAATACTAAATGCCTACATTAGTAGCAGTAAATGAAATGTTATCCTACACGTTGAGGAACGTCTATTAATCAAGAGAGCCCTAAAAAGGGTGAAGTGGGGGGTGTTGTTAGTGAGATATCATGTGAGTATCTGAGTGAACAATTCAAATTCAATAAATAAAATGTTATGTATTTTCAGATATTTGAATATGTTCATTTACTTCATGTTTTGTTACGAAGGTATGTATGAAAAGTTGAGTTACCTTGTCGGGAACTGAGTGAGTCGGAAAGGTCGAGGAATATTTCAAGGCATCATAGATATTTTTCTCTAATTAGATATTTCATCCATTCAAGGCTTTTTTCTCTTATTTCTGAGCCAACCAACCTACAGCTTCAATGTCAACTCGGCAAATTCATCGCAATGCTTAATTTTTTAAGAATCAAATAGTAGATTCTATATGAATAAAGATAAAAAGCCTCAAGCTACATACATCGTTTCAAGAAATAAATACACATGATATTGAGTAAAAAAAGGGGGGGGGGGGGGTTAGTCTAAAACCTCACGAATAATCAACAAGAAAAATTCGATATTTTCTGATTTGCATATTTGGTTTTTTTTCTGAAAATTTGAGTTTATTCTTCCACTATCGAATGATAAATAATACAATTTTCACTATTTTGTCTGCTGTATAGTAGTCTGATAAAGTTTCCGAAACGATACAAAATTCAATAGTTCTTGATTGATTGTTAGGCAACAATTTTTTGAAAGGATTTTGTGCCTGACAAATTACTGCACGCTTCCTACTTTTATTTTAAACATTTTTACAAATTGATTTTGTTCCAAAGACTTGGAGAGAAAACCCTGAAGACTTTTCAGAAAAATCTTCTCATAAGTGTTGCACAGTTGAATAAAATAAATGAATATAATTGAATCGATATATCTGATTTAGTTCGAAGAAATATCATCTGTTTCTGCTGAATGCCATTCCATTTGAAAGATACACAGAAGTTTTGCTACATTATTTTCGAGGTTATATGGTATATCTGATGCATGGAAATATGTTAGAGGGATTGTTTACAGGGGTAAAATACTTCATTTTGAAAATTAACAATGGCTATATTTTTTTATCCAGATTGTATCAGAAAAATGGTTCACAGAAAAACTGTTTCTTCTGCCCTCAAGAAATTAGTGTTAAATTGTATGTTCCCGTGAAGAATCAACTGAAAAATTTTATTTCCTCTTTTTAGATATAAACGGAGTTTTTTCTAAATACGAAAATTGTATTCTTCAGCCCCAAGAATGTGGTAAAAGCGGGCTGAGATTCATTTCTTTCAACCATTCAGAAGACTTGAATTTGTGGCGAGATTATCTTAATATATAAAACTAAGTCAGCCAAACTGAAAATGTTGTTCGTGACAAGGTACTACAATGAAGGAATTGTAAAATATAAAAAATACCTCTTGAATAAAGAGAATTGTTTTGATGCATGAGTACAATGTACATACCGATTTCAATGCAAATAAATTTTTTGTATATTTTGTAATTTTGTATTGTTTTGTATTCTAACCAATAGATTTCCTTCTCAAAAAAAAACCAATGGTTTGTACAACTTCATTCATCTCTAAGGCGAAACAAAGTTCGCCGAGTCATCTAGCTTATCTAAATTGCCAATTGCTACAAATTTGTCCCACAACCAAATCCCTTACGCTCCTTAGTTTCTAAGATTGGCAATTATTCTAAACATTCTTGGCCAACATTAAAAAATATAACAGCTGTTTCCAGAAGACATCGTACATTTTGTACAGGACAATTTCAAGGTATTATACCATAATAGTTTATTATAATATTAAAGTTGCTTTTCTATTCATCTATTGAGGCAGTACGAAGTATGCCGGGTTTTCTAGTTATTAATAAGTTAAAAACATTTTCTATCATTTTCACGAAATTAATCTGTATTCAAGTCTCTTCAAATCAAACGTAGAAATTGCAAGGAATCTCTTAAAAATATCTGGGTGATACATATGTTCCACAGGGATATGTAAATACCTCAAACTACGAAAACATTCATATATATCCGTCGAGAAATCATCTGGAGTTGACGTGTGTTTCGAGGTTCCCTAATTGTTGAAATTTTCGAATTAAAATCTAAAATTATTTTGTGAGATCTTCACAGTCAATTGGTCGGTACCGCTGTTGTGGGTAGTGAAAATTTTGTATTGCGGATTGACATTATTAGGAGACAGTTGTGTAAAAACTTAAATTGTTTACAGTTCTGTTTTTGCTGGTTCGAGGAGATACGCTGTCAGCTGTTGTGTTCGGTTTTGCGCTAAACTCTTAAGGTGTCCATACACGAACGGTTAACTAGTCGACAACATTTAATTTCATATCGTTTGATAAAGATGGCCTCAATGGAATGTGCATCATGTAGGAGTAAGCTTGTTCGTAACGCCCATAAGGTACAGTGTCGGGACTGTGAATCTTGGTTCCACAAAACTTGCACTAAAGTAGACGATGACCTTTTCGACAAAATAAGAAAACGCGAGTCAACTTGGAGCTGTGAGGAATGTTCTGGGGATGTTGTCGACGACATCCCGTGTAAACAGGTTACCTTGGAGGATATTATGTTTGAGTTGAAGAACATGCAAAAAATGTATTCAGACTTGTTGAAGGAGTTCACCACCCAGACTAAAGAATATAAGGCCCTTAAGTTGGAATTGGAGGATGTAAAGCGGGAGGTGACTGAGCTCCGGGCTGGGAGAACAATGGAGTCCGAAGTAATTATCTCTGAGATTGAGGAGCGACGAAAGAGATCACGAAATGTGATGATGTTCAATATACCCGAATCCAGTAGTGAAAGTTTGGAGGTGAGGATACAGCATGACATCGATGTTGTTACTGATATACTGAAACCGACCAATATTGCGGGCGACCTCGTCAACAAGGTAGTTAGAGTTGGTAAAAGGACCAATAAGGACAGACCTATAAAAGTTGTATTTTCTTCGGCCGATGTTTCGAGTAGTATATTGAGGAATAGGAAGAGGTTGATGGAGTCCTATGGCCGGAGACTGTCTATAGCAGCTGATTCCACAGATGCACAGCGAGCTCATCTAACCGAGTTGCGTCATAAACTTGAAGAACGTAAAAAAGCAGGTGAGGACTCAGTTACAATAAGATACATTCGGGGGATTCCTGCAATTGTCTCTATTTCACAAAAAAACTAAAGAAGCCCCCTAAGGATTTCATGGTGTACTACCAAAATATGGGTGGTATCAAGGGGAAACTAAACAACATCTTTGAGAGTTTGAATTGCAGCATTTATGATATTTTGATTTTTACCGAAACCTGGCTGGATGATGGAATTAATGATGCTGAAGTTTGTCCGAGTAGTTTCAGTGTTTACAGAATGGATAGGAATGTTAAAAACAGTAAAAAGACTAGAGGAGGAGGAGTAGCTATTCTGGTTAGGTCTTCATTCTGCTCGGGAATCGTGAAGCATTCGTGTGAGTCTGTTGAACAATTGTTCGTGCACGTAACGTTTGGTTCGGATGATTTCATTTTCGGTGCAGTTTATGTACCTCCGAACTCGGACGAGACAGTTTATGCAGCACATGGCCAGTCCGTGGAAGAAGTCTCGCTCCGCCATCCCAATTCGAGAATTTTCATTTGTGGTGACTATAATGTTCCTGGTGCCAGATGGTCGAGTGAGAGGTTTATTTTGAGTGATGACACTTCTTTGTTCGACTTCTGTGGATCTATGGATTATGTGGGACTCTCTCAGGTGTGCAGAATAGTGAATAGACGTAATGTTCTTTTGGACTTAGTATATACAAATGATCATCTCATTGAAATTATGTTGGCTTCCGATTCTCTTAAGTCCCAAGATATGCACCATCGCCCGCTTCAGTTTCAGGTCACCTGTTCACCAGACACCGTCAGGTCTTCCTGTGCCGAGACACCACTCTTTGATTTTTATAAAGGGGACTATATAGGCCTCAATCAATACTTTTCTATGTGCGATTGGTCCTTCGATGCTGGAGACGTGGACGGGTCTGTTTCTAGGTTTTATGAACTATTATATTGTGGTATGCAAAGATTTATTCCTGTTAAGATAAGAACTGCTACTAGTTTTCCATCCTGGTTCAACAAGCAATTAATTCGTTTAATATTTTGCAAAAAACGGGCTCATAAGCGATATCTGAGATCAAGAACTAACTTGGATTATGGGAAGTTTTGTGAATTGCGTAAAAAGTGTAAGATCCTTTCAGACACACTCTATATCCGTCATATCCAGGAAATCGAGAATAATTTAAATTACGACCCTCAGAACTTTTGGAAATTTATAAGATCTCGTAAAGGTAACCAGAGTATTCCCGGTCGTATGAACTTCAAGGGAGTCACATCATCGGATGGTGTAACGGTGGCAAATCTTTTTGCGGATTTTTTCTCTGAGGTATACAGCGGGGACATTGTAGTGCCAAATAATTGTCAGTATGAGCGGACAGTGGATATTGATATTTGCCAGTTCACAACGGTTGAAATTTTCGAGCTTATTTCGAGCATAAAGCCCAAGCTTGGTAGTGGTCCTGATGGTGTGCCAAATTACCTTTTAAAAAACTGCGTTAGTACTTTGGCCGCCCCTCTCTGCGGCTTATTCAATATGTCACTTAAATTAGGTATTTTTCCCTCGGTATGGAAACGTAGTTATGTGATTCCTACGTTTAAGAAAGGAGATAGAACTAATGTTGAAAACTACAGAGGCATTTGTCTTGTATCGTCTATACCGAAATTGTTGGATTCTCTAGTTTCAAAGCACTTATCTTGGCATACTAACAAAATAATTATGAACGAACAACACGGTTTTTGTCGCGGAAAGTCTACAACAACTAACTTAATTCTGCTCATCAGAGATATACTTGATGCTTTCCATTCCGGAGCACAGCTCGATGCAGTGTACACCGACTTCTCCAAAGCTTTTGACGTGGTCAACCATAATTTGTTGCTGTCAAAGTTGGAGGCGGTCGGTGTGCATGGACCATTGCTTTCCTGGTTCGCTAGTTTTCTTCGTGGACGCTCACAAATGGTGTGTTATCATAATTTTTCGTCGAGAATCATCGAAGTTTCCTCTGGTGTAACTCAGGGTTCACATCTTGGTCCTGAGCTGTTCAAGATATTCATTAACGATATAACCGATTGTCTCATAACGAAGATTTTGCTTTTTGCGGACGACTCAAAATTTTTCATGAAGATTAGGGATGTAAACGATGCACTTTTTCTCCAACGTCAAATAAACATGTTTTCTGACTGGGCACAATCTAACTTCTTACCGTTGAATATCCAAAAATGTCAGATAATATCCTTTAGCCGCTCTAGAGCTCCGATTGAGTTTCGTTATGAGGTGGATGGCGTTGTTTTGAGCAGAGTCAGATGTGTGAACGATCTAGGTGTCCTTTTAGACTCGCGACTTAATTTTAAGGATCACTTCCAGCATATCACTTCTAGGGCACTCAGAACAATGGGTGTAATGCTCCGTTCGACGACTTCATTTTCCCTACATACTGTTGTCAGACTGTTTTGTGCCTTGGTGAGGCCATTGTTGGAGTACTCTTCATGCGTTTGGTCACCTCATTATGCGTGCGATATATCAACTATAGAAAGAGTACAGAAAAAATTTTTGGGATGTTTGGCATATAGACTCCGAGTTCTCAACAATAGCGCAAATCACGTGTTACTTCGTAACCAATTTAACCTCGAACATCTAGTGTTGAGACGTCGAGCCGCAGATCTGTACTTTCTATATAACCTTCTGAATGGGACATTGGACTGCCCTGAGCTCTTAAGTCTGATAAATTTCAATGTCCCTGGTCGAATAACAAGGAATACTCCATTGTTTCGATGTTCGTTGAGTAACAACAATTATAATGCAAATTTTTTTATGAATAGAGTGTTACATCTTGTCAGTACGTTGGGAAATGATATCGATTTCTTTGAGGGTTCTTTGAATAGGTTCAAATCTAAAGTCAAAAATTTGTTGAGGACGTCGATTCAGTATTGAATCAGGACATTAATGATTATGGAGTTGCTGAACTTTAATTGTATTCTCTTGGTGGTGTATGTTTCACATTTTTTTTCAATTGTATTTTTGTTAGGGATACTACACGATGTATTTGTGAAATTATTTGATGATTTCTGTAAATTTGTTTTCATCCTTGTACTAATAGGGGGTTACCCGTTAATCCATATATTGTAATATGTGTTTCAATAAATAAATAAATAAATAAATAAATAAATATTTATATTTCGAGCGAGTGTCTTCAAGAACCATTATATTCGCAATAAAAAGGGGGTTCTTTTCATGCAAGGTTGGATGATAAACTTCGTAGGCACACTTCTCTCTACTGGTATTTACCGCAGCTTGTCTGGCACAGTGCCCAGGGAGCTGAAACCAGAACTTATTCGATATTCAAAATCATCTGGGCATTAAATTATTATATTAGGTACTCCAAACAGGGCTCGAACAAATTCGCAGCAGGCTAATCACCATAATTTATTCAGATAGCGAGAGAGACCGAAAAACTTCGCTTTGTCTTCATGCATTCGGCTATGGAATTTTGGCGAAATGTAGGATATGATATTCGAAAAAACTTTCACCCTCTCCTATTGAGAAGAGTTCGCATCATTCAAGGGTTTCGTAGCCAATTACGGAATCCTTATACTTTCCTCTCATCCTTCTGTTATTATGCCCTAGTGGTTTATTCACACAAAAGGCATTATGAACACTAAAAAAAGCATATTTCTCAACACATGCGCGTTTTTATATAGAAAATATAAAAGCACGAATAAAGATTGCTGCTTATGTCTTCACAATTTAACCATTTAACCTTGTGGATTTTATTCTTGATCCTCAAGGCTGCAAAAATATAAAATATAATTATGGTGGTGAGTGTAATAATATTAATATAATGAAAATCTGTTTATTACACAATGAGACTTGAAGTTTCTCAATATTGATGAGTACTTTTTACAGTCAATGTATTTTTGGATGAGTCGAGTAAAATGACATAAACTAACTTTTTTTAATTGTCACATTCTGTATTTCGAGAATAATGCCATTTTTTAAAACAGATTCACCTCTTTTACGCTCGGATGGATCCCAATTTTCACGAGGCGAAAATTATGCAGCTATATCAATGCAATTCGACGTTTCAAAACCACACGGAAGCTGAACAAACCAATAATTTGTTGCCATTAAAAACCAACAATTAGGTATTTCAGTAACGTAGTCTTATTTCGCATTCGATAAGCGAGAATTGAAATTGGAACGTTTCCTCGTGCACACCGTTATAATTTTATTTCATTGAGCCTAGACCTGAATTGTTGTTTTCAAGGATGTTGTCCTCATATATTTTTTAATGAAACACTATTCTTGAGACTATCTTCTAGAGAAATGGATAAAAAGCTTTTTATGAGTGTGGAAATAATAGTAGTTTTCAAGACGTGAACTTCGGAATTAACATTTGTTCAAACCACATTACACAGGATAGATTTGTTCGACATGAGAAGAAATCAATATAGGTTTAAAAAGAGGTCAACGATTTTTCATTATGAGTTTGTTTCGAGAAAAACACTCCTATATGGAGGTGGCAACGATCCTCAACACAATCTTTCGAATACCCCCAAAGGAAGAAATGCAGCAGTGGTAAATCTGGAGACATTAAATGAATTATTAATTATTATAGAAACTAAAATCAAGATAGCACAAAAAATCGTAGCCCACTGCAATTTTTATAATTTGAAATTTCAGTTGTCGTTTTATCCATTGAAATCCAAAATACATTAAAATAGTTATTTATGATATGAGTGTTGAAAGTGACATTTTATTTTGTGAGTGGAAAAGTTTCACGAACAAAATAAAATCACTGTTAACACATATACCAAACAATGTGTTTTGTACAACTGCCCTATTTGATAATGAAATGGGCGAATTTGCAATGACAATAATCTTTAAAATGCATTTTAATATTCAGCAGTAGGAGGATTTTGCATATAACAATTTCCTGGCAAGGTGTAAATTCAAAAATGTAGAATGGAACTTAAGTGGAACTGTTTTCCTGGCATACTTAGAAGAAAAATCAATAATATGGAGTTCATCAACTTTGTGGAGCAAATTTTCAATGATAAAGTCAAGCGCCCTTGTTAAAATTGGTGTTAGTAAATATTTTAAGGTAATAGCATATTTAAAACGGAAAAGTGAAGGATATCGTCCCAAAAAATCGAAAATTCTCACTCGTGAACAAGTTGAAAAGTTTATAAAGTAGGCACCATATGAGAGATACTTGATGGTTGAGATTGCAACTATTTTCGGATTATTTGGAGTCTCTCGGCGTGAAGAATTGTGTTATTTATCAGTGGAAGACATCGAAATAACAAATATAACAAATGAATCATTGGTTACACAACTTCCAAATACAAAAATGAAAGTCAGTCGTTCTTTCAGTATTATTGGGAAGTATGCAGACTATTTTCTTAAGTACTTTGCACTGCGCCCTTCCATCATCAAACATTGTCGATTTTCCTGAAATACATGGAAAATAACTGCACTGCCAATCCAGTTGGTATTAATACATTTGGGAAAATTTCATCTATTGTTGCCGAGTTTCTCAAACTGTCAGAACCAAAGCAATATACAGGACACTGTTTTCGAAGATCCTCCGCTTCATTGCCAGAAAAATCAGGAACAAATATTACGGATATAAAAAAATATGGTGGATGGAAGTCTACGACGGTCGCCGAGGAGTATGTTGATCATTTCATTGCATATAGAAATAGAAAATATAGAAATTTTCCCAACTTCAACAGATTTTGGATCATCATCCAATATTGTACTTCTGGTTTTTACAAGTACTGAGTGCTGAGGATTCTAATAATGTGTTGCGAAGCTCCCTAATGTTACAGGGCATTAATGTTAGTAATTGTTCTAGTTTGACGATTAATTTTAATTATCGTAATGATTTTTGAATATTGATAATGAAAATTTGTAATTGCTGAATTTTTCTCATCTCATTTAATCATAAGAAAATGGAGTGCTAAAAATATTTTTGACACGCTTCCACGTAAACAATCAATTTTAACATTGTGTGCTGTCATTAGAAGTGTCACTTTTGATGGCAGTTGTACAAAAAAATAATATTGAGTAGGACCTGAAAAATATACAAGGTGCTATTTCAAATAGAAAAGTTAGCGTTGTTTTTTTCAAATGAAGGTTTCTTGAAGAAAATGAAATTTTCATCCTCCCAAATGGCTGAGATAATCTATTGGAACAGGTATACTGAGACACGGGGTATTTTTTGAAATTTAATGAGAGAGGAGGGGGCAACAAAATGAGTGAAAATGATAAACCTCTGCGTGAAGTTTATAACTTTTTTTCTGTGCAAATTCAAATGCCCACCTCGATGTTAACCATCAACGAATAGCGACTCTGGAAACTCCGGACGAAAGAATGGAAACAATTCAAAAATTCCACCCCCATTTGGAAACTATGAAGAAATTAATTTCCATCCTCCTCAATGAGAGTTCAAACAAAAGCACTCCGAAAAATTCAACCAGACTGCTTCTGATTAAATAAAGAAGCAACTTCATTCGGTTCGGATAACTTAACCGAATCGCCGCCCTTGTACGAGCCTCGGGCGAAAAAAAATCGCAAAGGAAACGCGATGAGAAAGAGCGGATCCTCATTTGTACCGCGGTCACGTTTTAAATTAACAAATATAAAAATATAAATCAAGAGGGTAAATATGGCCTCGCACCTCGTTGCGACTCTCTCGCTCAGCAACCCCTCCCTTAATGGGGTTGGGGAGAACAACGATATTTCCCGCTCTTGAACAACTCCGCCGACCCATTTTCATTTCACACATGATTTTATCTTCCGAGGGGATGCCATTTGTTAGCGAGGGGTGGCAGAATTATTTCCCGTCATTAATTCGAAATTTCCATATAGAATTTCAATATGTTTACTGGCACGGGGAAAAATCGAAACCGCGACTGGGAGTGAGTGATTCGCGCGTCGTTTGAATTTCATCGGGAAAATCGGAGTTTCATAATGGGCGCTTTGATGACAAGGCGACGGGAATTTGAGCAGGGTTTCCGGAGGATTCTATTAATGTCATCCGGAAGTGAATAGCGGTATTAGTTTCACTTTGTTGTGCCACTAGGGGTAGAATATCCGGATATTTTTTAAATGTCACGAATATTCATTAGCATTAGCCGATATCTTCGAAAAGGTTTCTTACCTCTTGAGTGAGATCACAGTATAGAAACCAACCAGTAAGTGCACTCCGTGGATTTCTTTACACCATTTCGGACTCGCGCATACCTCAGTGAGTCTAACCTCAAATTCATTTTTGAACAAGGGCAAATAATTCAAACGACGAATTCATTGCATTACGTAGTTGAATTTTCTCGTTGAACATTGGGACGATCACACTAAATATAAACCTTTTGCCTTTTTCATTTCATAATATAGAACTGCGATTTCTGAAGGAATTAGAAGGAAGAATTCATTGAATAAGAAAATAGCAATTTTCAATTGCCGCAAAATGAATATTATCATGTAAAGCATTTATCACAATTATAATAATAAAAATAATTTATTAATCCTTTTAGACATAACAATGTATGTATAGGACAAGTCATAAATGCAAAATAATTCAGACAATTTCTAAATTATCATTATAGTACTCACAATTAGTTATGATTGTTATCAAATATGAACGTTCATGACAAAAGAATTCTGTTTTTTTTTTGTAAAAATTGTGCTATGATTTCCTGGAGGATATTATGATGATTATTACATTATTACTTGTTTGTGACGAAATTATAATGAATATTATGCCATTGGTATATGAATTTTAAATGTCAGTGTTAAAAAAAGTTACTTCGACACAAAGCTTCCCATCTAAAAATCATTAGAGAAAAGAATGAAAATGAATGAAGCAAAAATTATTTATATATATATATATATATATATATATATATATTCTTATATTAAATCTTATTTCATATTTATAATCTTTGGAATGAAGCACTTTGCAAAATTGACACTTCGAATATTTCAAATTGCCGTTAAACTGAATGCATATCCTATCAACTTTCTAGTGCGCACCGAGGTATGCACGAAATCTCGTTGGAGTAAAAATTTCAGTTCATTTTATCGAGAGTGCACCTACTGTTTGGTTTCTATACTGTGGTGAGATCTACGACCAAAACAACTTACTCTTCAAGAGAGGTCTACACCGTTTCAGCAATCAGTTCAAGAAGCGAGGAGATATCTAACCAATTCACGAGTAGTTTTCATTATTATTCAAATTTTAAAGATTGTCAAGTCGGAAAGCCAATAATTATTCTTTTTTGCGTTGACTTGAAAACGTATTTAACTTTTTTTAATGGACAATAGTCTCATTAAGGGAACGAAACCGTTGTGCAACTCTGCAACTGTTTCGGATTCGTTCAGTGCACATGCGCCTCAAACTCGACACATTCTGGAGCGGTCGGCATTTTTTGGAGCGCTTTCAATTTGTGTTTTTGCTAGTCGTAGATGATCCGAAACCGAATCGACTTCCACGTAGCTGATAATAGAATAAAACCTATTTTATAATTAATTTCGTATATTAGAAAATATATTTAAAATAGGTCGTCTAAAAAAATCATGGACAGAATATTATCGATATTTAAAAAAAAAATGATTTTTTCATGAAATTTGTAATATCAAGATAATAAAAGAATTTCATACTGGACTTGGAGTAATAATAATAATAGTTTATTGATCCTTTCAGACAGTGAAGTGCATAGGATAGGTCAAAATAAACAATTCATTAATCAATGATAAGTAACGAACAATCATCACAAAATTCTACAGTAGAATAATAACACTTATTAATCAACATAATTTTGAGGTATGAAAAAAGTAGAATGTGCAGACGTAGGGAATATTCACCACGGTGAACTACTTAGTTGCCAGGTATAAACAGTTATTTCGATACCAGGTACCAGGATAATAGCAAAAAATTCATATCAGCATAAGCGTTGTTTTATTATGAACACTTTGATATAGGTTTGTCTGCAAGAAATTTGGTCCTTATATAGGTTTTCGAATTTTAAAGATTGAAATTTTGACGCGTGTGGAAAAGTACCGAACATCGCAGTTGTGTCCGATGATACCCTGAATATGAGACAGTGCATTGCTTGGTACGTACACTTCAGTAAAATCGAATACTGCTTGAGTTACTTCAGTTTCATGCTTCAAGATATTTAAATTACTCATTTTTTCACGAAGAGCAAGCTTGAACGTACAATTTTCAAAAGTTTCATTAGTAAATTCACTAAAAGAATCGTTCGAGCCACACAAAAATTTTTTTAGCCATTTTTTATCACAACAATAAAGAATAACACGTGTATTCGATGCAATATAATATTATGATCCATTAACTACTCCAAAAAACTGCAGTGCGGCGTTTACATACCGAGCATGCGCACTAACTTACTTTTAGGGTTCCATAACCCTACATAACTACCTAACATTTTCGGTCTTTTGTTATCATACGGTATACATAAATCGGATCTCTCTGTCTCTCATTTCCACAAGGAATATGAATCTTTAAAATTTGCAAACCTCTATTAGTACCAAATTTCATGCACACAACCCAATATCAATATACTAATAAATATTTTTATCTATTATCAAATTAAGTGAAAATAACTGGTATCCACATACCTGTTTATACCTGGCAACCGAGTATACGTAAGTCCAGTATAAATTTTCCTATTATCTTGAGGATACAGAATTTTATGAAGAATCATTTTTTTTAAATAATTGAAAAGATTCTTTCCAGGATTTTTTTAGACAACCTGTTTTTGATATATTCTTTTAGATACGAAATTTACTATAAAAAAAGTTTTGTTCTATTATCAGCCAGTGAAGGTGGATTTAGGTTCGGATCTTACACTATCGGTAGCAGAAACTAAGCTAGTATAAACACCAGATAGATAGTTGCTTGAACTTCGGAGAGAAATGATTCGCTTTGTGTTTGAAGATGAGAATGATTTTTCTTTCTCTGCAAACTAACAATTAACAGGAAATAAAAAGGGGCTGACATCGAACACATTCAACAAGTACCTTTAAGTAGCGGTAGAGCTTTGTCCACTGAATGCGACAAATGACTGTGAGGTATTTCCTTGGAATTTTCAAATGAACATGAGACAAAAAGTCTCGTCAGTGCATCAAATTGACACCTGTAAAGTACCACTGCCTTATCCATGAAATTTGGTAGATAGGTACCACACTACGAGGAAAAATTAAAGATTAAAAACGAAATTAAAATTTTTAGGACAATTTTCAGCGGGCCTTAAATTCCAGCGAAATGGTCGTGCAAGAAATAACGGATTAAGAAATTGAAGCTCCAGGTTTGTTGGTTTTAGATTAGATCTTTGAAATTTTGTTGCGTCAGCAGTTTTTGAGTAATATCAGAAAAACCAACAACAACAAAATTTTCAAATGTTTTTAAGTTTAGTTTTTTGGTCTCGAAGTTACGGCTTGTTGAAAATTGACCAAAAAATTTCGATTTAATTTTGATCCTTTAAGTTTTTCCCGTAGTGTATATAGTAACTATCATTTCCTCCGACATAAACCTAAATGTCAAATGACACTTCAAGTAATGCATTGTTGAAAAAGTTTTTCAATTCTATACACAAATTCAAACTAGAATGACTCTGATATTGATGAAATCACAGATATCGTGAAATTTTACACAATCCACATGTTATAATGAATTTTTCCCCGAAGAATGCAGAAAATATATACCTTCCGCTGCATTTCATCCCAAGATCACTTCAGTTTTCAATCGAAATTCCAGTGTCAGATGACAAGTCAAGTAGATTAAACGTCGGTTAATGATTGTGTACAATTCTAACAGTTGTTCACAGTTGTTTAACTTACTTACCGCCTGCGAATGATCCCTATCAACAACTGTGCAAGCAAGGGAGGGTGAACGCGTAGGGGTGTTTTATGTTTTCGAGTATGTGCGTTTAGTCTTTTCTCCCCAAGGTTTAAACGGTTTTAATGATGCCGATGATTCAGATTAGATATTTTCTACGAGACACAAATCGATAGCTTTGCGTTGATGAAGAGTAGTATATTATAGATGGGGAAAATTTTGCCAGTTGAACATTAATTTAAATTTGTTCCGGAAACTGGAAGAGAAAACCCTAAAAAAGTTTCAGGAAAATGCAGAATCCTCACATAATAAAATTCAAATGATGTCGCCACATTTTTTTCCCATTCCAGAGGATTCGATAGGCAAAAGAAGTCAAATGTAGCAACATTCAGTACCCTTTTCAATTTTAATGAATTATTTTAATTCCTGCTAGAAGGTTCACTTTTTGTAATCTTACAAGCAAGCTTTCAGGATATTCGCTCGAAAATCAAGACGAAGTGTTCTCGCATTTTTTTATTTCCTTCTGGAGCAGAGGTATTCGATGAGATGCATTTGACACACTTCTAGAGACGCACGAGGAATAGTATAGCATTATTTAATAAGTTCAGAAGAACATTAATTGACTAACTTCGTGAAGTATATAATCAAGAAGCAGCACTACCTGGGAATACACCGTAATCCCGTACTAAATAACAGGACTGCACTGCCGTCGATTCTAATCTGGAATTATATCAAATGAACACAGGCATACCTACTCCAGAATACAACGTTGACGTAGTTCTAGGTGATCGATTCATTTCGCTGTATTCATCTCTGCCTCTTATACGTAAATGGATGAAGTTATTTGTTGAATGAGGCAGATTACGAATCTGTATATTTATCTGTGCATTCAACATTGAATATTATATAACATTCGGAAAATTCATAGGATGAAACAGTTTGAAACCTAAACGAGAATTATATATTTTTTTAACTGCGCTACAACACAATTTGATTCGATATGTTTAGTCTTGATTTTTGTAACCTTGCCCAGCATCAAGTCGATCATACATATTTTGCAACATGGAAACACAATTTATGTATATTTTAAAGTTCTCAGCAAATCTTGCAACTCTGGAAGAAGGAGTTGTGATGTAAAATCCACTCACTCATATAAAATCACTCGATTAGCCTTAGAATTTTGAAACATTCCACCTCCTATCGAACGAAAATGGCACGCTTGTTAAAATATTCAAATCAGCATTACGTTGTCCATTCTACATAAAGTTCTTAGCAATTGCGTATTTCTCAAAATGTGAATTGAGATACTCCGGAAAACGAATGAATTCGAGATGAAATGATGAATGAACACAATTAACATTTAAATGAATTGATTGAAGGATTTCCTCATCTAGTTATTCACATGAAAAGTACAAAGATCAGAGTTCAAATATATTCATTTTTGCCATGAAAGAAAATTTGTGAGCTAACGTTATGTGCGCCACCGAAATTCTTTTAGTTACAGTATTTTATGCCGATGCCAAAAAAATAAAGTAACTTGTCATTAATTGTTGTACTAAGAATTATTAAGGAAAATCATCATTGATACATCAAATGAAAGGTAATATGATTACCTAATCAACCATTTGAATTTTCAAGCTATTGCATAGCTTTAATCTCAGGCTTCGAGCGCGGCGACCGAATGTAAAAATTCCGTAACTAAAAAACCTAACACAGCCGTGTATCGTCGGTTCAGTTCGGCAGACTTCGGCACGGTGTTTGGGTGCTTGCGATTAGACGGATGCGTGCAGCCACTCTAGCAGTGCAAAATAGAGTCGGCAATCTCGCTATTCCCATTGAAGTACGAACGGTAAATATTTCATTAACATCGGATAGAAAATGTATAGCCGACCGCAAACATTTTCCATTAACTTCAGCTCTTGCTCTAACTATACATAAGTCGCAAGGTGGAACTTTTGACGAAATAGTATATGAGCATAGTAAATCACATTCTCAGGAACTGGTCTATGTTGCACCCTCTCGGGTAACTAATATTGAAAAATTGTATATTACGACAAAAAATGATAATTCTGCATTTGAATTTTATCATAATCGAAGGCAAGCTGTATCGACTGCATCTTTGTTGCAAGAATTCAAAAGACTGTCTTTGAATAGTGTTCAGACGATAGCTCAAAGTGTCTTAGATTTTATTAGTAATAGAAATGGCATTTCAATAATGACTTTCAATTGCCAGAGTCACAAATACGATTTACAAGATTCAGTTACGAGACAAACCAATGTGTTACTTCTTACCGGAACATGCATGACTTGTGATAATCCGATTGAAATACCGAATTTCAATTGTATCGTTCAATTCAAACGAGATACTGTTCCAAAAGGTGGGGAGGCTATTTACCAAAATAGTAATAATGTTACTAACATTATGACTCCGAATATTGAAATAAATACTGAAGACGTTAGCGATGTTAATGTTAGACGCTCATTTGTTGGAGATATTTGTGCATGCTTATGCAAACTTAGAAATGGCCTACACATAGTCATGGTAGCAATTTACATTTCTCCGAATCCAAAATTGGACGAGGTAGAGCATTTTATTCATCGCACTTTACTGTAGTACACTGAAGAAGGGTCGAGAATACTTAGTACAAATGGTAATAAATTTCCACTTATCTTGGCTGGCGATTTCAACATTAACTTCGCTGCTAAAAAATCAGAGCGGTTGACAATTTTCTTTCGGAAAAATTGAATTTAAAAATGAATGATGATCCACAAGAATCCACAACAAAATATGGGACCACTATTGACGCGGTATTTTCCAGATATTTAGAAGACATTAAGTCTCGAACTAATGTTTGATATTTCAGTCACCATAAACCATGAACATTCCTAAATAACCTACATATATTGTAAGATAAATGAATATTTTAAATCAACAATATTATCTTCTTATTTTTGAATAGATGCTATGGTATAGCTTTACCGCGGCAGTCCTCGCTTGCCACATGTATTTTTTTTCCACTTAAGTCAATATTTTCCTGGATTTTGAACCTTCTGAAAAATTATTTCTGCGAGCTTTATTTCACTTTCCCGTTCTGCATAAAGCCAAGTGTCGAATCGAATCTATCGATTTGATATTTTCTGAATTATGAAGAAATTGACATCAGAGAGTCAAACCTCAGTAAATACAGGCCAAAGTGTGTGAACACCTACGAACCCTTTGAAGTGAGGTCAAAAAGCCGCCTTTGCTATCGAGTCGATTTTCGTTCCGGAACCTTATAAAACATCTTCAGAGAATTTACGGCCACTTCCGGTATATTTTCATTCGAAGTTGGAGCATTCCAGTTGCATATGTCGCGAGGAATTTCATCTAATCCCTTGACAGTCGGCAAACTTCACTGTCGCCATCACTTCTGACCAAGCAACTCTCTCTCTCTCTCTTGCCGATGCGTCCTAGTTACGCCGTGAGGGAAAGCGGATACAAGAATCGATATTGCAAGAATGGAGTCAGAAATCTAATCAGTGCCATAACTTCATTTAACTTTCAGCAGGTTTCAGACAGTTCATCGCAAATCGAAGTGGTCATCGACTACGATATCCAGTTACCTCGGCTTATATTCGAGGATGGAGGTGCTTTGTGTGGATTACGGGCCTCCATTAAGTGTTACGGGACGGTAGAAGAATTCGTAATTATGGGATATAGAGAAAACAAATGACGGACTTGGTATATGTTGATGGTCGATACATTCACGTTTGTTTTCTCTTCGAATTCCGAAGAAAATACGATAGCCGGGTGTCGTGTCTGGGAGGTAAGGTGGGTTCAGTTACAAAGGATGCTTTTCATGAACACGAGCGGCAGTTTCCAGCAATTCAATAAATATTTAGCCTTCCAAATGAAAATGGTACGATTGTCTTCTCTCGTGAGCAATTACCGATCTACTATTAAACTCGTCACTATATACAAATTCTTAGAGTTCAAGGCAGTTTGAAAATGTCTGATTTAATGCACAGCATATATTTTTTTACTCTTTTGGGATTTCAGATCAAAAATTTCTTTGTCAAAAATTAAAGAGGTCATCACTTGGAAACTCTCACATCTATCGGGCAACAACCTATATGTTGATTTCCTTAAATTCAATATT
Source organism: Hippodamia convergens (assembly GCA_038502775.1). Classification (NCBI taxonomy): domain Eukaryota; kingdom Metazoa; phylum Arthropoda; class Insecta; order Coleoptera; family Coccinellidae; genus Hippodamia; species Hippodamia convergens. The sequence continues at coordinate 36,016,458 of CM076614.1, forward strand.
AAAATTATTATTTCGATCATCTTCTTTAGTCAGCCCAGTAGGGAATGATGGAGATCTTTTAATCCTTGATTTATTTGTTGTTTCAATGTCCGCATGACCCCAGAGGAATTATTAATTTGTATACATTTCTATGAATTTCGAATTTTTCCCGCATTTTCAAAGGAAACACAGATAAGATTATCTACAATGCTTCGTAAACAACGTATAATACTAAAGTAAAAACACAACGCCGACCCTTTCATTGCAATAGGTCACGAATGGGAGCGTTTCGTCCAGGGACAGATTTGTTCATGTCTCGCAAAGTTTAGACAAGCCAAGACATGAAGGCGTATATCGCCCTACTTGCCTGTAGTCCAAAAATGTAATGGTTATAGCGTGCGTGAAAAACCAACCATGTCAATTCATAGCCGTACAGGACAATTTACAATGTTAACGAATTTCAACCGAGTATCTGCTTTGATGTATTATAAAATTCAATTGATACCTGAAATTAAACCATCCAAACCGAACAAGGTTTTACAGAACCCATAACTTGAAGTTATTTAAATATTTGATATTCAAACTAAAATTCCCTATTACTCCAGCATATAAGAGAACAATTCTCATACAGTTGACTCGAACAAAGAAAATGTTGCAAATGAGGAGCTCTCTTCTTCGTTGTAGTATCTTGATCCATTCTACCAATTTTTAATTACACAAGTCTCAACATAAACACAACTAAATTGAAACAATTTACGGTCCACTTGAAAAAAGAACCTGACTTGTGTAACTCCATTCTTATTGATGATATACAAATCGGGAAAACGGAATTGGAAACATCACAGTTTCTATAGTGAATTCGAACAGAGCCATATTCTAGTGGAACAGTGGCAGTATCAAAACCTCAGAGGGAAGTCATATCGAATAAATGGCTGGGCTGACAGATTCGGTTAGGTGGGGATGTAGAGAACAACGTATGGTAGGCGAAGTGTCGAATTCATGCAAATCTAATCAGTAACACTCCAAGCGCGGTATGGCGCGTTGTAAATGAATACAACAATTTTATTCCACTCTGACGCCAGAAATTTATTTGCCTCAATGAATGACACAAATAATTTCCTGTAGAAATTAGTATTAGTAATAAAATGTTCAAATATTCCACCTTGTTATGCCAAACAGTAGCCAAATCTATTATAAAGAGATAATCTCATATCTCTGAGAAGATAAGGTATACTTGCTAATTTGGCACAAAGTTGGAGAGCCGAACGTGAAGTTATCGGCCTACCTCCAAAGGCAAGAATGAAAGAAGTTATCGTCTCCGCAATAGATTGACCACCAAAATACCATTTTATGATTTGAATTTTCTTTTTTACAGTAAACATTTTGATTTACACGAATCCAATTTATTTTCAAACCGTCTAGCTATCACATCTGACGTTCGGAGACTTGCCATTCCAACAGTCCAGTCCCTTATTTGTTATCGAATTGCAATAAGATTTCGATTCTTCTACTGCCCCACTAAACTTGAAGGGTATTCAAATTTAACATTCATATTCCTATGTTTCCATAAGGATTTTCTTTATCTATACAGGGTGGCCATTTGAAAACGAAACAGACGAGATTACAGACGAAATAAATTTTTTCGATAGTAATGCTCGGACAGGTCGATTTCTGTTTCGAGGGGGACAACTTAAGATGTAGGTTTTTTCATTTTATGCATTAGTTCTCGAAATACAGGGTAGCCATTTGAAAACGAAACAGACGAGATTACAGACAAAATAAATTTTTTCGATAGAAATGCTCGGACAGGTCGATTTCTGTTTCGAGGGGGACAACTTAAGATGTAGGTTACGGACGCATAGCGCTTCAACCCTTGCTACTACAACCCTCACCCCCAATTTTTGAATAGGGAAGATGGGGTGAGTGATACCTAATTTGAAAGGTTTTTCACAAAAAAACACTACAAGTGCCATGAAAACACCATTTCATTTTCAAATGCTTAGTCAAGAATATTTCGAGAACTAATACATAAAATGGAAAAACAATTACTGTGCTGAAATCAGTATAAAAATACCTTTCAAATGAGGTATCACTCACCCCATCTTCCCTATTCAAAACTTGGGGGTGAGGGTTGTAGTAGCAAGGGTTGAAGCGCTATGCGTCCGTAACCTACATCTTAAGTTGTCCCCCTCGAAACAGAAATCGACTTGTTCGAGCATTTCTATCGAAAAAATTTATTTCGTCTGTAATCTCGTCTGTTTCGTTTTCGAATGGCCACCCTGTATACTAACTTACCAAGCAACTGAAACACCAGATGGAGTTGTTTCCATTTTAATTTTTTTTTGGAAAATATAGATAGTATAGCACAGAGTATATGATTGAAATTTAGAGAAAAAAATTGTGAAGATTTTTTCTTGTAAACATTTTTTGTTAGTTGAATATTGTAGTCGTTTTTTGCAACAAACCACCTGTTGATTCAAAGTCAATGTTTAGTTTTTGTTGAAATGCCTACAGCACTTGTACAAATACGTGAATTTGAAAAAAGTCGAATTATTGGTCTACGGGAGCATTTCGAGAAATTGCTAACCGTACGAACAGAAAGCCGACTACTGTTATGAGATGTTTTCAAGATTGGTTTGATAATCCCCATTATTAACAAATTTAATACAAAAAATTGTAAACCCTCCGTTTTTTTCTCTAAATTTTGATCATTTCCTTCTTGCTCTACTTTCTATGTTTTACCAAATGAAATTTAAAATTTGGACAGCTTCTTCTGGGTGTTGAAGTTTTTTTGTCAGTTGGTATATTTCCAACATAATTTCGGTATTTCACAGCCGACTTTGATGACAATAAAATTCTTAAACGGGCAATAGTTAAGGACTTTGGGTGAACAATTACTTGAGCACCTATTCAATTCGTTTTTACTTTGATGCAACATGTAACGAGTTCTTCAAGCCTACCTAGTTATTCACAGGTGAAGCCTGGTAAAAAATACCACTTATTACAACCGCGTTACGTGTTTACATGCACCTGACACTTCATCGTGAAGGCAGCGTGTTCCAATCCAATGTGATATTTCCAAATGGGGGCCTCGTCTGAGAATTCCGGCGCAGATTCGATCGACGGACATTCTCCGGTTTTGTAACAGCCACTTGTTCAAGGGTGAAAGTCATCTGGAGAAAGTTTTGGAAGGACGTTGGAGTCGCCGAGAATCCGCTAATCCGGCCGAGTAATTATATCATTTCGCCGCCGTAAAAACGCCGAAGAAAGGCGAAAATGGCGGTTGATCTCGATTAATTGATCATTAGCCCGGATTGCGGTATATTCGATCGGTTCAATTTTGTACTTGATGAGCTTAGAGACATGTAAACGAAATTCCTGAAAATTTCAGATTCTGGATACGGAATTTCCGGATTTCCTGGGAGGCAGTGCATTTTTTTCGCGCTTCTTTTCCAGTATGTTTGAATCTTTTAATCTGTACTCTTAGGGATGAAAAAAATTTCTGGATGGATGTTTAATATATGTTCTTTATTTTATATATTATTTATTCTATTTGATCTCGTCGTAGTTTCAAGGTTCATGTAACTAAACATGGAAAGCTGCATGCATAGGTGTACAGAGACCTTCATATGGATTATTTTAAAAAACAATAAAGCGACGTTCGATGAATATTTGTTTTTGTTCTCTCAATCCGAAATTTAAAAAGCAACCCACATACTGTATTACTCAATGATGAAGTATAAGTACTCACGTTTAAATAATCTCTATGGCGGCGATGTCCGATGCCTGAAAAAAGAAAACTGTCAGTTTGAAATCCAGTAATGGTGATAGAATAAAATATATAATAAATTCAGTATATTACAAAATATTATAAAAATAGGTTTGCTAAAAAAATCCTGGACAAAATATTTTCAATTTTCTTTTGAAAAATGATATTTTGATTTTTTATTCTATGAAATTCATTATAAAATGGATTCATTTTATCATCTGCTTGGTGAAGGTCGACTTAGGTTGGAATCTTAGACTATAACTGTTTCAGGATTTTTTTGGGCGTATGCTTTTTATCATAGGACATGACGGATACCTATATGTTCTTATATGTACCTAATTTATCAATGCGGCATTTATCTACACTGCTCTTGCAACAAAACTCCCTATCTACTCTGGTTGTAGCGTTGTTTTATGTCTTATGTAATTTTGAATTTATATTTGTTTCATTATGCCTCTGACCTGTGTAAACAATTTATGTAATTGTAAAAAACACCAATAAACTCTCTCTCTCTCTCTCTATAGGCTAGGGTCTTAGTGCCATCGATGTTTTTGAATAAAGGTACATCTGGGTTTTTTTATGATACTACATAAAATATCAAATCTATTCACCCTTACTTTTTCATACCTTTCTTTAACGGGTTTTGAGCTATTAATTACTTTTCGAAATTTTAGATCAAATTGGCGTGTTACGAAAATGACTCTAGTTCGCTCAATATTTGAGATTTGAGTCAGAAATTAAGTAAGTCATTAGATATTGATCTGATCTATGTCACTGATTCTGAGTTATAGGTGTCAGTTATACAGGATGCACCAAAAAAAATCATCCTTTGCCAAGTTACAAAATCGTAAAAAAGTATGTTTTTTCAAATTAAACACCTCTTAAATTTTTTCCAATTTTTAGAATCAGTACAACACGCTCTACAATTTTTCTATTCACGTTCCTATACTTATCTCAACTGGATTTCGAGTCACATGCGTTTATTAGATTTCAATTTGATTCACTAAGCGTTGATTTTTTGTATTGTTATTTTCTCTATGTTCTTCATAGATCGATATCAATGAATCAGTTCAAAATAAACAGTTTTTGCTTAATAGGTTTTTTTGTTTCGAGGTTTTGGCTATAAATAATGGCTCAAGAAAGTTATATACATAAAGCTTTTTTGGCGAATGAACTTTATTTTGTTCTCGTAATTTTGATCCAAATGTTAAGAAATTTCTCCTCAATCTTGAAAACTTTTTTCGATTCATTCGAATTAATTGTGGATACATTTCATTGAATTTTCGACATGTTCTCTAGACAACTTTGTCACATTCGCCAAAAATTTCAAATAAATTCATTAAAGCTTCATGTATGTATATATTTCTGGAGCCATGTTTTATGGAAAAACCTCGAAACAAAATACCTCTTAGGCAATAATTGTTTATTTCGACATTTATAAACTGAACTGATTTATTGATTTATGAACGACATAAAGAGAATAACAATACAAAAGAAATTGACGCTTATTGAATCAATCTGAAATCTAATAAACGCATAGAACTCGGAATACAGTTGAGATAGGTATAGGGACGTGAATGGAAAATTTGTAGTGTGTTGTACTGATTCCAAAAATTGAAAATTACATTAGAGATAGGTATAAAAAAGTGAGAGTCAATAGATTTAATAATTCATGGAGTATCAAAAAAAAAAAAAAAATAGAAATGCCGGATGTCCCATTTAAAATAACCAAGTTATTGTCAAATTGTCGTACATCTGGCAACACTGGAAATGTTTGAATTTTAAAAATGTTCCTTACATGGCCAAATATCGATCCACAAAATTTGAACTCTTTACCATCAATAGTTTTCATAATAATCTAATAGGCCACTCACCTTGGGACACCCGATATATGAAGAATCTATGACCGTGTAATATCTACCTATGATCATAGATGAATCATCTTCATATATATATGACTCATATATATATGATAATGTAGAAGAATCTTAGGTATCGCAAAGAGTGCGCATCAGTTCGAAAACGATCCCAGGAATGTTCTGAAAACTGTAACCCGAATAAACCTAAAGTAACCCCAACAAATTCCGAACCAATCCGACTCGATCGAGATCCCGGGTTGTTTTCCATTATTCCAGTCCGGTGAGAACGACCCCGAACGGCAAAAATATTCGACCGATAAATCCGTTACGTAATTGGCCGTCTCAAAAACTTAATTATTGTAAAAGTTTCTACTATCCTTACTGCGGGAGAAGAAAACGAGCGAATCTACTGAATAAAATAAGCGTGTTCTGCACCGGCAAAACAAATTAAACGCCGTAATCGTAAAGCAGACGATGGAGTCGTGCGAAATGGATCGAAATAGCCCTCGAGAATGCTTTGATGTTGCCACCATGACGCGAAATGGGAATTTTCTGATATTGAAAGTTCGAAGGAAGGAAAGTATGTTATTAGATGTGCTCGCTGCCTAAGGAAACTTTTATTTGTGTTCTCGGGGTGTATAATGGATCGGGTGTACCTTATCGACCTCACTCATAGCTTCGAGATTGGAACTTGAGGTCGCAGAAGTTACTCGGAATTGGAATTTCAAACATAATATAAAGAGTATCTCAGAACCGTTTATTATTCGAATCATCCGCTATCTTTCAGGAAAACTAGGAGAAATCTGAAGGTTCAGAATTCATAGTCAACATGAAATTGGGGTCTAGCATTCGATGAAAAATTGCAGCTGATTGACAGTATTCACGGAATTTGAAGACTGACGTGAAATCAACAACATTCAACATCTCAAATTTGAAATGACAAAAATTCTGTTTTTCTTACTGCCAGTTGCACGTCGATTAAAATGATTGATTGATTTAAATTTAAAAAACGTGTCCATGGCCATGATCAATGGAATATTCTGTTTAATGGACTATTAAAATTTTAATAAATTATTAAATTTCGATGGACGTTCCTGAGAGAGAAATTATGCGAGTTTTTTCTTGCATTTTTCGAACAATTTTATTATTAGGCAGCAGTATCGCCTTTCTGATATTTGGGATATTGATTGATTTTTTTATTATCAACCAATTTCACCCTAATTTTTTTACCATGACAGTTTTTACTTAGAATATTGAATAATCGATGTAACCACTTTTCGTATTTTTCCGCAATATGATATTTAATCTAGATCATCAAATCGTAAGTTAGACAATGGAAAACAACCTAATTTTCTTGATTGAAACAAAACACGTTTTTCACCGAAAAAAACAATGAATTTTTTCCTCCATATAGGACAATTCAAATTGAGTTTTTTATCCTTCTTGATCATGAATTTTGCATGAATTATCTTACCTTTTTAGTTTTTTCTATTGAGATATCCTGAAATCGGATAGTTAAAGCATTTTTTACAGGAATGTGAAAAAATAGTGCTCGTCTTGCCACTTTTGTGGAAATTGTAGATACTAATTCAACCCGTCAAATTTTAGAGGGAATAAAACTGTTTAGACCCTTTCGGAATGTTTGATTTATCTCATACATTTTGAAAGGTTGCCGAAACTGTGAAAGATTTCGGAGGGTTTTATATAATAACATTATTATTATATAAAACTTCTTCGAATTCTCAACCCTAACTAAAATATAACCCTCAATAGAATGGATAGATATCACAGTTTTGAATTCTTATCTACCATGTTATGTTAGAGGATATTTCAAATTGAAAATTAGCTTCAAAATTTTCGCAGGAAATAATTGAATATAAAAAAAATTTGAGTATGTTTTTGTAACCCCACCTTGCCCATATATTCACAAAAAACACCTGCTTTAAATTATTTCATAAATTTATTACAGCTGAGTTTTTGACTGATATTTGAATTACTACTTGTGTCTAAACGGTAAATTATTTTGGTTGTGTAGATGAAAATATTGGAAACAGAAAAGTTGAACCTTTTTTTCGAGGGTTATGGGAAGTTTTATTTCTATATTATTATATATGGACTAGATTATTCATTATTTCGATTTGTGAGGTTGTAATTGAACGAGTTGGTTTTCAACAGTTTGTATTTGTAAACGTTTCCTTCTTCAGTATAATTGTAAAATAAATATAAATAAAATTGCATCTTGTCTAAACTGAGTGTAAAATCGAGTAGGAATATATGCGCTCATTATGGTTATTCAATGATAATATTATTAATGAATAGGGAACCCAAGTTGTTGACAGTGTATTTCGCTGTGATCTTCGTACTTCTATATGGCATAAACAATGAGAAGACAGCTTATTTGATATATTATCCCAGCGTTCCTGAAACCCCTTAATTTCTCGGCAAATTGCATTCAAGAGGAGTTCTTCTAGCGGGATAATAGTTTATTAATCTTGTGAAAATTTAATTAACAATTTTTCGCCACATTCAGCTTTGTTACGAAGTGCAACAGATTCCGAGGACGTTTATTACACGTTTCATTTTATTTATAACCCGTTGAAAGGAGGAATCCGCTCGCATTAAGGTTATTTTTTGTTCGAGGTGCATTCGCTTCTATTCGTTCGAGAGTTGTTGCTTATTTTCGGCGGAGGTTGGTTATTTTTAGATGGAAAATCATTAACCTGTTTGTTTTCTTATAGATATTTTTCAGATCATCAATACGCCCAACCCACGAAAAACTGTTTATAATTGTATGATAATTCTCACCTTAAATTTATTTGTTTGGAAATAGAAATGTATGAAATTCCTTTGGAAATGTATGGAAAAATTTGGAAATGTTTGGAAATAAACATGTGCAATAGGACAATAAAGCAACAAGAAACTGACCTTAGAAATGACGAATTCAAAATATTGGAGTATTCAAATGCTTATAAATTTACCGTATCGAATCTAATATGCATAGTATCATAGAGCAAAAATCCAACTTCTGATTTTCTAAATTATAATGTGTACAGAAATAAAATATATGTTAGTCAAATTTCAATAATTTAATTGTAAATAAATGAAAATTAATATTTCAATTCAACATGTATTGTGCTCCAGGCTCTAGGTTGTCTTCTTAATAAATGTTTATATATTTTTCATTTTGTTTTTTATCATTGTTGATATATTTGAATGTTAATATAATAAATGGTCTGAACATATTCATTATTGATATATTTATCCCATATCAAGTTATAATAGTCGCTCTAGTATCTACTATCATGGCTTTTATTATCCAAATATTTCTCATCCTAGGCTTCACAAATACTTTGAGATCATATGTGCGGAAATGTTCAGAAGTTGCTGAAAAATTCACAAAAATTTAAATGTCGTACACAATGAAATTACCATATAGGTACTCGGTATTTCCTTCGAAATTGATTTGCATCAATTACATAAAATTTTCTTGACAAAATAGAAGTAGAGAAAAATGATCAAAAATAAACTATTTTAAGAAAGTATATCACTGACAGATGAGCCCACCTAGTTATACTAATACTTATATACAAGGTGTCCCAATACTAGTTAATGAAACGTCAACACCTTGATAGAGTAGATGAAATACTATCGAATGACACCAACATTAGTTTAGCGGAAATGTACCAATGTTTCCAAAACGAAAAGAATTTTATGAAAATTGCGGATTTTTTTCAATCACAGGGTCAGTGTGATTAAGGGCATCGATTTTAGCCCATCTTGATTCTAGATTATTGTATTATCACATCTTTAATTAAAATTATTCTAAGTGGTTGATCGAAAACCCAAGTAAATGTAAATTGAAAATTTTTTTTTTACAAAATTTTTATTGCTCAGAATAAACTTTTTCAAACTAGAGGTTGCTTATTCCGAGTAATAAAAATTATGTACATTATGTTCAAAATTAATGTAGATTTATTCAGGTTTTCAAGTAATTAATTTAATACTTTTAATTAGGGTTGATGAAACAATATTCTAGGATTGAAACCTCTATCTATCTATCCTTGATCACAAACTGTATTTCGTCTACTCTATCGTTGTGGGACGTTTGAGTCACTAGTTTTGAGACACCCTGTATACAAATTAGTGTGAGGTGAGGTTAGTTAAGGTTTAGAATGAAAAGCAAACGAAGTTACGACCAGCTAGATAATGTAATTATAAACTTAAGCTCCATTATTCTAACAGATGAGCAAAGAATTTTGTTCTCAAAATGTCTATTGATTCAAAGAGTACATATAATCAAATAACTCAACGTAGTTGAGGAATAATCGATAGTCACTCCAATTCATTTTAAATTTGAAACGTGCATCGTGTATAAACAGATCTATATAATTGCATTAATAAAGTAATGAACGACAACAAAAATCGTTAGGGGTCTGAATATTGCATGAGACTCGCCCGTTTGGTGAACTTCCTTCATTAAATCGTGGATTTATAGCGAAATGTGCAGGTAGCTAATTGAATATTGGCGGTAAATCGAAATGATCAATTTATTGTTCAACTATAACATTGGATCTAATTTCCCTAGTTATCGACATTCATTTCTGCTCGAAAACATGGTTAATTCGATATTACCAAAAATGAATATAATAAAATACTCGTACATTGTCCTGTTTTCAGATGTTCTCCACCCCAGCAGTTTATTATCGCTGTAAATAGATTATGCACACCTTATCATTATTCTGATAAGGGGGCCGTTGTTTCCTTATTTTATATCAGCACCACAAAATCTGTCATCCAAATAAATAAAATTGTGTATTGATGGAATTGAATATTGTCATCACATATTCTGAGCATCCAACAAATGAAAATCAAGAAAATATGGAAAAGTTCAAGCGATGGCATCATTCTTAGAACCAGGAAAATTGATTTTCCTGATGAGTGAAGAGCATTTATCATCACGTAATAAATAATTATCCATACTGAGTAGAATAAAAAAATAATACCCTTGATACTATCCAGTTGTGATGAATTTTTTACAGTGACGGATATTCACCCACTTTCCTCAATAACTTTCAATTCTGAAATCTTCTCCTGGCTTCGAAAAACGATGTGCAAAAGTTTCAGGCCAAATGATGTAGGTATTTTGACCTTTTACTCATAATTGATGTTCAGTGGTAGTTGAATTTATCACTGAATGAAAGCCGAAAAACCTTCACTACTTTTTTGGATTCTTCAATGACAGTACAATAAATTAATCAGAATTTACGGAACTCTAACAAACTATCTCAATTCTAAATTATAATATTCCAACAATGTGATGGAAATTATAGAATTCCGAGAGGAACTCCGAGATTAAAAAAAATTTCTCACAATCAATTTTGAGCTGTGGATGGGACAACAGATTAAAGTTATATTCACTTTTTCAGTACGAAAAGACACTATTGTTGACATCATTAATATCGTATTTTTCCGATTATATTTTCATTGTTGATATATTTTCATGCAGATAGCCTGTTTCTTATTTGATCACTTAAGCGATTTCCTTTATTATAATTTTATTATGGATTTTTCTGGGTATGTAGTAGTTCGATCTAGATGGAGCGTCTTTATATGTGAAGTTTTCATTGTCGGACAACATTCATTATTTTTAAATGTTTTTGGTTTTGTGAAAGTAATTTATACATTTGTAAGGTATTAAGAAATGTTTTGAAAAAATCGTCGACTACGCATCTTTTAATCTCTCATGATTTCATAACTTATCAGATATTCATGAAATTTCGAAAACAAAAATGATTTTTTGAAGAAAATTTGAATTTGAAAAATGTTTGTCTCTTGAATTTTTCTCGCAGCTTCAGTAGTTTGAGGAAATATTTGAAACATAAAATCACTTTTCACACGGTCTATACCGGAACCACAATCTGTGAATCGACATTTTCTATGACTATGTTTATGTTGTACTGATATTTCTGAAAATCGTGTCCGAATATTTTGATTTTGCCGAAAAATATATCCGTCGTAGCAAGGGTAAAGAATTCGACATATTTCATATAACTGATTCTATTTTTTGCAAAGGAATCGCATCTTTCCGTGTTGTTTTTTAACACACTATATACAGATAGACAGGGTGGATATTTTCAGAATTTATGGTTATTCTAATGACTTCTTCATGCAAATCAGAAATTAAGTAAGCTTCGATTGATTCTTAGCTTTATGAATATTCCGAATAGCAACCAAATCTCGTTTCAAGATTTAATAATATCAAGATGTACAAAACATGATCGCTTCTTCAGAAACTCTACAATTCATAACTTCCAAATCAAAGCACAACTTCTAAATGAAATCATCATAGCTCTTACCTCCAATTTCCAAAGACCCATTCAGTCCTTGGTTCCCCTTATAGTATATTTTCGATGAGTATTTATTATAGAAAAATATTGTGGCGTTTTCCATCAAAACTCACAAAAACACTTCGACCTCATTTTCGAGATTGCCAAGGAGAAACGAAAACAAGTGAACGTACACCTTGTAACTGACGTAGCAGCAGCACAGCACTAGGAAACTTTCACTACCTCGTGTCTACAAGAAACCTTGCAATAAACTGTATAATATCTCAACGCGAAGCGACCTCATAGCGTTATTCAGGTGAGAATACTATTGATGTAACCTTCATTTTCAATCCTGCACCATTTGCTAGCGTCATCGGCGAGTATGTACGTTATTGTTTGATCCGGAACTGGAACTGAGAACGCGAGCATAAACCCGGTTGGTTCAAGAAATCCGAACGGTATTACGGTACCGCGGCTCTTCATGACTACCGTAAAAATCGGATTCCCCCGTACGATTTAAGAATGTCAAATTTGCCGACACGGACCGATCTTGCTGACACAATCGATAACTTCACAATGAAGTAGGTAACCTGTGTAATGTAAGGAGGAACCATAGGCCAGTCAAAATCGACACACAAAAGCTCTAAATTAGAAAAACATGATGTATCTCTGAGTTTTCAACCATCGAAAAGTTTTCACACATCAGATACAATGAAATTTTTGAACTTGTTTCTTATTCTGTTCTATATCTCCTTATCAATCCATTTTTCGACCAAGACTATAACATACTGTTTCCAAGAACATAAAATTTGTGACAAAATGAGCCCAATTGGAGCTCCGTAGGTCAATTCATTGCCAAATTACGGAACTTTGAAAATGGGGCAGTTATTACATACATTTATTAAAAATCGTACATCAATATTGACATTATAGTAACCAAGACATCTTTGATTGTATATCATTTCTGAATTTTATCCTATATGGGTTTTTAAGATTTTAAAAGAACCAAGAGGCCTATAGCACACGCTCTGAGCTTATTTTCAAGCTAATTATATTCCCTACAATTTGTATTCCACAAGCTGCACTCGTAAGATCAATGGATTTGACGCAATCTCAGTCCAAAAAAAAGTAAAACTAATAATTCAACAACTGGCCTATTTTCAAAGTAATGTAATTCGGCAATTAATGGACCTACAGACATCAGGTTTAGCTTAGTTTGACACAAATTCAATGCTCTTGAAAATATTATATATTAGTTTTTGTCGAAAAATGGATGGATTCGGGGATATAGAGCAGAATCTGAAGCAATTCCAAAAATTTCGTGGTTTTTGGTGTGTAAAAATTTTTCCACAACTTTCTGAGAAATGCAAACTTGTGTATCCATTGCTTTACTGAATCTTAACAAAATATTACAAAATCAGAGACACATCATGCTTTTCCAATTTATTGTCGATTTTTACTGCCCTACCAATTAAATTCCTCTAAAATTCGGGAGAGCGCTTTAAATTTGTTGAATATCATACGAATTGTTGGGTAGATTTGGAGAAACCAATTTCTGAGTAATAATGCCAACTTAATGAAGTTTCATTCACTTCTCATTAAGATGAAGTGCTACACAACTTCTAGAAAACTGCTCTTACTAATCCATCATTATTTATTCTATTTTTTTTCATGTAGTTCTTTTTTATTGAAGTTGGAAGACGTCTTGGTGTACCTACCCGCACTGAATTTTTGGTTTAACTTCAAATTTCGTCTAGTTAATCAAGAGTAATTTCCTATAAATCCGAAAATTTCAAAATACACATATCGAAATGGTCACAGCATATGAAATGCTCAAAAAATCTCAAAAATCCGATCTTACGAGCTATGAAGCATGCGAAAGGGTATTATATGTCTTTCCAAAACGAGTGTCCAAAATGATTGAACCGTATATTTGAGACTTATGAGGGGACCTTAAAAAAAGTTTATATTTTCCAAAGAGTATATCGAGCGCGTTTTGCAAAAGATTATCAAACATAATATTCAATTTTTTGAAGAGGTAAGTCTTCACCCCAAATTGTAAAACTCAATCTTTTCCATGGTACACATAACATATCATTATTAATGAAGTGATTGAGTCAGGAAGAACTTATAAGGATAAAGAACGATAAGCAGATAATAATGATTATAATAAAAAACCCTTATGGCAGAATAAAAGCATTGTACAATATACTCGAATAGTCACAAGAGAAATAGACTTTTTCATACAGATTCATAAAAATACAGTTAGTTTTTATAAAAAATTGAAATATCATAGTGAGCTATTAGGTTTTTTTAGTTTGGCGTTATATATGAAGACTTTTTGTATTTGCGAAATAGAGAAAGAAGAAGACCCTGTATTAAATCACCTCTAGACAATATAATATGTTAAGTGAAAATTTGTCTGCTAATGAGTTGAAACATCAGACAATTATTGGTAAATGAGTCATATTTCCAGTGTTGTCACTTACCACAAACGATAATGCAAAAATTGTACAAGAAGTTACGTAGACCAAAAAAAGCAATTGTTGCGGACAAGTCAACATAAATAACATTATGGTGGAATTAATTGTAATGAAAAAGAGAAAAACATCGTTCACATTGATGAGGGACACCATCATCGGCACGAAATCGTTGAGGAAAACAATTGTTCAAAGAATATGTCTGATAATGAGCAGATGATTCAGATAAGACTCAATAACACAACAGATAAGCAAAATCTGAGTTTAATTTCTGATTATTTCTCAATATAGGAACAAACTAAGATGAATCAAACTTAAAATTATTACTTATTATTATTGAAAAAATATGTGTAGGTGTCAAATATTAATTATTCATACTTGGTTTGTTTCGGTCTGGTGTTTACTGCTTTGAATGACGTTTGCTTGATTAATTATTCTGATTACGAAAAGATGAATTTTCTCGCTTTAAACAACGTGTGAGTTTTGTTCGTGTCAGCGTTTAATACATCTGATTATTTTTACACCTGTGATAATTTTGAAAGGTGCTAAGTAATTTGAAGTGGAAATATCGATTACTTTTTATTGGGATTTCAATTGTATCAGAATTGATTTTTTTAGTTTGTTCGATTATAGGATTGTAGTTTCAGATATTTAGGAATATAAAGTTTAGACCTATATAGAGATTTACAATGAGTCCCTTGATAGTTCGGAAATACATTTGGACCTGGTAGGTGGCGTTGCAATCATGATCTAGGTTTCATCAAGATTTTTCGTGTTTCGAAATAAAATTTTCCTGTCTTTCTCTAGAATCTGGTTTCACATGAATCGTATTGATTATTGTTCTGGTAATATTAGCCACAGTTAACTGTTTGGTACACTGAATGTAGTAGCATTTAAGATGAAGTGTATCGAACATTACCATTTTTATTCAAGATAAAACTATTTGCGATGAAGTGAAATAAATACAACACTATCGTAAAGGGGATATTTTTTCCTTCTCTATTTTCACCATCTCATGAAGCCTCCCTACAAATTATGTGGCTTCCTTTCAATTAAACACAGAAGATTGTTATTTTTTCAGAGGTTTGCTTTAATCAATCGTCTTTCAGCTCCAATTAATTTTGTAATACAATTTCATAGAACTATCGAAGTCATATTCTGGCACTTTAGAAGTTCTTTCAGTCATTCTTAATATCCGTAGAGATATAATTAAAGCCTCGAATATGATTCTATATATCTTCTATTCGTTACATCATCAGCAGCAAAACCACACCGCCAATTGACAATAGAAGGCATCCCATTCAGTTGAAACATTCAATTAAAACCATGAATGGACTGTCTACTAATCAAGATTCCGTTCAATTCATCTACTACCAACGACTGATGTAAGTATTCCGAGGCTGAGACAAAGTTCCGAAAAGATCGAGCAGCATTCAAGTAAGGACGATTTCACAACTGGACAAAATCGAATCGAGGAAATCGAAGGACCTAGAACAATTTACAAATTGAAAATTGACGTGCATGTAGTGGTTCGATTGTTCGCGATCACTGAAGCATCGAAAAGTGCCATCGAGTAATCATCAGATCTCAATGAGCAGGAATTGTATGTTAGAGCTCATAACTATATCTTGAATGTGTAGGATCATTAAAAAACCCGTTTGATAATACTTTTTTATTATTGAAGTATGTGTGTTTAACCATTTTTATCGAAACTATTACGTGAAATAGAAGAATGAAGTGAATAAAAAAGGAATTTTTCATATGTAATACCACTAGGGATACACTTTGACAGCAAAAGCGGAAATGAGTCGAAAAGTAATACGATAATGTTCGAGAAATACAAGAATACCACAAGGTAATTTTACAAATATTTTTTTCCTTAGCCTATAATTTATTCCATTCAATTTTATGAAATCAGTTGTTGCCTTTTACACTATCCACCACAGGGTGGATAGGACGAAAATGGAAGGTTATAATGCTTTTCCAAACATTTTTGGGTTTTATATGCGCGCTGTAATGTCAGTTCTACACAGAGATCATAGCAATTTCGTATTTCTCATCAAATTAATTGAACTAGTTCTAAGAGATTTGGCAAACATAATGCAAATAAACTGATTGAAGGAAATTCTTATCAAGTTATTAGCCAATAGATTAGTGTTTCGATATGATTTATTTTTGATATGAAAAAAAAAAATAGAATTATTGACACATAATATCCTGATGAATGATTCGGTTGAAATTAATATTCTTTCATCTAGGAAACCAAATATGATATTTTTAACCGAAGATTTATATATTAAAAATTTGTCAAAGGAAAGTAACTTCTGCAACGTTTTTTTGTGCACGTTCTCTGATTATAACCCCCTCAGCTTTGCTTCGATAAGAATTTATACCATAAGCAATGTGCGATGAACTTAGAGATACTTATTTATTCATATAATTTTTAAGTGGTTCATTTTGTTACTTTTTTTTCATTATTTAATGCTTCATTTGATTTTGAAAGCTTATTATGATTAATTCGAAGATCTGTTTTTATAGGCATTCTATCATCTTCAAAAATGTAAAAAAGTAGTTATAGTGCCACAACTACTATAGTTGGACATGTTATTTTGCTGAAGTGAAAGATTGCAAGAATTTTTGTCGACGTCGAATTCCGTGCTGGCCTGAAATTTCCTTTCGAATAGTACTGGAGCATGCCCCTTAATTAACTGAATTTTTATTAAAATTGATGAAATATTTCAAATGGCACACCCTGTATATCATTGCACTCTTCTATTCATCATAGTAACACAATTATTTTGGTATCACTTTCTCATACTTATTTATCTGCAGCGGTTCCTGAGTAATTAAATGATTTCTTCTTTTTTTGTGAAAATCATAGCTTTGGTTAAAAATTCATAAGTTCATGACTATTAATCTTAGAAAGCTGAATTCTTATGCAGAATGCTGAGATTCTATGCATCATGCAGGTGTTACGAAATACGCTTTTTTTCATACCGGATCATCGAGACATACAAAAACGGTTGAAAGTGCATTTCTTCAAATAGGATACTCTCTATATTTTAAGAAATACTGAAACTATATCTAGATTGTGAGATTCTGCGTTGAACTGAAATTTTATAGTAGTGCACGTTTTATAGTTGCAAACTTCCTGAACTATAAATTTTCAGTTCAACGCAGAATCTTACAATCCAGGTATAAGAATTCGAAAGGAAATTCAATTTTGCTTCAGTATTTCTTAAAATATACACGGAATCCAATTTGAAAAAATGAACTTTCTACTTTTTATGTATGTCCAGAGAAACCATCGAATTTTATATAACCCCGTATGAAAGGAAGCGTATTTCATTACACCTGCATGATGCATAGAATCTTAGCATTCAGCATACGAAATTTCAGCTTCTTAAGATTAATAGTATTGAAGTTATGGATGTTTAACCAAAGCTATGTTTTGCACAAAAAAAGAGATAATCATTTAATTACAAAAGATCAGTATTACTGCAAAAATGAGCAGATTTAAATTAAAAACACCACTTACTGATAATAGTATGTCTTTGATTGTTGGCAAGCATTTTTCAGCGTGAACAAATAGAAGGGGGCAAAAAATGTGACGACGTCTAATTGAAATTGACGACATTTCATTTGAGCCAACCCAACTTCGTTCAGGTTATAAAAACTAAAGAATATTATCATATTATATTCCATGGCCAACCGACTGTATTCATAAAAGTGCCATCAAAATGCATCGCTGAAAATCCCATGTGTTGGTTTTCCCGGCTTGCATGTGTTATCACTGAGAAACAACATTGATTTCGAAATTGCTACATTGAAGGATCAAGTGGCACTGTGTTTTATCCAACATATTTCGAAGGTTCACGAGTGGGAAAAATGAACCAAAATTGAATAGTTGTTGATGAATTACAGAACCGTAAAGCCATACCCTACTTTGCACTGATCTGTCACCAAAATCCCTGACGTAAGTAGGGAAGTCGAGCTGTTCGATCACTGCTGCAGGTGTTATCACATTCACAAGTGACAACTGCTTCTAGGGTCATAAAGTTGCTCCTTGACCTTCCCGGGATTATGCCAAGGCTCCGGATGATTACCCATCATTTCCCAGGCACTAGAGTCGCGATTACAACTGCATGATCTCTATAAAAAGCAGCGGCGTGTTCACTAGACTCCGAGACGATTGTTTCTGAGTGGAATGGCAAATCGAAGGTCGCAGATGATCTTCCGAACGGAATTGATGCATCTTCTGTGCCGGCAATCGTCCCGATTCGATTCGTATCACGTAGGATTAGACGAATTCTGAGATCATGAATCCGAGGATGCAACAGTCATCTCGCGGGGAACCTTGAGATTGAGATTGATCAACACGCAGCGCCGAGAAAATCGATAATTGGCTTTGCACCATTTGGCATAATGAGTTTGAGTAATATTTTCGAGGTCAGTAATCGATGCACGGAATAACTTCCAATTTACCTTTATTAAACTCCTAATGTTGGTTACATGACCTAATCCTTTCGGCTGCCTAGACAAATACATAAAAGACATCTAAAAAGGGAAATTGTAATCTGATATCGACATCGAATTATACTAAATAACAAGATAAATCCATAACGGAATTGATAATAAAGGACAGCGATAAAATGATCGAATGTAAACCAGTTACCTGCATAAAAATATGAATAAATAAGAATATACCGCGATTAGATATCAGTCTCGATATCAGCTGAAAACTTTGAAACTGGTAAAAAGTGAAGATGAAGTGAAAGTAGGATAAAACCCATTGGAAAAGTAAAAGAGTATAACAGAAAAGAAAAAAAATATATTTCAAGCGATATGAGCTCAGAATATAGAAGCTTTTAAGGCTAAAAAACGATCTCGCAAAACTGTCAGTCCTATGAGAAAAAGTTAAATGGCAAACTCAAAGGTAATAACAAGATCTACAAATTTTCTATCACAGTTTATGTAAAAATTCTAAAATCCTAGTTTTTTTTTTCTTCATTAACAAAAAAGTATTTCAGTGAATTTGATGTTCCATTTTTATGTTCCAAACTGAATGTAATTTTTTAAATTTAAAACATTTATTTATAAATGAAAAACCAGCCTAAATCTCAATCGAAAATTTTCACTTCAAAAAACTCTTTTGAGTACAACTGTTGAAAAACTTGACATTTCTGTATCACCACTTGTTTCCGTAAAAAATTCTGTTTTCCGTCAATAATTCTTTTTTCACATTGAATAGGCTTTTTTCCCTGCCAAAATAAATCCCAAAACAAACATAAAATATTACTTTGCAAGATATTACTGTTATTTTCATAAACTGTGTTTTATTTTACTGAATGTAAAATATTTACGAGTTGGCAAATGAGATAATTTTCTGTAGAATGTTAGGAAAACTTGACTTTTCTGCATTTCTATTGATGACTGAACGTAAATTTTTTTTCTACTGCCAAAACAATTCACAAAATTGACCTGAAATATTACTTTTAGAAGGATTCATTTTGAAAATGGTCAATTTTTAATTGATTATTCATCATAAAACAATTTCATTTATTGGAATAATAATTGATAGTAATATTTGGACACTTACCTGCAACATAAATTCCCGAAGATTCATGTTGCTGCTGATCAGAAACGTTAGATATTTCTTGAAGAGTTATTGATTGCACAATTTTATCATATATTATTTAAATTTGTTTGGAAGAAGAACAATTCCGAGAACAATTCAATATTTCGTAAATTCACATTTGTACAGAAAATGTTGTTTGTATTTCGTATTTTATTTTTTAATTTTTGCGCCATGAAAAAAAAAGACATTTTTTCACTGCCAAAAGTTCGAACTTCCAACATAAACTCAACGTTGTTGCTGATATAATATTTTTTGAAGTTTGTTTTCATGGAACATTCACGAGAACTTTTGGCCTCGACCTGCCTTTTCGGCAAAAAATTGTTGTTGAAATATCTTTTTTCTGATGTTTTGAAAAAATATACATAACCATAGTAAATGTACTGTTGCGAAACAGTATCTAACAGTTGAAAATGTGGCTAGAAAAAAAATGATTTAAAATTCACTAATTTATACTCAAACTTTTATGGTTTTGAAAAATCCTCCAATATGGAAGGAAATTAACGATTCAGATGGAATTGTGAACAAAAACCCAAGGCACACTGAAAACAACGAATAGATGAATGATAAGTGAGACTTCTAATGACATAAATCAAATGAGGATCTTATAAATAAACTTTAATACTGAAAAAAATTGCAGTAGTCACATTAATTTCAAAGAAATCATTATTGAAAGATAGTATATCTTTAATATTTAGAACAAGTATGTTTGAATGTTTTATGCATTTCATATGTCCTATGGATTTGAAATTTTTTGTTTATCATTGCAGTATCATCGAATCTTCGATTAACTAAAATGTAAAAATAGATTATTGCATTTCCTCTATTTCTGCTTTCTTTCAATTATCGATGTTTTCCCACTCCATGTATAAGTTTACCAAATTATGAGAAGAGTGGCCTCGAATCCCTTGCACTTAATTACAATTTGTACGAGATATCAGCTTTCAAGTCGGATCTCTTACAAGGACTTCCGCAATATCTCCTTACATTGGATTCCGTGATAGCGTTCTGAATGATTTCTGAATTTGAATAATACAAGAAAGGACGCCCCTCTTCATACCTCCATAAAGTTAGCGACCCCACTTGCCGTGAAATCGATAAAACTCATTCCAACTGTCGAATAATTGTCGACAATTTGTCGCGTGCTCTTTTTAGTTTTATTATGTCCAATAATAATTCTGGAATCCTCCTGAAATTTCCGGAGTTCACGTTCGGGGTTGTTTGAAATCGAAGGGCGAATAAAAAATTCGAGTGAAAATCTGACGCTTTTAAAAGATAAATGTCATTCGAGAATTTCATTAAAATATAGTGAGGGTTCTCAAAATTGTTTAGCAATTTTTCGGAATATTTTCGTCGAGCAACTAAAACCATAAATAAATATTATTTACTGAGGGGTTCTTTCCACTTAGGGGTGAACTTTCCGAAGTACTTTGATACTAGCAAACGAAGTCAACAATCAATGGTTAGTAAAATTTAAGATGCTCAACATGTTGAAAAAATTATCTTCTGGTTATATGATTCTCACGAAATTCTGCAGAAGAAGTCATAGAGTTATTTACATTTTACATCTGACTACTAAATTTGAATAGGACCGGAATGGTTTTTTTGAATAATTAAGATTAAGAAGTAGAATTAGGTGGGTAAATCGGGTCGGTTGGCGAAAAGTTTGAAGCACTAATTCTGAAACTATGTCAAATATTTAGTGTCTAATTAGGTCTTATTAGTTCCGTTTCATTGACAACGCTATTCTGGTTAC
Source organism: Hippodamia convergens (assembly GCA_038502775.1). Taxonomy (NCBI): domain Eukaryota; kingdom Metazoa; phylum Arthropoda; class Insecta; order Coleoptera; family Coccinellidae; genus Hippodamia; species Hippodamia convergens. The sequence goes on from CM076614.1 coordinate 36,038,262, forward strand.
TGAAAAATTTACAATTCATTTTTTTTTGTGCTGACTTCACGCTCAGCACGCAGAATTTAAAATTTCCATAATATTAATTCAACAATATTTAGCTTAATTAGTGCCTCATAGTGCTTTTTGAACCAATTGAAAAAAACAACAGAAATTTTTTTTTTCAATATTCATATTGATTACATAAAGAAATATTTTTATTTACAAATACTGACTAGGTCATCGGGATGAATGAAAGAATATACTGTTGGGTGAAAAAATTGTTATCATGAGAATAATCGGAGTATTGCTTCTTCAATACCAGAGTACGGGAATTTTAATAGAAAAATTGAAAGTGTCATGAAAATAGACATATAAGAGAAATAATGTTGAATTTTATGTACTCTTATTTTGTGTCAAATCCAGTAGCGCACCCAGGGGGGAGTCATGGGTGTAAGCATATCAATGCTTTCTACACTTGTATCATAACTAACTATTCATGGAGGTTTATATTAATGAAAATAAGAATGTCTGACACAGAGTGCCTCGCATTCCTCTCAATAGATGGCGACGCGGTATTGAAACATATAATTGCGTGTAGCTAAGAAACTACGGGTGCTCATTGGCACTAATTAGGCACTAAAAATTTGACGTAGTTTCGGAATTAGTGCATCCAACTTTTCGCTTGCTCAAAAAACAACACTCAATCACAGTAAACTATTAATTCCGTTTTAAAGGCTCTGAAAGGCACTAATTGATGCAACAAATGTTTTCACGAAATTCCAATATGGTGCTGACTCGTGAAGTCAACACCAAAGGAAATATTTTCTGATATTATGAAAACTGTTCATTTTTTCTATTGCTTCCGAAAGCACTAATAGGCAATAATTAGTCACCAAATATTGGTAGGTATATTCATTTCACGGTAATTTGAAAATCTTGGTGCTGAGCAAGAAATTAGCTCCGAAAACTTGAATTGACAATTTCTCAAAAACTAACATGGTGCTGTCAGTGATTTATACAGCAATAATACACACTAATTAGGCACCAAATAATGGACATAGCTACAAATACTTTTTCCAAGTTTTCGCTAACTTCACGAACACGAGTAAATCACCAACATTTTCAGACGTATTTCAGATATTTGAGAAATATTCTTTTTTAAACCCCTTATTAGTCAAGGTAGAGATAATATGGTATTTACCAAGGAAGAGAGAAAATGAAGAATTTTCTTTAGAATCATTTCGGAAAATTGTGGGTCACTATTCACTAGAAGATTGGGAAACCGTTCTGACTTGATAAAATTGTGGAACTTTCATGTATTTGACAGCACCGCATCAATATTTCAACCTTTAATGCTCATCGAGTTATATAAATGCCCGACTTTCCCCCTTGGAAAAGAAATAGTGTAGACTGTTGATGATGTCACGAAAAATCATTATTTCCATCAGTGGACCCCTGTCGTTATTTTTTCATCCATAACGATCCCGATTGTATTTTAGTCGGATTAATAAAATATATGAAACAATCCCTATCCAGCACACCATCAATATAAACAGATAACGAACTAGTAGAGGTCACACTGAGAGAAATAAATTTGTTTTTATCAATAAAGTATTTATTTCGAGATTATTCATTAACAGACAAATCCACTTATTAATCTTTAATTTATTTATTAACTAACAGATCTTGCCTCTGAAAGAATTCATTCATATATAACGAAATATTTATTTACACGGTATTTGTTAATATTTAATATATTTGGGTATGATGTATTTCATTTAAACTGCAGTTCTCTTCAAATATAAGATATATTAATTGAAAACATATGTTCATTTGGTAATAAACGAACGTTTGGTTTCTATTACTAAATGATTCAAAACTTCCACCACTCCACGATATGTTTACTCAAAATACAGGATTTATTAACAATGAACAAACCGCATTTGACATGTTTCAGTCATCTTGGCTAGTTAACATTGTACGGTGGTCGGTAGATTCAACTACCCGACTCCTGCCGATAAATCGCGAATGACGCAATCGGATGTAAGGTAAAAATCGAATCATCGATGACCACCGATAGCGAATATCTCTTCAAAGAATTCTTCACGAGCGTCATAGTTCATGAAGAATTAAAACTAACATCGAATTCTGGGAGAGTCGCCAACCGAAGATCAGATGGAACCTTCAACCTTCCTAATGGCACAGTAGTTAGCGCATTGGACTAGTAATTCGTGGGTCGCAGGTTCAAATCCTGCACGGACTGGTCATTATTCCAGAATTCACTTCAGTCTGCAAAGCCATTAATTTTCAATTTTGCTATCAGACGTTAACATTCATTCATAATTCATGCAGTTTGTTAATTATTACTAAATATATTTATTTCAGTGTAATGCGTCTTTATTCGGTATTATTGAATGTTATTATTCATAAATAAATGTGATATAATATTGAGTGAAGGTGATTTGCGAAAACTGAAATAAATTCTTTATTTCCATGAAAGAAATATTTATTTGTCCATTTGGCCAATAAATGATTTATTAACTATAACGCATGATCGATAATATCAAGTGAATACTTCTCTCAGTGCAAGATTGCATATTGGCCGGAGAGGATTAATGAATGAAAGGGACGATCTATGTTTGTTTGATGTAGCCGCTGAAAATAAGCTTAGTCAATGTCCCGCTAGGTGGCCGAACTCTGCTGCTTTGCAGCACATTGAGAAGTGCATGTTTTCATTACGTAAATATATTCCTGTTGCTTCGCAGTATTGTAATCAATATTGAGTTATGCGATACTTACACTCAACAGTGTCCTTACATTCAAGACCAATTTTAGTTTGGGTCATGAGTGTCATGTAAAAAAACATTTTTATGAGATGCTAGAGTTTCTCCAGAAGTATATAATCCCAGGCCAGATATCGCTTGAGTCTGTGGATGACGAAGTAATGTTCTCCCCAAATTGTCTTGAACGAGTTCAATGGATTAAGATGGGGAGATCTGAAGGGCCAAGGCAACAAATCAATGTGTATGTCTCCGAAAAGCATTCTCTTGTTGGAAAAGTGAATTGCTTCTGAAAAATACCGGTGTGTGTGTAGATTTGAACACATATTCGCAGAAATAATTGGTAATAAAAATTCAGTATTGTTGGGAGCTGTTCTTTATTTTCGCTCAGTATTACGAATATTAATGTCAAAGGTTTAATCGATTTCTAGGTCTGCTTATACACTTTTTTTCGATTGTTGCTTTGCTTCGATTGTATAGAAACACACCATATTTTATTTTCCTTGTATGTTTCTTGATTATATCGTCTCAATTCCGCTACCTTTATATTGATCAGCAGCGTTTATCACAAGGATAGATTGCGGTAATCAATTTTAACTACATGACAGTTTAACACCCTCCGATATAAGGACCTGAATTCACCCTTGTGTGATACAGTGCAATAAATATTTTAAGACGCTACTTAAGTTATTTATTGTTCAATTAATTTATAATCTTGAAGCTTGCGGCTCATCTTCGTCCGATTTCCGTCGTCAATAGCTAATTAGCGGAGTCTCGAAGATTATGAACAAGTGGATGTAGGTGCTCCTGCTCTTTCGAATGGAGTTTCCTGCTGCTTGACTTCGAACTTTGAACAGATAGACTTTCACACGCTGCAAGGGTTTTTTGGCCCCTATCATAACCCGCATTCTATGCAAATAAGATAATTCAATAGGGTGAGAAAGTCCCCTCTGTATACCTATATGAATGCTACTTTGACAAGTTATCATTTGTACCCTCATCCTGTGAATTCATCGATCGTTATTATGTCGAATGGATTATGTACGAAGATGACGATTTGTGGAAATGAACTGATTCAAAAAATTTGTGTCGAGGCTAATATGATTTGCATTCATTATAGATATGCATTATTACAATTCAGAAGTCTCACACGAAGTTTTTCGATTGGGACATTTCATCGATTCTATCAGGATCCTATAGCCAGCATGGTATAGAGGTGATTTTTTCTCGTGATAACCATACGGAATATCTTCTTGGAGCAAGGTTATTATTGGACCTTCTCTTCTTAACCCTTGTTATTAATTAAAATCCGAGGAGGCTACAATGGTGTTGATGAATTCGACATCCTTAGGACTTAAGGCTGTTTGGTATCCAGGACTTACGTCCCCATATCAATGATTCTTCAGCAAACCAACTCTAGAAATTTGTATTCTTCCAATTCACAAAGCCTGCACATGTCATGTTCTGGCTTTCCCATGCGAAACAGAAGATATTTGTACAAGCAGTAGCCCATAAGAAGTACCTGAAAATCAACTTGTGGCACCCCCAGAAGATTTATGTTGTTGGTGGCTAAAAACATCATAAATTTCTTAGCCAGGGCAAATCTGGAAGTGTTTATCCGCTGGGTTATTCCATATTGCTCTTCCAATTGTTGGACCACTGCTTTATATTGACCTTTTTCAAGATCACAGAAAAGTTCAGGCCCAGCTGTTGTTAACCTTGATACTTGATACTCTTCTCGCAAGTTCATAGACTTTTTCATTTCCTTAGATAACACAATGTCCTGTGTACCTTATGAAAGAGACTGATAGTCGTTGTTGCCTCTAGCCAGTTACTTAAGGGTATTACTGCAATCCTATAGCAGTAGAGTCCCTTGGATAGAGTTCCCAGGCCCAGCGTTTTTATAAGATTGGGACCTATAGCGCAAATGTAGCCCACCTGTGAAATAGTAGGGCTAACTTATCTGGGATTTGAAGATCCCCTGTTTATATTCTTGTCTGAAGACTTCTCTGATCTTGAGTACCTTATGCATTTATTTTGTCCAAGAAATTCAAGAAACGTAACGTTTAAATATAAAGTCTTGCTTCTCCTACTTAATATAGTCTGAATAATTTGAGGCAACGTTTATTTTTCAGGTTTGAACAACACAGGAATACAGAATCCTGTTGTTAGTACGAACGAATTTCTTAAATGAATTGCCGAGCAGGACTTGAAGAAGGCTCATTGCAGGAGGCATTTAGACATTCCGTACCAGTATTTGGCACCTCACGTGAATAGGCGCTTTGCCATTGGTCAGACGAGCACGAATTAAGAAACCAATCACATTTCGAGTACGAAATGTATAATACGTACAATACGCGAGAGTTCAGATTTATTACCCAATTTCTTAATCGGCTAATTGAAAGTGGGATAAATAGAGAAAACATCTCTACCGAATCGAAAGATGGAATGAAGATGAGAATAATCGAAGCATAGTAATTTAATCAACAAGTTTATTAATGTGTGAGTGGAGCGAGCGTGTTAAAAGTAAAGGTCATTAATTGCTAGATTAATAAACGAGGGGATTCTAAAATTTCTTCGTCGGTCAGAAATGATCCAATGAAGAAATTCTAACATAAAAAGTATTTCATTCTTCAAAACATGATTTACGAATTTAATATAACCAAATTGAATGGAACAATTGACGTATCTCACCTAAATATTATAACTCGGTTCAGAAATGAAATTATTCGTGAGATGTCTGATTTTTCTATGTCGGTTGCCCAAGACAATTAAGCATTAAAATGCGAAGTCAAGCATTCATGTATTGAAAGTGTGGGGAAAGTTTCAGTTGTATTCCTTTTAAATCGCACCAAGTCTGGTGTGGAGAGTCTTTCGAATTTCACATACATTTGAAAGAAAACATAAATAATACTGAAGAAAACAAAATCTTCCACATATTCTTCACTATTTCCGATATAATTTTATTGAAATTTTTAATTTCCCTGATTTTGCTTCTGACATAATTTTTATTCTAGCAGAACATAACTTCGGTTTTCATTGCGAACATATGTTTTCTATTCTTTCTTTGTTGTAACTATGTGTAGGTTCAAATGTGTGTCGTCAAAAAGGTGAATTCACAAATGATCGTTCAAGTAATATGGGCAAAAACTACCTCTTGGAGGGATGAACAAATACAAGGTTAAGCGCTGTGCTACAGATACGCTTGTTTCACTCGCTCTGGAACAGAGAAGGTTTCGAGTCAACCAATGGCGTAGCGCTATTCGGACAAGGTGCCAAATAAGGTTACGGAATGTCTAAATGCTTACGGAAGATGTTATCAAGCAACCGAGCATATCCTTGGCCCTAAGAGGTACCTACCTGAAACGTCATAGTGCTATGTGTAAGTTATACCACCAGGTCATATCGTAGAGTTTGGTAATGGTCAAAAATATTGCGCCAAATTGCAAATGCAAAATGCAAGGTGTACTTGGGCACTTCAATTTTCACAGATGGACCTGTTTTGCACAATGAAACGGATATAGTGCTCCTAGATATGTAGAACGAGGCGAATATTACCTATTGATATTACGATTCCAGCTAGTGATAACCTCGATGAAGCTCGCGTCGAGAAATTATCAATAACATGACCTTGCGTTTGAGATTGAGGGAATGTGAGGATTCAAGGCAAAAGCTACACAAGTTATTATCAACCCAGTTCATGGATTGATCCAACCACATCCTTCAAAAAGTTAAGAGCTTGAGTAGTATGGCGAAAAAAAAGATTGGACTCACAAAAGTTACTTATGAGCAAAAAAGTGTTGAGTAAGTATGTTCTCCCGAGATTTAATTGCAAAAATAATGAACCCTAGGATAGCACACTGTACATTCCAGAGCTTACTACTTATTTTCATATCACTCAGCTTCGAAAGAAAAAACTAATTTGGCTCTAACCGCCCGCCCACAAAACGTTATCACGAAGAGGACAAAGAGGAAGGCAGCTTCACACAGCGGCTCTATCAATTCAAGTTAAACTCTTCCCCGTATCGCGGTGACCTCAATTACCAAGAAGCATATTTTCTTTGCCGTTCGAGGAAGCTTTTCCTCCCGAGAAATCCCCTTTTCATTTCCATGAAATGAATCGCCTATCCCTGTTGACATGGTTAAATTATCCGCATTCAGGAAGCGGGGGGATAGGGGAAAGGCGGCAGAGCAAGTGGGTCAGTGGAACGTGGATTAGGTAACACCGATCTTCGATATACAGATTATACAGCCCGAACATTATGAATAATAACTCCCGGGAGTTGGTCGAGGAGCCGACTGATATTTGTTTTAATCGGTAATGACGATAACTAAGCACTTTGGCGATTTAATGAATACATATCGTCGGCTCGTTGACAGATACGACAGGTTGCCTTTTATATTTTGGAATTGAATAACCATGGTGTTGCAATCTGACAACTGACAGAATTATCGTAAAATTTGGCTTTTTAACCTTTGAATAAAGAAGGCACGGAAGGAGCTTCAGTAAAACACTCGGTAAAACATGAAGGCGTCCGCGAAAGTCTACCATTATGGCTGCCAATTGTCTACAATTTGCAGTGACGTGATAAAAATGTGTATAGCCCATTTTGAAATGATTGTCATCATAGCAAGGCCATGGAATTCCAGCCAGGGCTTCATTTCTGGTTACAAAAAGTCACTAAAAACTTTTGTGTGTTCATCATAGATTGAAATATATCAATAAAACCTATAAAATGATTAAATATATATTTTTCAAAGTAATAAATTTGAAGAATTTTTTGTGAAATTATATTATTTTCATCATTGTTCTATTGACAAATTTTCAAACTTAGCTTCAATTGCAAAAGAGAAACAAGCTGAGATGACTAAAATATACACACCCACATTATTTCGCTGTAGATCAAATGGGAATAAGAAATTCAGGTTTGGTAGTAAAAATAGCGTGGAATGCTCCAACATGAAATCTTACAGGCTTTCGAGGAACTCCAATATAGAGATATCATTCATTGAATAATTAAGACTTCATTAAAGAGAAAGTTTGTTCTCTATGAAGTTCCCTCAGCAATCTTTGCATTCTTGATTACTGAAAATTCAGCCAAGTCCTCGTCCTGTGTTATTTTTTCCGAGTAAATATTGAGGGACAAAAAGTACAAAGCTGATATAAATTTGAAACTTTATATTTGTTGACAAATTGTGAATCATTTGAAGTGTAAAAGGCTATGAAATAGATCACTTATTATTTGTATTAATTAATACACCCCATTTCATGATTCATTAAATAATATACCAAATGTTGATTTTGATTGAAATTCAGTTACTTTTCAGGTAATTCAAAAAAGATGTACCAACTGATTAATTCATTGTTTTTGATTTTCGAAAAAATAACGTCGTATAATGTCCCTTTAAGGTATAATCATGTGGAATAGGTTTTCATCCAGTGCTCACTCCTGGCTGTAATGACTTGTCTTGCCTTTTTTTTCTCCAGAATTCATCTGACAGTTCTAGGTGAAAACTGAAATTTTGAGACTCATGTATCAACCAGAAAACACCTCGAAAAAGTAAATGATTGTTATCTGAATAACTAGCAAAACGCAATTAAAACTGGAAGAAATGTCTGCTGAATTGATAAAAAACTCGGAGTACCGACGATAAACTGCTCCACGTTCCCTTGTAGTAGTGGCGAGGCAAGAGGTATCTTGATGAATTCCATTCATTTTCAATTCGGTAATACTTGAGAAATATTCAAATCCAAAACTACTTTGTCGATTCAATCAAAAGCATAAGCATACAGAAATATATTCGAAATATATTCAGGAGGTTAATTCAAACTCTGAAATGTCAAAACTTGGTGTTTTCAATCAACACCAACCTAAATCCTAGAAACCAAAGGTTACTGATGGGATATTACCTACATATTTTCGAGATTCCACAGCCGCCCGAGATGCCAATCATTTTGAAACGGACTATAGAACACTGAGTGACTCAACGAAGGCGCAACGCATTATCTGAGATCTGTTTTTGGAAATGGGTTACCGAAATGATGTTCGACGTCACCCTGTAGAGAAAATACCATTTTTTTTTACCGGAAGGTAAAATTCGATTTTTTCAAATGAAAACAGTAATTTTTCACGAATATATAGTGTGTTTTACTACATTCCCTTCAAATATGAAGACGAACGCACTCATGGAAAAAACCATCGCTAAAAGACCATTAAAATAAAATAGAAATTAAATATATTAAATAACTATAACACGTAGATAGAACACTGGAATATCGAACAAATAAGAAGAATTCTTAATTCAATACTAAAGCCCTAGGCCGATGGGTGGTCCGTTAGATTATGTCATGTTACCGGAGCTTTTATCATTTTCTTCACAAGGAATCTGAGTAATAAAAATGAACATACCGATGAAGGGAAATATTCTGATCCCTAGATGTTTTATTCAAAGTACAGCCACAACCAGCTAACCATTTTAAAAAATAAATAACAAATAATGAGTCACAGAAGGTCTACCAAGATGGCTACTTCCGTTCGTCATCGGAGTAATGCAATCAAAGACTACCTCTCCTTCTTTTCCTTCTTTATTTAATGGTTTCAACACACAATTATTTTTACAACTTTCGTCTTAAGTAGACTAACTGTGAAGGTTATTACCTTTTTGTTCTGGTTCTGAATAATGAAATTGATCAGATGAATGAAGAAATATTCTGGACGAACAAAGATTAAATGTAACATTAATAAGAACAAATCTCAGTTTCACATTGAATAGACGATGGTGTCTCTGATCCTCACTCTGAATGAACGATCCATAAATGCGAAAGAATGTTTTGAGAACAGACGACGAAAATCGCTCTGGCGTTAGCCATAAACGCCGAACAAAGGAAACGATAATATAACAGAAGAATGCCAGTTTGAAAACGCGAGTTTAATTAGAGAGTAAATATCTGAATTTCGCCATATACGTCTGCTATGAGGTAATTCAAACGGAAAAGGTAAAATGTTCAAGAACAAAGCGGCAACATCGTTTGCGACCTTCTTAAGGCTAACGGTCCAGATGAGCATGCGCGCTTAGTGAAAGTGGCTTTGCGACCGTATCGAAGTATAACGTGCAGAGATTACCTCAGAGAGTACCTTAAAGCGATAGGTGATTAATTGAGTAGAAAATTAATGTTATCTGGCAATAATTATGTCACTTCTTTTGAATTTCGCTTCTTTATTAATGCCTTGAATAGGGTTATAGCGGTGTGAGTGTTGGGACTCATTATTCATTTATATTTTCACGTAACGTTAATTTGCTGAATAGCAATGGAATTCCTCCTTCTTCAATATCAAAATTTTTGTTCTCACTTCAACTCTCGTCTAGACTATCAAAGTTTAATTATGAACTATTCTTTCCCAATAATGATTTTTGGGGCCTGACAATTTGAAGAGAAAAACCAAGCATTGATCTCGCAAGATAATAATTCCGGAAATTCAGCTATGGTGTGAAAGGTATGAAATTTGTGTGCTTTTTATTGATCCATATCCTTATCCGTACTGATTATTTAACTGTTGATAACACCGAGAGCTACATATAATAATAATAATACGTTTATTTTGTCTAAAAAAATGTATACATTTCCTTTTTATAAATTTGTTTGTGTTTAAAGATCCTGGGTAGTCACTGTGTTCGAGAAACCTCCATTGAGCTTTCTTTTCACTGATAAAAATTGTATGTACTAGTATTTTGAGGTGTTTAGTGGCGTTACGTAAAGAAAAATAGTCTGGCAGGCGCAAAACTGGAAAAAATCTCCCCATTTCCGCCTATGAGAGTCTTTATTCTAAGAACAGCTTAAACGACAATCTAGCTTATGTTAAACACCCCATGATGGTGCAAGAACGAACTCCGAATAAATGACAGAGAAAGGGAAACAAAGAACAAAGGCAGCTGTTCTCAGGTAACTCGCATCAACCTGGAAGGCCTATATTGCTATTTCATCTCAAAATTCCCTGAAATAAGTTGTTTTCTCAATAAATCAATCCAGATACGATCCATAGCCACCGAAAAATTGGCCAGATTATTAGGTTCATCCAAAAAAATACAAGTCGACTCCTTGATTTTTTTAAAACTATCAGGTTACGTCATTAAAATTTTCGTGTTATTCCAATCCATCATAGGATCGCCGGAATCAAGAAGTCGGCTAGAATTTTTGGACGATACTAATAACCTTGCCAATTGTTCGGTAGGATCGTATTTGGATTGATTTGTTGGGAAAAAACTTATTTGAGATAAAGTAGCAATATTACCATAGTAATTAATATTAATCTATGGTCATCATGACATCATGACTAATGTCAATTGAAAAATAAAAAATTCTTACGATTCCGAAAAGTTTCATGAAGTTGAGAAATTATCTGACGAAGGAGTCTGATATATACTCCGAAAAGTTACAAAGCTTGAATATTCGAAGTGTTGTTTCTTTTTTCACTGTTTAGGCAACAATTTTTGAAAGGATTGGCCCCTGAGAAATTAGTGCAGAAATTTTTACGCGAGGGCCTTTCTGCTAATTTTTTCTCATTGTTTTTTGTTTCAGAGACTGGGAGAGAAAACCCTAAAAAATCTTTCTCTGTTTTTTTTTTGTCTGTCAATAGAACAGATTTGAAGACTGAACTTCACTTGCTCTTGGACAAATCCCTTGTTTTCTAATGGATTATCATTTTGAAGAGAGTCTACGGGGATGATTCGAGAACTTTATATGTCTTTTGCATTCAGAATGCTATTTCTGTACTCAAAATTAAAATTGTAAACTATTATTGAACAAAAAACATAATTTTTTTTCACCGAGAATGTGCTCTCTGGCTCCTCTTTTAAATTGTGTGGTCTCATTTCTTCAATATACCCCTGTATCGACAACTGGCCTATACGACAAATCGATTTCGCACCGAAGCGGATGTGTATACAACGTTTTATAGCTTCCCCATTCGAGTTAATCAACTGTTCCGTTTTTCAAACAATCTCGACCATTTTTATATTCTCTTCCGAAATACCGTCCGATAAATTTCGCAGTAAACAACCCCACACTTCTCGAGTTATAAGGGAATCTTAAAAGGGTGAATATGTCCCGGGAAATACCCAACCCCGCATCCTGCCACATAAAACATTTTAGAATCCTTTTAAATCATCCGCGGGAAACAAAAGGACCTTTGATACGGCAAGGTATGTTTGTATTTATTCTGGGGGAGATTTCTTTATATTTCAGTGGAAAATTGGTTTTTCGTTCCACTGTTCCAAATGTCCTTTCGAATCCGTTTTGAATCCGGTTTTCTCTGGTTCCGACAGTCCTCCAAGCTATTATTTATTTGGGTTCCTCCCGAAGCAACCGATGAACATTATAAATATAACTGATGAACATTATAAATATAACTGATGAACATTATAAATATAAGAGGGTGGATAGTCTCTGAAGAGTTGAATATCTTTCAGTTCTTACTCACAATTGCAATGCAGATTCACTTTGTTTTTATCTCAAATCAATATTGAAAAGAATATCTTCTCCATCATATCTCACATCATAGAGCATAAATACCTGAAACAAAAAAAAATAAATTTAAAAAAGATCTTGAAATATAGCGTATTATCAGTATTTTTGCATAAATACCAGTTGCACGAAAATTTCTACATATTTCATGAAGAATATCAATACAACAGAATTAAATAAAAAATAGCTAGGAGTTATCTCCCCCAGTCTCTGGAACAAAATCAATTAGAAAAATTTTATAAATAATTCGGACTAATTTGCCTAACAATGAACACAGAGATAACAATTCGAACTTCTCAAACTTATTTATCAGCAAATTCAAGAGTTTGTCTGATGAAGGAGTTTGATGTAGACACCGAACAAGTAGAAAGTTTGAAATTTTGATGTGGTTATTTCTGTTCTCATTGTTAGGCAACAATTTTTGGGAAGGAATTGGTCCCTTTCAAAATTCATTACAGCTCTAAAGGTAGTGCTGTGATGAACTCATTTCAGCATTGTTTTCAGTCATATTTTTCGTTTCGTGGTCGATTTTAAACAATTCAAATTCCGCAATCTGTCAAATGTCATAACAGTCACACCAACTACCAAGATATAGTACAGAAGTCACTAGGATATATAATCTGAATTGTAATTTTAATTTCGAGAGTATAACAGAAAACTTGACCGAAAGAAAAAATTTCGTCTAATACTCGTTGCAATAGTATATTCTGAAACAAGTTGCTCCTATTCAAACAAGAATGAAAAATTCGTAAACGAGCGACGAAAGGAGGGAGTTTTCGAAAGCATAAGTGTGGGAATAGCTTTCTATCACGAGTTTCAGACGATATTTTCTCTATTTCAGTCAAGTTTTGTCAAATACTTTCGATTTTCAAATGAAAATTCAGATTAGTGACTTGGCAGTTTGTGTGACTCAGAAATTTGACAGATTACGGCATTTGAATTGATTTGATTTCATAATTGATATTAGGATCGGAGGTCAGTACTGACAACGAAAAAATAAAAAATTTAACTGAAAACAATGCTGTAATGAATTCATTGCAGCATTACTTTTAGTACTTCAATGAACTTATTAAGATAGTGTAATAGAGATAAGACAATTGCAGCACTCATTCCGTATTCGTGAGAGAAAACTCCGAAAAAATGTCATAAAATTACATGTAAAATATTTCAATCAATATTAGAATTTTTCAAATCTATATAACATGAGCTACCATATTTCACGAGGAGTGAACTATTAAATATGAACAAAATGAGGATATTTTGAAGTAGTAAAGAGCGACTTTAGTCGGTGAATATGAAGCCTAACTATTTTGTCAATCATGCACGAAAATTTTATTTGGAGAAATACCGTTTTCAATATTCAAAGAAGCTGGTTCAACATTTGGTGATGTTTCATCTGTGGGGGTTTTCAGCAATTTCCAGACATCAGAAGCAAACTCAGCTCAAAAACCTTCTCGGCCAAAATGCAGTGAGTTTTGAGTTTAAATTGAGAATAAAAGCATAATTGAGATTCAGAATAATGCAACGACAATGTGGAAGTTATTCTTAGTCAAATCTACAGCTTATTTCATCCACACCTATATCGATATGACATCAAAGGTGATTAGCAGATGTTTATATTCTTGCAGATTGTGACTTCTGTCATGATTTTAATATTTGTCGAAGCACCTTTGATTGATAAATTAATGGAATTCAAAATATGAAATCAGAATTCAATCCTGGAAATTATTTTTAGATAGCAAGTGTTAACTATAATTTGAATCAGAAAATATGATTGAAAAAACTATAAGTTTTAGTTATAACGCGAAAACGATAACCCAGAAGTAAAAAAAAAGTTTCAGAGTACCCCAATGCATTCTACGAAAAAATATCTATCAAAGACAGTATTAATATTGAGAATTTCATGAGTAATCGAGATACGTAATGATTTCAAAATTACCCAACTTTTGAAGTTTAACATAACTTCATCAGAAAAAACTCTGAATTGTCATAAAAATAGCCTTTAAATTTCTAACTTAAAATATTATCTCCAAAGGTTGCAGAAATACCAGTACAATAAAAATGCTGCTAGTAGATATGCAACACCGGTTCGGGCCCAATTTCGACCATTTTTACATGTAAATCTCCATAAGGAATTCTAAGGTCCATTCTGCAATTTTTGGTACCCTTTTGAAACCTCGTTCAAGGTCGTTCGGTAGGGACAGATCACGGGCCGAGTGAGTGGGAAAATATTCAATACATGGATTGTGGTTAGACATATCATTGTTTTTTTCAAAATCTAATTACTTATTCCTCATTGTTCTAGTTATACTGAGTGTTTCATCAAATATAAAGTTCAATATATTTTGTTTCGATATACTCATATATTAGAGTTATGTATAGGTAGTATAAGTAGTTATATTTATGGGAAAAAAATAAAAAAAAATCGTAAAATTGTGTTTATTGAAATATTATATACAGGGTGATGCAGTTTCATAGGAAATAACTTTCTTAATATTTTTTGTATAGTTCATTATCATTATATGAGGATGATATAATTAGTTTCAACATATCAAATTGTATGAATCTCAATTTGTTATATCGTAAGAAACGCTCGAAATGAAAAAAAAAAAATTAATCACATTGTCAAATATTTTTCTAGGATTGAAGTCTTCTTGCTGAGTTCTTCATTTCCATTACTCTTTCTTTTAGGCAATTCATCCAACGAATAATGGCCCCAAGGTAGAGTGTTGAACGTTCCGGGTTGTAAGAAACGTTTGTCGTCTTCCGGCTCAACGCTATCTTATCCTGGGTAAGGGAATATACATGATGATTTTTCGACTGAATCAAATTTTGAGAAATCGTTTTATGTCTCCATGTCTCCAAACATTCTATATAATCTTCAAAACATATTTTATTCTTCACAATACATTTTTTGATTCCTTTTGCTTTCTTGGTAACACCATAATTTCGAATCATGGACTCAATCTCCTCAGGATCATATTCATCTTTCTCCCACTGACGTCTTTTCTCATCTAGTTCATCATGAGTTGTAACATTCTTGACTGTATATAGTTTCGATCTCAGAGCAGCATAGTCGGTCATTGGTATTCCATTATTTTCATCTTTCATCATTCCTAGTACTTTCTTATTAACTTGTGGAATTCCATAAGGATTGTTCTTAGGATAGTCAGATGTATCAAAATATTTGAGACAATCGGTTCTCATAATATCATATGGATCTTCAAATACCTCGTAAATGAGCGAGTCGGTATCAGTATAAAGTACATTACAGCGGTCTCCGAAAACGTACTTCATATAGTCATAATGAAAATTATAAATTGTTGTTTTCGCTAAATCCAGGATACTCATCCCCACGTAAATTGGCTTATTCATATAAATCTGTAGCTTATGCAACTCAACAGCCACCAAGTTTTCATTGAAAATAGTACAATTCTTGAATTCTGGTTTACCAATATAAGCTTCAGCACCATAACGCCCAACCCATTTTGTAAGAAGGTGAACATTAACCCTTTTCCGAATATTCTCCATCGTTTTTCCTGTAACAATGAGAAAGTATATATAAATTTATGAAGTGCAAAGCAATAACAAATAAAATATCATTTTCAATTAAACTCACCAAAGACAGCATTATTCATCAACTTGAATAAATTCTTCTCAAACTCATTCTTAGCATTCTTCCTCAAATCAGTATTCATGTCAATATATGGTTTTAACCAAGCAGATTGTTTGAATTTCAACACCCGATGTATTTTAGTCAGAATCAACCCATTTTTCAAAACCTGTTTCAGATTTCGATAGTGAATGATATACTTCTGTTTTGAATGTAATGTAGCCATAAGTTTAACGTTTTGTTGAGAAGCTACACTAGGTGTTCGAGTTTTACAGTTCATATGTTCTGGACAGAATGGTAAATCTTTATGCAAATCATGTAAGTCTTTGGGATATTCAAGATCAACTTCCAAAATATACCCCTGTGGACCATCATCAGGAATTTGAGTGACATCGATATTTGTATCACTCCATTGAAAACCTCCATATGGTAAATACTGAGACATTGCCCAGCCATATTGATTGTTAACATCAAAGTACATCAAGTAATTTTGCGGTTTGTTCGGATCATAATTAGGGATATATTTATTATTCGCATGAGCTCTACGTTTTCCACAAATCTGAGTCAATCCTCCACGAACTCCTCGTTCGACAAAGATAAACATGTCAATATCAGTGAGAAGTTCCATTTCTTGTTGAGTATACTTCAACATCGCATCCCATGTATAGCCAGGTAAGGTGAAGTAATGAGCAGGATCCAATCCATATGTCACATGACAACTTGTTCGAAATTGTTCAAATACATCAGCTAATAGTAGAATATCAGTCTTCATATAGAGATCTGAATATTCGCCCAAGCTTTTGCATTTAAATTCTTCCCATACAAGTTGAGCTCTCATATATTTCCTCCTGGGACATCTTTTATCATCCAATTTATTGTAGAATTCCTCAATTGGTGGTAAAGAAGTTTCATCGAACCGTTCAATAGCATCAATATAATCGTATGGCAACACCCCCTTTTGCGTGAGAAGATTTATGCGTTCTTCTGGTTCTTCAAGAAATTGAGATTTGAGGTTGGGAAATTCTTTCATGTAGGACGCTAGCTGATCTAAAGAGGAAGCCATAAATCGGAAACTATCAATGAATCGAAAACTAACTCGATAGTTTTCATAATTTTTTGTAAAGCTAATATATTTTTCCTTCGTAATCGGAAGTAAATCAATGTTTCCTTCCATTCTGGTTGCAACATCTTCTATGATGAAATGCGCATCATATCCACTCAAGTTGTGAAATACTATTGGTATAATATGACTATCCTTGTAATTGATATTGCATCCTTCGTGCGCTGCTCCACGATAATTATTTTCGGGAATGAGATGATTATGATCTCGAACCTTTTTATCTTGAGGTTTGAAAACACCTTCACATATGTGACAGTGGGTTGCTTTTTGGAATTCGGATTCCTGCTGCGGAGACATTTTAATATCATAGGGGCAAATGAAAACAGTTTCAACATCTTCAGCAAACTGGCTCAGCTCATCAGCGAACCATTTCATGCAGTCAAGACCTCGATATGACCGATAAAAGCTCAAAGAATCGTCATAAGAACATTTAACAAAGTATCCAATTGCTGCAGCTTTGTGTTCTTGATAATTATTTTTTATAATTGCAGGTTTCAATATGCTTTCTAGGTCCGAATAAATGATGAAAGGTGCCCTCTCTTTATTGTTATGATTTTTAAATTTCAGTATATTCTCCCCTAATTTCGGCATCTTTATTGCTGTCCTATTCATTTTGCTGCAATCTTCTGAATGAGTCAAAAGTTTTTCATTTGTACGAAAATAGTGTAAACATCTATCACAAATGAATTTTTTATGCTCTTCTTTGCTTAATTGGTTCGATACGAGTCGTGACAAATTTTTGATCCACACATAATGATATCTAACAGGAGTATCATCTTCCGTATAGCGATCTTGTACCAGAAGTAGGTTGACATGTCTTTCCATCTTGTTTTTAGTTAGGTAAGTTGGTAAGGTGATGAAATTTTCTTCTTTCTTCAGAACATAGACATTGATAGATATTTGGTTTTGTTCCTCGAAATTCGGTATTTGCTTCATCGTCATTGGAAACTGTATTCCTTTCAACTTTAAAACTTTGGAATAATGGGGATATTTGGTTGTTCGTTGAGGGTGTTTCATAACAGGATACAAAGCAGAAGTCACAGCCCATGCAAAACAAGCCTCATCGTCATTTCTCACGTTAATGCAAGCTTCTTTTCGTTTAATTTCAGCGGGAAGTTCGATGTAGGATGATCCGAGTTGAGGTGTGAACTTATTTATGTTTACTCCTAGGTTAACAACATTCGTGAGAGTCCATCCACTATCCCTCTCTAGAAATTCCTCTAGATCTTTAAGAAGAGGTGCCAATACATTCTTATTGAACCATTCAGTAATATTAGTATCTCTATATATTGGGAAATTGGCAGTATTGAAATATTTATATTCCTTCCGTAGCTGGACGGCTTTCATTATTTCGAATTCTCCACAAAATATCATATTTACTTTAACAGCTTCATGTATTTTCAAAGCATTCTGAATTCTTCTTCGAAAAATTGATTCGCAGTCCACCAAGAATTTCTTAGGATCCTTATGCTTCAAATTAGTAATCACTCCTGTTCTTATGCGTTTATCGAATGCTGATATAGAATCATTCCATTGCACTCTGTTCCAAGCTGTCTCATTTCTTCTAGAATATTCACCACCTTTCCGATGTCTCGATTTCAATTGTGATCGATAAGATTTAACATGATTCAATGTTGACAATATTTTCTGTTTCTCTCCGATTGATTTAGTATTTCTAAGTCTTTTTGTCAAACGTCTGATGGCAATAGCACATTTCTTTAATTCTTCATCTGATGAAGAATTATCTGGAGAAATTCTGAAGTAGCAGAGGAGAGCTGCGATCTTTTCAATGAATGCAGCTAAGGATAACATATTCCCTGGTCAGGTAACAAGCTGTAAACAAGAATAGGATATAGATCTTCTATTTATTCGAAATGAGATGGAATCTTTGAGTATTATAAAACAAGATTATGATGAGTAGAGACATCTATTGGGATATATCAATATGAAAACAAATGCTTACATCATTGAAGGATAAAAAAAATAGATATAATGGATTCAAAGTGGAAATATAACAAGTTTCCATTATAATTAGATTTCCTTCGAAAACAGAACGATGTATACTTATGGAATCTAAAGGATACAATTCAATCAACCAAAAAACTGGAGCAGACATCTCAATATATATATATAAAAAAAAAATTACTTCACTCGTCTAGTGTGCGGAAGAAAATTCACTACAAATGATACTTTGAAAACACACTTTATCAAGAAACGTGTTGCATGAAGATATAATAAATTAATGAAATTCACATTATTCCACGAAACCGTTTATTCCTTCTCAAGTTATAATATATTTTGAATGAAAAATTAATACATTACTTTATCAAGAAACATAACCGATTCATGATCAGGTCAATATTGAACCTCTGAGGGGACACTGTGAAAAAACCTATCAGAAATATAATTGTGATAGACCAAAAGATATAGAACAAAATTAATTAACATCGAATACTAGATATCCTCCTGAAGTTAGTAGTGATAAACATTTTCCCGAAATTAATGATGAGTTGTGTACACTGTATAGAAAAAGATATTCTGAAGATACATCTAGAATAAGTCATTTTTTAGGGGAACAACTACGAGAGGCTGGTGTGACTTATCAAGATATTAGTATCAGATTGATATTATATGTATGAATTATACTTTTCTAATAAATATTGAAACATATTTTTTTTTTTTTTCGTATTCAATCAAAAATAAATCTACCCATAATATTTTCATCTAATGAAAAAAAAAAAATATGTTGAGGTCAAACCTTTCGTGCAACATTCTCTTTACAAACAATCAGGAATAGGGGACTATATCTTCAAAACAGAGAATCAAAACACAATAACTGTCCATGGTATTTTTCTATCAAAAATAGTTAAAAAAAAAAAAAACTATAATTTCTCAACTTTCGTAGAGGTGTATCTCTATCGACATTATGTCATAAGTAATAAAAATCTTTTTTTTTTCAAGCATTCATCGTTTTTTCATTCGAAAATTTCACAAGTCCACATTTTTTTTTTCAAATGCTTATATCTCCAAAGTCTGGACAAATTTAGCTCTTGATGAGTAACACATATCCAACAGAATGTTGAAATTTCAAAATCATTATCCATATTTTTGATTTTATAATATACCATTATACAGTTCCATAAACTACATCGAATCATACTAAGTTCTGATTTTTTCTGCAAATCATACGTTTCAATAATAAATTTTTTTATTACCCCTTCATCAGTTGTGGAGTCTACATATATTTGACAGGATGTTGAAGTTTCAAATCATATATAAATTTTTTTTTTTCACCACAACTCCTTCTCCATCATCGCTGTTCTAATTAATTCACAATATCAGATCATATAATTCTCGAAACTGACTCAAATTATTCTAAATTAATCGTTTTTTCTCAAAGTGCCGTCCCCGAAATCTATCATTCTATGAGAATAATTCATCCAAAATAGTTCCTCCTTGACCACCTTTGTGGAGTTCAAACATTATTTGAAAACATGTAAATAATATAAAATAATATCTCATCGTTAACCATACCCCGCACCCCTCCATTCTAATTAGTTCATAATAATCACATATGTTATCTAGATATAACCAGGATCAAGTTATATATTTTACACATAAATTATTCATAACATTCATAATCTAAAGTTGTGGTAATAATGTTTCGAAAAGCACACACCTTACACATATAACAATTCTTCAACTAGACAGTTGAAGAATTGTTATTAGACAATAAGATAACAACATTCCAACATCATATTTCAAATATAAAAAGTCTTACTTACCCAGAACCGAATCAACCACAATTTCGATAGAAAAGCTATTAACCGAGAATCTAGCGAACGAATAATAGAACGCTGCATACATCCTGTATTTGTATACCTAGCGAGATGACGTCATTACGAATAAGTAATAGAACAAACGGATAATTTACAAACAATGAAATCGACCTGATGACCTGTCTATCAAGCCCTTCCAAACCTTTCGATAATGAATTCAAAACACTCTGAAAATCCATGAAGCTGTCATAGTAAATATGTTGCTGTGTGGAGAGTTTCAGATAGCCAATAAAATTCGGAAGGAGAATGATTATTACAAAACATCTAATTCGCCT